>JAZKJV010002916.1:0-533815 GCA_037367405.1 Ottelia alismoides | reverse complement strand
TGAGCTGCATAAGTTCCACCAACGTCAAAAACTATCCAGTTGGGATCGGGAGGTGCTACTCGAAGTGTATTTCCCATTGGGTGTATCCAGTACCTCGAGGGCAAGCTCAGCTACAAGAGAAGAAAACATCTCTGAACGGGGGCCTTGCCCCGTCATCCCTCGGGCAATCCGAAGTAAAACATGACATTATGATCACCACCGATAAGCCATGGTATACTTGTAAACGTTGATCTTACACTCTCCGATAGGCCATCCCAGCGAGTTCCCTTGGATGAGCCGTACATCGAAGGAAGTAACAACTGCTTGCCATCTGCTCCAAGATCCCTGACACTAACCTGGTCCCCAATCATTCCTACACTATATGAAGCTTCTCCCCGGTCCACGCTAACATAATTCCCCCAGCACTTGTGACCGTGCGTAAGGCTCTAAAGTCCAACCGGAGACTAGATACTGACCTCCATAAAACCTGATTCCATCTTTCTATTTTCGTTTCTTGCAAGCAGGCGGCATCAACCTGTCACGAGATGAGAAAATTTCCAAACTGTGCTTCTCTTCTCATGGTCGCCCAGGCCCTAAAATTTCGCGTATCTTCATGATCCACTTGTAGGTTTTACTCCAGGCAACTTACGCCGCTGACTCAGCAAACCACACGAATGTCCATCTCCATCTCATTATACACACTCATAGGTAATAGAAGGTTTGGGACCTCCACACCTGACTTCTTTTCAATGTCTCCTTCCATAACTCACCAGGATCAGAGTTGAGTTTGTTCTCCATCTCTCTCTCTCTCTCTCTCCAGTCACCTTCTCGTTTTCAGCTTTCTTCTCTTGCGTGGGAAAACAAGAAGTGGTTCCTGCTTCGCCTTGTGGTGCAAAGGAGCTCTCGAAAGCTAGATGTTTTTCTCTGCTTGCTTGTGCAGCCTCAAGATTCGTCATTGCTCCCCTTGCTCCAATCTTGGAACTAGCATGCTGAAGCTGCTGAAGTTCGGAGACTATCGCCAGCTCATCACGATGCTCCTTAGGGTTAAGTAGTCAATTTCCCGTGGGTAATAATGATGAAGAATCGTTTGCATCCGGAACAGAGTCACCATCAGAGAGAGGCCGTTCCTGCTGAAGAGTCCACCTACTAGTTGGCTATTGTTCTTAGTAAACTTTCCCTGGTGTTCCAACAAATCGAGCTATATTTTTTGAGGTGGAAGACAAGGTGCGCAATGGGAAAATCTATCCGAGATAAACTAGTCAGTACATACTCAAGATATGCATGGTTCAACCTTGACCTTGAACAATCAAATGCTACTCCACGGAAGAGAAAATAACAAAGAAGATCATCAAGCCAAGAAACATAAAAACCAAATTACAAATATGAAATCTAGAGTGCCTACGACACCGATTGACCCGTAAATTATTGCCAATTTACATTCTCTTGACATAACCTAAGTGATGCTTATTCTTCTTTGATTGTTAATACAGTATAATTGCTTTCTCGTTCAGGAGGATGAAGGTGGGAAGCGCTTTGCTTAAAGCTTGCGAAGTAATGTCGAGAATATGAGGTTTCAAGTACTTAGTTTTAAGAGCATATGAGGATGATCTGGCCGCGCTCCAACTCTACAGAAAGCAGGGATACAGAATTGTTGGCCAAGATCCGAAATGGATGACCACTTGGATTGGCAGACGACGTCGTGTTCTGATGATCAAACATATTTAAGTAGAACACATGGTGCATGTGGGTTGGTTGCTCTTTGGTCCCTCATATTCGAGGGACTAAGATAAGAATTATGTTTCCTCAACTGTGAATAAACTGTATTTTTCTGTAGAGTTGTACCAATATTTCTCAATATAAATGAAAATTCTTCTGACAGTGAAAATATTGGCTTCTAGTATTTCTATTTAAGTTCCACATATGGTTTGTCTTCATTTATTAGGTATTAGTACCTGGACATGATATTAGACAATGAAATGAAGAATATCACTAAGTGTTGACTACATCAGACACTAATTGGCCTAATGTGTTCAAGACAAACTAAAACATACGGATCGTGCTGGTATGACTATGATGAAGTATAATCAATGATGTGATTTGCACATATAGAATAACCCACACCTGTATCGATTGCATCACTCATAGGAAACAAAAGGAGAAGAAGATATATTATCGAACTAAAATCCTTGATCAAATGTACAGTAGATGTGCAGAAATGTAAAACAAAAAATTGTGCGTGGTCGCGACCCATGCACGTGTGTCAATGTCTGTATTTTGCATCTTACACGAAAAGTTCATCTTGATTGATACACTCTGTTTCTAACAATAGTGGATTTTGAATTAAGCATTTACAGAAGTTATCCACTTTCCATCGCATGAAGTGATGTCATCGAGGCAACTGCCTTGCTTCCATGCTACTTAAGGACATGAGTCCAATATTATATCCCAAATGTAGACTCAATGACGAAATATCCATACCTTAATTATTGATGAAATCATGTATCACCTCAAACATAGTACCGTATCTGGTAGTTATAAAGTGTGATGGTAGCTTTAAAGTAGTGGGGTCTACTATTAGACAACTTGAGCTTAAGCATTTTGAACTGTGATCAAGTGTTCCAGTTGGGCTTAAGCCCAACAAGTTGTTTGTTTTAGTAATCATCGATAATAGACGGGTCCATGGTCCATGATGTTGCAAATAATATCAGAACATATTCTCTCTAATAGTGGAAAGGGCTAACCAAGATGTGGAGTCACCCCAACCATAGAGTCAAGAGGAGAGGGCTACCCAAGAAGTGAAGCTGTCATTGTTACCGAGAATAGGTCATGGACGGATTGCGAAACAAAAACATCGTGAATACTAGTGAGGATAATTGTAGCACCCTAACAAAGTACCACATATAGCAATCACAAAGAGTGGTAGTAGCTTATACATAGTGTGGGCTACTATTAGACAACCTGTACTTAAGCACTTTCGTTATAGTCAACGGCTCTAGTTCGGCGAAAGCCCAACAAGCTGTTTAAGTCAGTAATCCTCAATAATGGATGGTATCTAGGGCCGAGACATTACAAATCAACTATCTTATTGATTATGGACATATATAAATTGTCAACCTAATCATATCCCCTTCCAGATCCCTCCCCTTTGTGAAAAACAAGATACTGAGATAATAAGGTAAATTTTTGAAAAGTCAATTCTATAGTTTAGATTAAGGTATTGTGATAGATTAAGTATGATGCTTCTTTTATGCGTCCAACTCAATTATAAAGTATCTCAAGGGGCCGCAGCGGAATGTGTGATATGTGTAAGAAAGGATAAGTTTTTGTGCCCTCAATATCTGTTAATTTGCAGGGATAGGATTCTATAGCATAAGGAGGGATATGTGTTAATTATTTGTTATTCTTCATTTGATTGGATAAGATGGATAAGATATATAAGTTAGTTATGCCAGATAAAGTTGTTAGATAAGTGGTAGCTATTTGTATTTTTATGGCGGGAGAAGTTGATGATGAAAGGATGAGAGGTCAAATCCTATTCCTCATCTTGACTGCATAGCTCAAACCAATCTTCATAGGGATATCAAATTTGAGGGATACCTCAAATGAACAACTCCTAAGAGTTTTTTGTTTGTACATTATGCTTTTATGTTCTCCATCTTGTACACCCGCAATAATATATAATGTTAATTATTAATACAAATAACTTGCTATACATTCATATACCTACAACCTAGTGGTTCATTGTGGTGTAATATCTCGTTATTCCAATTTAGTTGGGGTCTTCCTATATGAATGTGCTCCCATGCCCACAAACGGTAATAATGCATAAAAGTTGTATATACTTTGTTGACATTTGTTCTTACGGCATTATCCACTTTAGAAGTTCATTATTATACCTTAGGGATTTTATCACTTGTGCCCCTCCGAGATATCGCAATATCAGTTATACCCCTATCTTTTTAGTAATATCAGTTGTGCCCCTCAAAACTTGATAATTTATCACTTGTGCCCCTCGGGTTAGTGACCGTCCATCCACAGTGCAAACGGCCGTTAACTTTGAGGAGATAGGCGGAATTACTTTAATTCTAAAGGTTAGGAGGTCATTTTACACCCTCCTCATCTTCTTCTTCTTCTTCCTCCTCCTCCCCATCCTCTTCTTCCTCCTCCTCCACCTCCACCTCCTCCTCCTCCCTCTCTGCCCCCGCCCCCGCTCCTGCCTCGTGCCGCCCAGCTCCGCCTCGAGCTCTCCGCACCTCCTCCCAGCTCGCAGCCCCCGCCCCTGCCCCGCGCCGCCCAACCCCGCACCCCCCTCCGCCCCGACCTCCCTCCCAGCGCCGACCTCCCGCACCCCCCTCCTAGCCCCGCCCCCTGCAGCCCCGACCTTCCACCGCCCCTGCGTCTCAGGCCCCTGCCTCCCCCCGCCCCTGCCTCACGATCATTGTCTTCCTCCGCCTTTATCCGTTCCACAGATCTCCACTCTCCTCGGGAACCATCGCTATGGCCAGCAAATCCCACCACCCGAAGCTGAAGCCCCTCTTCTCCTGCTCCATCTTCCGCCACTGCACCCATTCCCCTCTCAGCCCCTCCAACACCCCTCCCCTTACTCCAAACCCAAACCAACCTTCCTCCTCTGTCGTTCCCCACCCACCACAGACATCGCCACCACCATTACCAACAACCCACCTTCACCCCTCACCGACCCACCTCCCCCTTCCACCTCCTCTTCCTCCTCCTCCTCTTCCTCTGCCTCCCAGAGCTTCACCCAGTGGCGCTTCCCCCTCCAGCACCCCACCACCTCCGACCTACTTTCCTCGGCTCCCCTTGACTCCTTTCAACTCGCAGATCTCCACTTTTCTTCCGGCAACTCCATCACCGCTCTCCGCCTCCTCGAGCGTTTCCTTGCCTCCCAAGACCCCTCCACCACCCCTCTATGCCCCCTCTCCACCCTCTCCTCCATCATCCGCTCCATCCTCGACCCCTCCACCCCCGCGACCCCCGTGTCGCCGCGACCCCTGCGCCTCCTCCCCCTGCCGCTGCGCCCCGCGCTCCTGCGCCTTCGGCATTCAGGGGTCGAAATGTTCTTCCCAGGTCACCCCCATGATTCAGAAGAAGTTGAGTTTTTTTGTTAAATTTTGATAAGTTTTTGACTAATTGATTCATTAGAAGTCATCCAAAAATTCAATAAAATTCATCGTTTGATCCGTAACGAGTGATATGTCCGTGGAAATGTAAAAATTTTAGAGATTCGATGGATGCATGAAGGTTTTAGTAAGAGAGAGAAATTATGAATAGAAGGAAGAAGAGCAAATGGAGGAGGAAGAAGATGAAGAAGGGTATGGACCATAATACCCTTCTTAACCACACCATGGTTTGAATAAACCATGGTTATTTTAATTTTTTGACGGTCAATCTGACGGAAGGGCACAACTGGTGACGGAGCAAGAAGTTAGGGGCACAACTGATATTACCAAAAAGATAGGGGTATAACTGATATTGCGATATCTCGGAGGGGCACAAGTGATAAAATCCCTATACCTTAATGGCACCCTATACGAACTAGTATCTGCAAGAATGATGAATCCTGATTAATATATGTAAACACGTGCAATTTGCATCACATCTTCCTCAACTTCAATAGAAACAACATTTTCCACATCTAAATCACAATGTTGTTTGTATTGGAGGAGCACATCCCTCCTCTCAACGAAATCTAAATGTTGTTTGAGAAGAGGATTGTTCTCTTTAGAAGAAAGTTACAACTTGTTGTTGGTTTCAAATATCGTAATTAAATTGGGAGAAAATAGATAATAAAAATATGAATTAATCAGAGTATATGAAGCGAAATAATTTGTAAGAGGTGAATATACCTTTCTGTTTTATAAGCTCAGCCACACATTTGCTCCAGAATTTGAAACTACTCTGCCTCAAGGCACTACCACTTGTATGTACTTATCCCGAGACATAATAGGTTGGATGGAGGTGATGAATACACAATTTCCATCATCTCAACAACATATTCCCTTTTTTCAATTAGTAAATTGTCTAATGCAACGTCTCGGGCTTATGTACCCGGTCCATTATTAAGAAAAACTAACTTTGATAACTTGTTGGGTTCGGACCCAAATAGAACCGCTAACAACCTACCAAAATACTTAAGCCGAAGTTACCAAGTAGTAATCCCCACTACTTATAACCAACTCTCACACCTTGTGAGTTTTAGATGTGGGACTATGTTTGGGAGTATGGTTGTTACAACCTCCTCCACTTATATTCGCAGCATCCTCGTTGCGACATGGTCCATCACTTATTTCCAGTGACAGTGGCGGCTGCACACTCACGGTTTAGGTCCCCTTCGAGTAACCCTTTCCACTATTAGAGGGAACCCACTTTAATAACATTTGTAACATCCCCGAGCTTAGGTCCCCGATCCATTAACGAGGAAAATGGTCCCTCATAACTTGTTGGGTTTGGGGTCCAAATGAATCCGTTGCTTAAACCCAAGTTGTCAGGTAGTAATCCACACTCACTTATAAACTACAGCCATAGTTTGTGAGTTTTAGATGTGAGACTATGTTTGGGGGTATGGGTGTTACAACCTAACCTACTTATATTCGCAACGTCCTCATCGCGACATGTCTCATCACTTATTCCCAGTGACAGTGGCGGTTACACGCTCCGGGTAGTCATTTCTTCATACATCTTTGTAGGGGCGACTCCACCTCTCGGGTAGAGGAAAATTGGTTCTAATATCAGTTGTAACATCCATGCTTAGGTCGGGTCTGTTATCGAGGAAAATTGGTCTTGACAACTTGTTGGGTTCGGACCCAAATGGATGTATTAACAACCACCCAAAATGCTTAAACCTAATTGTCAAGTAGTAATCTCCACTGCTTATAACCCACTCTCACACTTTGTGAGTTGTAGATGTGAGACTATGTCTGGGGGTGTGAGTGTTACTGAGAATAAGTGATGGGCCATGTCGCAATGAGGATGTTGCGAATATAAGTGGCGGAGATTCTAACACCCATACCCCTAAACATAGTCCCACATCTAAAACTTACGAAGTGTGGGCGTGGTTTATAAGTGGTAGAAATTACTACTTGACAACTTGAGCTTAAGCATTTGGGTGGTTGTCAACGGATCCAATTAGGTCTGAACTCAATAAGTTGTGAGGATCAGTTTTCTTCATTAACAGACTCAATCTTCCTCGTTAACAGACTGATGACCTAAGCATGGGGCATTACCAATGGTATCAGGGCGGATTTCTTATGATAGTGGAAAGGGCAATTCGAAGGGACCTAAGTTGTGAGTGTGCAACCGCCACTATCATTGGAAATAAGTGATGTGCCATGTCGCAACGAGGACGTTGCGAATATAAGAGGGGATGTTCTAACAACCATACCCCCAAACATAGTCCCACATCTAATAATCACGAAGTATGAGTGCGGTTTATAAGTGGTGGGGATTACTACTTGACAACTTGGATTTAAGCATTTTGGGTGGTTGTCAACGGATCCAGTTGGGTCCCAACCCAACAGGTTGTCAAGGACAGTTTTCCTCGTTAATATACCGAGGACCTAAGCTTCAGACATTACAAATGGTATTAGAGTGGGTTCCCTCTGATAGTGGAAAGAGCGCCTCGAAGGGACCTAAGCCGTGAGTGTGCAGCCGCCACATGGACCAACTAGGAAAAATCCCCTAGAAAATAATTCCAAAATCATTAAAAAATAGTAACTGAATTTATTAATTTTAAGTTATTAAATAAAAAATATTTATTATTTTATAAATTATTTTATGGTAATTTGTATTTATTTTTTCGAGGTTTATAATTACAAGTTACCTTTTATACCCTTTATAGGTATCTTTATCTATATATTTAATATTTAATTTTTATTTTGTGAATTTAATTTATTTATTTTTGTTTATGATTTTATAAATTTATAAATTATTTTTATATACTTAAATATATTTTTATTTTATTTTTCTGAAGTATTTTGTACACTTAATAAAATAGGAGTGTATTTTATGTAGGTATATTTATAGGTATCACACCTATGTATTATGTACAGGTATTTAATTTTATGGTTTATTTAGGTTTTTATTCTGATTTTTTTGTGCATATTTATTATAAATTATATTTACAAAATTACAAAAATATAAATGGTAAAAATAATGAATAAATAATAAAACGAATATTTTAATCTGTACAAGTATACATGAGGGGTCCAAAACTCAACTTTCAAACCGTAGCTTCGAAAAATACGAAACCACCTTCATTAAATAGTTTATTGCAAATTATATACAATTAAAGGGAGTTTGATACATTTCAAGTTCTTATTTGCGAGATACAGGTCTGGGAAGTTGGGATTATGGAATCTTATTCAGATCATAACTTTTTATCTGTACATTATTTTTATGTGAAATCAATTTTGTATTCTTCTATATGAAAATATATACAACTTTCATGTGTAATGTTTCTTCATTTGAGGTATAAATAGTGGAACCAAAAATAGGTCCTAAAATGGATGGAGAATGAATTAAATAAAAGTGATTTTTATTGTATTTTTGGCCCTTATCTCCCCCTACTTTATTCCTTGTCGACTGAGTCATCGAGATGCCTAGGTCTCAGGGTTTCGGGTCATAAAATATTTACAATATTTTATTATTTTTCTTTTCTTTTCTTTATTCTATAATTTTGGCTTTAAAATCCGCATTTTATATACTATTTACACAATGATGCATGAATGCTAAAATGTCTAAATTAAGTCTATTTACACGCATTTACTATGGTTTTCAAGGCCAAAATGATAGAATAAACATGATGAAACGTAGCTTCATCATCCCCCCTATACTTGCCTTTGCTAGTCCCTAGCAAACACTTATGCAATAAGTGCAGAAAAAGAAAAATAAAGAAAAGAAAAAGAAGAAAATTAGATTAAGTTTAACAATCAAACTTGTCTTCACAAAATCAAAGTTTGGAGCTTAAGTCGGACCTTTGGATTTTTAGTGCGGGCAGATCCTTAATGAGAACCGGACTTGAAATTCAACAGCCTTTGAGAATCCCAAAACTCTGCTCAAGTCTCCTCAATAGCCAGGTCAGAAATATTTCAACTCATACGCAAACCCTTACGACTATGAATCTGACTCGTACAGTGTAAGTGATGGTGGCTCTCCCCAACTGAAATGACAAAGAGTCTGACTTCTCCAATATAACAACCCAATGATTCCCCAATCCAACAACTCATTCCTCAAGGAGCAGGGTACTCCCTTCTAAGTTCAAGTGGCAACCAGCTCAAGAGGAGGGGGTGAAGAGAAGAATGGACGATAGCCAGTGTAGCTACCTATCCTACGATGCAAGACCAGTGTAGTCAAGTCATCCAGCTGCAGGCTCACATGATTTGACTTTGAAACTCAAGATTTCTTATTTGACTATACAACATATGTACACTCCGGCAGGCATTTTTATTTTTGTACAGGCCTGTCCATTTTTTTGGAGTTTTTGCTTTTTGCATTTTTTTGAATACTATATACAACAGCATTTACATACGGAGTTTTTCCTCTTGAGCCAATAGACTATCCCTCTTTTGAAGCTTTATTGTAACCCACAATCTCCTATCCTCGAAACTCATCATCACTGGACGGGTTGGGGTGCACTTCCCTCCCTATAGGAGGACAAGTATTTCCACCTGTGTGCGTCTCATACCGGCAAATCCAATCCCCTCACCACTCACACTGAGTTAAGCCATGTGAAGGGTTCAGGTGTCCAAGTTAGGTCATTATCAACAAGAGTCGTGCGTGTGCTCCGAAATACTCTACTTAGGCAGTTAAGAATCCATTGAACCAAGTCCTGTGATCCTCAAAGAATTAAGTCAACTAGACCTGAAGTACCTCAATTCCAGCTCCTATAAGGTTCCCGTTAATTAGGTAGATTTTAAGGTCCAATCAAGATCCAATCTTTGGATTTTACTTAGGCGTGTTCCATTATCAAACTCAATCTGCAAAATGCTCATGTTATGCAAATGCCATTACAAGAAAATACAGTTTTTGCGACCAAAATATTGCTACTACGAGTGGTGCCAATATAGTCACATACTATATTGCCACTATATTACGACTACAGTACTACCATAATGTAGTCGCTAAATTCAAGAGCCATTTTTGTGACTACATGTAGTCGTTGAGTGTGGTAGTAACATTGGCGACCACATTCCAACTATTTTGTAGTCGCAAAGTGGTCACAAAGTTTTAGTGAAAATTTTCGCGGGTGCCAATTGAAATCCTTATTTTCCTTTCCCGCCTCCTAACCATCCCGCCTCTTGTTGCCCTAACACCGCCCGCCTCCATGCCCTTGATTTTTCATGCCTCCATTGTGCTTTGCCCGAGCACCACGTCTGCCTCTCCGACCACGGCATATCCCTGTGCCTCTGCCTCCCCGCCTCTTCGACCACCGCTTCTCCCCGTCATCTCGATCAAGCATTTTTGGCTAAAAGACGACCGCCTCTCTCTCTCTCATCGATCGAGTTGAACTGTTGAATGTGGAAGTCGTGGATCTCTGCTCGGAGGAGATCGAGAGAAGATGGACAGCAATCAGCTGCGACGCATTTCTGGGGCCATATTTGTGGTGATTCTCGTGGGGATCACATCTGCCTCCGCCTCCTCTTTCCTTTTGGGTAACATCGATCATCTTTGTTCGACGATTTGAGCTGGAAATCGAAAATCAGTGAGCTCCAATCTAATGATCTATGCTGCCCTAACCGTATGTCTTCCTGTTGCTGCAGATGACGTCTTCGATTCGAGCAGATCCACTGCTGGAGTCAGGATCCTGTTCCAAATGAAGCAGCGTAAGATTCCCAACCCTTTTTCTTCAGTTTTTCAAGGAAATCAGAAATTCCGAGAAACCTATTTCCAACTTTCGGTAGGTTGTGCAGGAATGTCATTATTTCTATCCAATTTTGTCAAGAAACCTACTTGAAAAATTGAA
This sequence comes from Ottelia alismoides, assembly GCA_037367405.1. Classification (NCBI taxonomy): domain Eukaryota; kingdom Viridiplantae; phylum Streptophyta; class Magnoliopsida; order Alismatales; family Hydrocharitaceae; genus Ottelia; species Ottelia alismoides. Next base: position 522,855 of record JAZKJV010002916.1, on the reverse strand, counting down.
ATCCGGATGTTGTGTTTAAAGCAGCTGTCGTTTAATCCTTTAAAGCATGTAATCTATATTCAAAAGGAAAATAATGAAGCAGAAGTTTTTATTTAAGGAAAGGTATAGAAAGAACGCGTTGCAGGTGTTTGATTGTATAACAATAGAAAGTGAAGGGAGGGAAATGGGAGGGGTCTGGGGGAAGTGGAGATGATCAAAGTTGTTATTTTGAGAGATGTTCTTTTCCTCCCCAATCGACCAAATTAGGTGCGGAAGGGAAGAATATCATTACTGGTTATGCTTGATATGCCCCTTTGATCCCTTACTCCCCTCCCATGTCTTCACCATAAGAAACTTGAAACGCTAGTCCATTGATATAAGTACTGTAAAATTGTAAATCACTTTACTTTTCTTGAACAGGGAAGGAGTTATCTGATATCTAATGTCATATCTGTTATGTTTTTTGAGAGAGAAAAATTACAGTTTTAGAAAGATGCACATAAACACTCTCTGATGTTTTTTATTTTACATGGCATGATCTCGATCGTTTCAGCGTGCCCCGGTGAACTTCGAGTTCTTGAACTACCCATTTTTGTGCATTTTTGGCTGAAAATAGAAATTTGTAAGAATATGAGATTTTGAGGGCTATTGATGAGTTAGGTTTATGCTTTTGTTTGTGCAGGAGTGGTTAAGGGATTTTTTAAGAGAAGTTGGAAAAAGACTGTAATCGGGCAAAAGGTATTGCATCATTTTGTGCATGACTCAGGGTTCAGATCTATGTAATTTAAAGCATTTTCATTTTTGGAGATCTATTGTTCATTCTTCCAAAATATATTGACATTATGAAAGTGTTTGAAAGGCTGAAAATAGAGGGGAGGGTGAGGTATCTTTCCCTGGTGGGTAAGGGTGCTACTACTGCCACCATTGAGGAAGTGAAAATTAAAGACTTCTTCTAATGACGATGAACAGTTAATGGTCTCTACTATGTTGTTGGGATACAATCTTGTCTTTGATTCTTTCTCTTTCTTTAGTATTGCAGGTGTAGTATGTTGTCAAAGTTTATAAGACATGTTTTTTCTCATTCTGATATGATACTATTCTGGACTTCATTTCAAATAGAAATCGAGGCACTTTTTTTTCTTGGACATCTGATTTTTATTGGTGATATGTGGCTTCTTTTCCTCTTACCATTTAGTCGTATCCTTAAATCTATAAAATGGATTAATGACTAATGAGATGAACCATCTCTCAATAGGTGAGGATTGCTGATATAGAGGTCATGGTTGAGATGAACATGGGTGAACGAGAGTTTTCCTAGGCTATAAGTCAGAGGTGCCTGGAAGCTCACATGAATGGTTCGAGCTAAACATACAAATTGTTCTCAACTACATAGCTTGTATTTTTATCAGATGTGCAAAAAACTTATTTTGGAGCAAAGATAAAAATCACAGATGCCCATTAGTAGTATCTCTATTCCATCATTTATATGCCATCATTGGATTATTTATATTTCTTGAGAAAATCATCATTTTACAAACTAATTATTTCTCCGCAACTTTACAGTATTGCAGAACTAAGAAAATCATCATTTATATGCCTTCACTGTTATACTCAGTCAAGATGAGTAGCACTAACATTGACCCTACACGCAAGCTATTAAGTTGTCAAATGACATCATCTGATGCTCTGTTGAAACCAAAACATGGTAGGCATTAGTGTTGGATATGTTTTTATCCATTAACCAAATTATATTACTTTCTTTATGTTTATTCCTTCTCTCGTGTGGATCTATTTGGTACATGAACACAAATGAGTTTGATACCTCATATATAGAAATACTCTGAATTCCTTGTTTATTTATTATTTTTCAATGAATTAATGACAAATTTACATCTCGATACACTTGTAAAATTTCATGTAGGCACACCAGTGATCCCTCTACAGCACGGCACATGTGCAGAGCCCAACGTATGCTAGAGCATATTCTTGGAATGGCCATGAGCTTGTTAACACTCTGCATACATAGGTACTTTCCATAATTTCATTACATTTTATTGATTGTTGGATTGCGAGGGAAATACTTTATAATATCTAGTGGGTCTCCAACAATGGGAATGATATTTACTGTATCGTTTAGACTTCTCCATTATTTTATCTTATGGGTACCAAACTATCATCTTGACTAATTAATGAATACCAATAGGTTGCATTTAACTGAGTTGAAGTCTAATACACATGGCTAATGAGAAATCCATATATGCATGTAATTGAATTCAAGAGCATGCATGTCACTACACATGGCTAATGAGAAATCCAATACATGTGGCTAATGAGAAATCCATAATTCAAGAGGTTGCATTTAATTCAATTGGAATTCAAGGGCATACATGCCAATATACATGGATAATGAGAAATTCAAGAGCATGCATGCCAATGCACATGGCTAATGAGAAACCCATAATAGACACACTTAATTATTTAATGAGCACATTCTTGATGTTTAGTTCTTAAAGCATTTGAAAATTGAAGTTAGTTGAAGAACTACGCAACTAGAGAAAACACATGCATACACATTATATAAGCTCAAGAGAATCGAGCTTGGTGAAAATGTTGAGTAGAGATTTGGCAGAAGTCTAGGGTGAACTCTCATAGCACTAAAACTTACATTGAATAGCTTGTGCTTGATTCTGTGGAAACTATCGGTTCATGTTTCATTTAAGGGGTGATATAAGTCTCATATTTTTGACCCTACAGTCAAATATGATGGAAACATGAGTTATGTATTAGATAAATGGTATACGTCTCATGTTATTTATCTCATCATGTGCAATTTCGTTTGACTACATATGATGCTTAAGCTTGTGCAACATTTTAATCAAACACTGCTAAACCACTCATAATTTACAATTTAACTTATGAATTTGAAAAATTCACTAAAATCCACACACTAGTTTACTTGCATTAGTTGAATACATTGAATAAGAGTGCTTATAAGCATTTCACAAGTAAATGTAGAACTTAACTTGACAAGTACACTAGAAATTTACTAACATCCACACGCTAGTTTACTTAATCAAAAGCTATTGATCGATAATCTTTTTTTGAAAAGACTGATCAATAATCGCTAACTTCTCGTATATTTGATATCTTGGTTTGAAATATAAGTTATAATTAGTAGTAATGATATACAATTCCTATTATTTGTGAGGAGATTGTGGGCTTTAGAAATTTTATAGATCTCTATTTGTGATGTTAAAGCTCTTAACTTTTATTTTTTTTTCATTTTATGTAATGTATGTTTACTTTGATTAAGTACCACGATATCTTACAAGCATAGATAAATACTATTAATTATTGACGTTTCTGTCCATCCACACCCTTAGAAGCTCAAAAGGTATACATAAATCCAAGAAAATTGAGAGTGGATAGGGAAGGACTGTAAGAGGTGTGACTGATGTTTTTATTTTTCAGTGTTTTTTCCTATTTTTGTTTATTCTTGTCTCTCTAAATAAAAGCAACCTCATTTTTTAGATTGTCAACCTTTATGTTGTTATCCTTATAGAGATACTGAATGTAAGTGTACAACTTATGATGTCAATGACTTTTTTAGAATAAATGTGGTAATTTGCATCACCAACAATTTCAGAATAACATAAAACAGATACCATTACATGATTGTTTTCAGGAATATGATCTTGGAACGTGGAACAACCAAAGGAAGAAAAGATACCTGACAAGGACAAAGGGGACAAGGGCAAGACAAAGACTAAGGGCAATGCTTTTACTAAGTGGTGGAAAAGAAAATTTTAATGTAAACATTATGCTGTTAAGAATTTTAGAGCCTCAATATAAAGTTAGCTCTCTATTGTCTTGAACTTTTAGGTTTTAATACATTTGTACTTTTGTAATCTTGGTTTATACATTGAAATGCATGTTAAACTTTGGCTCTATATGAAGATTCAGGAATGCAGTTGCATTATCGTTTCTCCAATTTAGATTGTACTATATAATTTCCATACAAGTTGAAAGATCTTAAGAGATACTTCTTTAAGTGCAGGGTAATGCTACCAAGTCATTTCTATTTTTTTAATATGAAAGCAGGTTTTGCGACTACATAGTCACCCCTTTGCTAACCCCATGGTAGCAAAGTGATGGTAAGATAGTGGTAACACAATCGCAATATTCAACAGTCAATGCAAAATGGTCATTGTGGCATAGTGCTAATGTAGTCACAACAAAGTGGCAATGTTGTCGCAAATAGACAAAGGTCTAAGGATTATATTGCGACTAAAGATCGACTGATCGCGACTACATTTGCGACCACTTTAACGACTACATTGCAGTCGCAACAATTTTGCGACCATATTGGCGTGACTACTATTTTTGCTACCACATGTGGTGGTAAATCCTTCTTGCGACTACGTTGCGATTAGTTTGCTACTATTTTACTGCTACATTTATAGTCGCAGAAACTGTATTTTCTTGTAGTGTGCAGAAAATATTTTTGTGATGTAATTTTCAAAGATTTTGAATTTTTTATGGATTTTTGAAAAGATGATGCATACGCATTTTTAGATTTTTCAAAAAGGTTTTTCAAATGTTTTTTAATTTTAATTTTGCAAATGTTTTTGGGATTTTCGAAAACAAAAGGTTTTGGCTAAAAAGTAGGTACAAATATTTACACGGGGATGCATCTTTTATTTACAAGAATTAGATTTTAAGAATTTACAGGGTAAGTGGTCAATTTTATAAGTATATATATAGTGAATTTTAGATGAGATGTATGTATTCCTCAAACTTATTTGACACCGGTTTTTCAAACAATTTTGAAAACTATAATCCAAAATAATTTTTGCAAACAGTTTTCACAAACATGTACACACATTTGAAAATTATTTTGCAAAGGTTTTCCAAATAATATAGATAGGTTTTTCACATATTTTTGCAATCATTTTTCAAACCATTTGCAAATCATTTTTCAAACATTTTGTTTTACACAAAGAAAATAATTTTACAATCAAAAATATTTTTACAAAGGTTGAAAACATGTAACAAAATATTTTCAAAATAGTTTTCAAAAGATTTTTCACAAAGGTTTTCAAACCATTTTTCAAACATTTTGCAAAAAACATTTTCACCTGATTTATTAATTAGTATATACAAAAATATTTTGAGGAATAATTAACATCTTTTTATTAGGGATTTTAGTGACTTCTATAAGAATTATTAGCCATAGTTATTAGTAAAAATACGAAAGTACGAGTTATGGCTAAAGTATATACGCAGTATATACGACCCCCCTATACTTAGCTTGAGCTATGTCCTCATAGATCAGAGAGAAAAGAGAAGACATAACTCGTACGGAGTATAGGAAAATCTAAAAGATAAATGAATAAGAGATAAATGAATGAGAAGTTGACCGTCCCCCCTATACTTAGGATCAAATAATCCTAAGTATAGCAGACTGTACACAAGGCAGGGAGGGTCAAGGGTGGGAATGAACAGCTCGTACTCAGACTATCTCCCCCTATACTTAGGGTAAGATACCCATAAGTATAGACAAGAAGAGGAGACAGTAGAGCGGATAAAAGAATAGAATTAATTCGGGGTGTACACCCCCCCCCCCCCTATACTTAGGACAAAGTACGTCCTAAGTATAGAAGTCTGACAAGAAGGAGCGACACCTTTTCGGTGGATAAAGAAGATAGAAGAGGAAACGAAGAAAAGAAAAAAAGAAGAAGAGAGATGAAAGTGGATATGAACAACTAGGGATGCTCATCCCCCCTATACTTAGGATAAGGTACATCCTAAGTGTAGTAGTGATGAAGGGGATGATAACATGTTGGTAGAATCAGATATGATGGAAGGAAAAGAAGAAAAGAAGAAAAGTCATTCAAAAACATTTGTCTCTGCTTTGCCTTCATCTGAAATTTTGGAAGTATTCAGCTCATCAATGTAGATTACTTGAATAGAGTCAATGACAGATATGAATGTATCATGTTCAAGGTAAGGCTTCAGAAGTTGTCCGTTGACTACAAATGGCTGTGCGTCAGCTGACAAATTAGATATCAATACACTTCCGTTATCACACACATGCCTAACCATAAACGGCCCAGTCCATTTACTCTTCAATTTGCCTGGAAAGATCTTTAGTTTCGCATCAAACAGCCACACCTTTTGACCTGGCTCGAAGGACTTGCGGCGGATGTGCTTGTCATGCCACGTTTTGACCTTCTCCTTGTACATCAGGCTGTTGTCATATGCATAATCTCTGAATTCCAATAATCTGTTCAGATCCAATTTTCTGTTCTGTCCTGCTCGCTCGGAGTCCAAATTACATATGTTGATGGCCTATAAAGATTTGTGAATTAATTCGACGGGTAGATGACATGGCTTGCCATACACCATGCGGTAGGGAAACATCCCCAATGGTGACTTGTACGCTGTTCTATAAGCTCAAAGAACGGAATCGAGCAGCTGAGACCAGTTCTTGCGATCCAGACGCACAAGCTTCTGTAGAATTATCTTGATCTCCCTGTTTGAACATTCAGCTAAGCCATTGGACTGTGGGTGATAAGGTGAAACAACATGATGTTAAATGTAGAATTCCTGGGTCAGCTTCTTCACCTCTCTGTTTATGAAATGACTACCCCCATCAGATATGAGAATATTGGGAATCCCGAACCGTGCTATGATGTGATCACTCAAGAATCGACAGACAGTCCTACTGTCGGCGGTTCGGGCGGGAATAGCCTTTACCCAGCGACTTACATAGTCGACAGCAAGCAAAATATATTCATAGCCCTGGCTGTTGGGAAATGGGCCCATAAAGTCGATGCCCCATGCGTCGAAGACGTCGGATATCTGAATGAATTTCAGAGGCATCGTGTCTCTCATTCCTATGGTTCCGCCCATCTTCTGACAGTCAGTGCAACATTTGACATAGTCATCTGCATCTTTGAATAATGAAGGCCACCATAGGCCACTTTGAAGAACTTTTGTTGTCATTCGTCTGCCTGAATGATGTCCTCCAGAATCTTGATCATGACATAAGGCGAGGACACTCGGAATTTCCTCCTGAGGAATGCACCGTCTCCAAATACAATCTTCCCCCTCATGAAATAATTACGGATCCTCCCACTGGTAGAAATGAATTTTAGACAAGAATCTGTCTATTTTCAACTTCGGCCAATCCTGTGGGATTCTCTAGGTCACCAGATAATTCACGATGTCCGCATACCAAGAAATGAGGTGACTGAACGAATTGCCTCATCTGTAAAGGTCTCTATGATTGGCTGCAGGTTCAGCTCAGGAGATTCCGGCTCAGGAAGCCTTGATAGATGATCGGCCACCACATTTTTTACCCTAGGTTTATCTTTAATTTCCAAGTCAAATTCCTGGAGGAGAAGGATCCACCGAATGAGACGTGGTTCGGCATCCTTCTTCTGCTGTAAGTATCGAATGGCCGAATGATCAGTGTAAACGATTACTTTGGATCCAAGGAGATAGATCTGAACTTTTCCAAGGCAAAAACTACCGCTAGCAGCTCCTTTTCAGTGACAGTGTAGTTTCGCTGAGCTTCATCGAGCGTTCGGCTAGCGTAGTGAATCGCAAATGGTACATTGTCTTTCCTCTGTCCAAGTACAGCACCAATGGCATAATCTGACGCATCGATCATTATCTTGAAAGGTTGAGTCCAAATCGGTGGCTGCAAGACAGGGGCATGTGTAATGAGTTCTTTCAGCTGATGAAAGGCAAGGAGCACACCGTCATCCACAATGAATTCATTCTCCTTGCCGAGCAATTCAGTCAACGGTCTGGCCAGCTTGCTAAAATCTTTGATGAATCGTCGGTAAAAACCGACATGGCCTAAAAATGACCTGACTTGTTTGATTGTTGTAGGTGGCTCAAGTTTGAAAATTACCTCCACCTTGGTTGGGTCAACCTCCATGCCACGTTTAGAACAACGTGACCCAGCACGATTCCTTCGGTCACCATGAAGTTGATCTTTTCCCACAAGAGCACAAGATTTACTTCGCAGCACCTCCGCAAAACTCGGTCTAAATATTCCAGACATTGATCGAATGAGTCCCCGTAGACCGAAAAATCATCCAGAAAGACCTCAAGAAAGTTGCCCACCATCTCGGCAAAAACTGCGAGCATACACCTCTGAAATGTGGCTGGGGCGTTCCAAAGCCCGAACGGCATCCGTCTGAAGGAATATGTGCCAAAAGGATAGGTGAACGTAGTCTTCTCTTGATCTTCAGGAGCAATAGCAACTTGATTATATCCAGAGTATCCATCCAAGAAGCAGAAGTATTCCTTCGCGACCAATCTCTCCAAGATCTGGTCGATGAAGGGTAAAGGAAAGTGGTCCTTCTTCGTGGCGAGGTTAAGTCTCCTGTAGTCTATGCATACTCGTCAAGAAGTGGGTACTCTGGTTGCGATCTCCTCTCCTTTGTCATTATTCACAATGGTGATCCCTGATTTCTTAGGCACCACATGCAGGGGGCTCACCTATTTGCTGTCAGAGATGGGATAAATGAATCCCGCATCACACCATTTCTGAATCTCCTTCATAACAACCTCTCGCAGGTTAGGATTTAATCTCCTCTGAAGTTCTCGAGATGGCTTGCAATCTTCTTCTAGAAAAATGCGATACGAGCACAGTGATGGAGTGATCCCATGGAGGTCCGCCGTTCACCATCCTATCGCCTTGCGGTTGTGTTCAAGAACCTCCATCAAACGAGATTCTTGGTCTTCGGTCAGATGTGCATTGATGATGACCGGGTACATGTTTGGCTCCCCCGCAAGAAAGGCATACTTCATGTTGGAGGGCAACGGCTTTAAGTCCGGTGGGGTCGAGGCTGCTTCAGAGGTGACCGCGGCTATTAATGCAGGTAGCGATTCTTTCATCTGATCAGTGTCCACCATGCTCTGTTCTGCCTCCTTACACAAATCTTGAAAGAATGTTTCGATGATATCCTCTTCGTTGCAGAATTCTTCAATAATCTGCTCTTGCACCTGAAGGCACATCATCGTCGTATGTGTTTCCTCTAGCAGGTCATCACTTATCTCATAATGATTGATAAGGGGAAATTCGACTGCAGGGTTCATTCCTTTCATGGGAGAGAGGAATTCATGGATTTCTTCATCATCCATAAAAAGATTTGTATCTTGTATTTCAGCTAGAAAGTCGCAGTCTTTGGAAGATTCGATCACCTCTATACATGCTTCTGATACTCTCTCTGTCAGTTTGGCCTTGGACAGGGTCTTTATTTGAATTGTGTCACCGCCAGCTCCGAAAGTGATTTCTCCAGTCCCATAATTGACCACTGCGTTCGATGTCTGCAGGAATGGTCGTCCGAGTATAATTGGGGTGAGGAGTAAGGGCGTAGAGACGTCCATATCTAATACCACAAAATCGACGGTGAACTGCCTCCCTTGAACCGTTACTATCACATCCTCCAATACGCCCCTCGGTCGCTTCACTGATTTGTCTGCAAACAGCAGAATCATCTTGGTGGGCTTGAGCGGTCCTACCTTGAATTCTGTGATCAAGGAAGCTGGCATCAGATTAACAGACGATCCACTGTCCAACAGAGTGCGTTTAAATTTCTGATCGAACATCTGGCAGCATACAAGAGGTGCCCCATTATCTGTCTTCTTGTCCGGGAGATTACTGACAGCATTTACTGTGGCCATTGTGAGGATGTGCTTTTCAGGCTTGCCTCCTTTGTTTCTGGAGTTATGGGGATGAGGCCTGCACTTGTTCGTACATGCATCCATTAGTCCTTTCTTCACAGCTGGCATGTACTCAAGATCTTTCATGAGTGGCATATTCAAGACCAAGTTCTGAATAATCTCTATAATAGCAGGATCAGACAAAGCATTTTTCAAATTTTTCATTTTTTGTGTTTTTTCATTGCTTCTGGAAAAGGGATATATACATAATCTTCTCAACATCATTCAAAATAGTGTCCATATTGTTGCGTATAGGTAGATGGCAAAAAGGAACGGATTCATCTACAATTTGTGGACCAAAAATGACGGGCTCGGCTTCAGGTGCTGGCGTTGGACTCGCTGCAGGTGCACTACTCCTCCCGTCAGGAACTGGCTCTGAGGCAGGTGCAGACATCTCTACTGCTGACCTCTCTCCACCGAGGTTGCTGCTATCTTTTTGTGTTTTCTATTTTCTTCATTTTTGTAATTTTTTCGATGATGTTGCTGCTCCAAAAATGCTTCTTAGCCCTGGCGTCGGCCTGGCTGACGATTCCCCGTCAGATGCAAGATGCTTCCCCTTTGCGATTGTTGATGGCTTGAGTGTTCTACTGCTCCTGAGAGTAACAACGTTAGATATAAACAAATCATTTCTACTTGATTTGGGCAGATCACTGCAAGCTACCTGCTCCTTACGTCGGAAATTATTCGGATTGGCCTCGACCTGGGCTGGTATGACGGTTTTGGCCGCCGTCAGGTCGTCGATCTTCTGAGTCATCTCAGCAATATTTTTGACCAGTTGTTCAAGACAAGCTAGGGCAGGGTTCACTGGTGCAACTTCAGATGCATCGCCCCCTTGGGACCTCTGATTCGGATAATTCGAAGGGGGTGTTGTTGGTATCCTTGCGAAAATTGGTGGGAGGAAAACGAGAGGGATACTTTGAATATTGTTGAGAGGGGTTTGCCTGATGATATGCTGCAGCTGGTTGCTTTGGGTGATGGCGGTAGCCAGGTTGCTGCTGCTGGTAACTCTGCCTCCAAGTGTTCCCATATTGTTGCTGATGCGAGTTTTGAGGCTGGAAGTTCCTACTCCCCTGTTGTTGCTGGTATGATGGCCGATTCGCCATGTTCTGACCCTGAAAGTGTCCCTGAGGACGGGTCAGCTGCTGTTCAGGTTCCCATACACCATTGATTTCTTGAATTTGTGGTGGGGTAGGAGGAAACGGCTTAGGGTAAACAGGAAGCAGCTCGGGTTGATAGACTACCATCTGGTTCTGTGCCAGCAGGGGCTGCTCCGGTGCTTGCACGTAGTATACATGCTGAACTGGAGGGGACTACGGAGGACTAGGTTGAGGAGGCTGCATGCGTGAAGGTTCCTTCATCTCAGTAGAGTTCTCAGTAGCAGATACAGCATTGCAGGCGTTGGCGTTCAAGGCTCGAACTAGCTGCTCCAGTTGTTGAGCAATCAAATCAAGCTTCTCCAGTCCCTGGGTTCTCTTCTCAATAACAGATAATTTTTCGAGGTCTTGGGACCTCTTCTCGATGATGTCAACCTTAGACAAGTGGCTCCCGATAATGCTGAGGTTGGAGCTCTCATCCTTGTCTTCGGTGTGGCTAGCCATATTCACGGACTTGTTAATGGATGTAGGCATCTTCATGTACGCGCGTGATGAGGATTGAGCGACCTCTCCCTCGGCCATCTCCTCAAAAATATTCTAGACAACATCCTCATCTTTGTTGAAATGCGAACCTCCACAAGCGGCATCAACGAGTCGCTGGATCTCTAGCGTCAGACCACCAAAGAAATGTTGTACAAGACTGGTCTTGGGAATCTCATGGTGGGGACACCGTTCTTGTAGTTCCTTGAATCTCTCCCAAGCTTCATGGATTGTCTCGTTGGGCTGCTGATAGAAGATTGAGATGCGGGCACGCATCTGGTTCAGACGACCCAGAGGAAAGAATTTATGAAGAAAGGCAGATTTCAGCTCCTCCCAAGTCGTGACTACCTTTCCCAAGTGATCGACCCAATACAAGTCCTTATCTTGAAGGCTGAAGGGAAAAGCGGTCATCTCGACTACCCCCACAGGGATACCGAGGTAGTGAGCGGTAGTACAGATGCGACCAAACTTCTTGAGGAAGATATATGGTTCTTCAGTGGGATTCCCATGGAATATGGGAAGCAGAGATAGAAACCGCGGCTTTAGCTCGAAGTGGGCATGAATTCGTGGAACTTGAATCCACTCAGTGATACGACCCACCCCAGGGTTGTATGTTTCCTTCAAGGTCGGCTTCGGCTGTGGTGTTTCAGCATCCATTCTTTCATACTCAGGTCCTTTCACTAAGAGTTCGTCTTCGGCACTTCCTCAATTGACCTCCAGATCGTGATCATCCTCTCGTATGTCATCTCTCTCATCAGCTCTCTGCCTCAAATCATTGAGCATATCCTGGAATGCGGTCTGGGCCAAGGCCTGATTGGTCAGTTGCTGTTGGATGGCCTGGATAGATGCAAGCAACTGATTGTTGACCTCATTCTGCGTGGTGTATTGCCCCTCCCCTTGATCTGCTAGTTCTCCCTGCTGGGGCTGTGTTCCCTTTCCTCTGCCAGTTGGAGCCATCTCGGGATTGTCTTGAATTTCGGGCTCGCGATCAGGGTGCGAATCTGCATGGCAGAATAAACCTTGATCAGTGTCTATCTGAGCACCAGCTGATGAGGTAAGTCTGGAATTAAGGTCAATCCCAGAATATTGTGAACGGAGCATAAGATATTGACTGAAATCGATCTCCATCCATAATGGATTGGTTATGGGACACGAGTAATCCCGATTTATTTGAAAAGGACTGATTCGGGTTGCAAGTCCATCCCGAACAGTGGTTTTATTGGAGATAGGCAAGTGTTGAATGGTGCAAGAATAGGGGAGTCCAATGACAAATTCGCAAGATCCGAACTAATCGCTTGGAGGTCACCCATGTTTATTGAAGATGTAGGCGACACGGAATCGATGTGGGCGTCGGCGGGGTCCCGACTAAACCATCCGTGTGACAACATATTGAGGGTCAAAGAGGGGAAGATGATGGATGAAGAGAACGGAGATGAACAAGAATTAAAAGGAGTGTAAAACAGTAGAAGGCTCACGATGAGCGAGGGTCAAAGGTGAGGGAGACAAAAATGGCGCAAAGGCGCAGTATTTTCGATCTTGACCTTAATTCAACTAATCAATCAAACCTCAAAACAATGGATTCACCAACTCGACCCATGAAGCCGTGAAGGTTCGACAATTATCTTTGTGAGTTTTAGATTTGTTTTTCAGGCAATTATTTTTAACGAGTCCTTAGAGCGCTACGCCTATAGGAGAGAGAGTACTACCAGAAGAGTATCTCGTACTTGTCCTCCTCCTGTGTAACCTGTAGTCTGCACTTTTTAAGGTCCTTGTAACCTTTCCTGGATCCCTACTCAGCCAAACAAATAGAGAGAGGAAGCCAATAGACGAAACCGATACTTCAGAACTCGCTCGCAACGGAATCACCAGTGAGCGTGCAAGAACCTACTCGGACGCAAGACGATGAGACAGACACCCCCGTGAAGGCGTGGCCTATACTCGATACTTCGGACAAGGTCAGTGCTCTACACAATAGAGAGTCACTATTGTCGACCAAGCCCTACTCGTCTACGTACGATAGAAGCGCCAATACTTCGGAAATCCAGGCGATACACAAGGCAGCCATAGACTGGGTTTTGGGCTCTAATCCTTACGATGTCTCTCACCTCACTTGGAAGGAGACCTTCCCATGCAACCTGAAAACAAATGAGGGCTTTTCTCACCCCAAGACATTGAGTCTAATTAATCAATTTTATTAAGGTCAAGTATTTTTTGCAGTCTCTTTTTTAATTTTTTTGTGTTATCACTTGTTTTGAGTCAATTCAATACAAGAGCCTAACATTTTTTGGCTTTTCTTGGATTCCTATTGATCCAAAAACAGAAGGAGAAGATCGGCAAAGCAATGCAAGGCGGCACTAAGATGGAAATCTCACCTTAGTACCTAAATGATGAATGCCCAGTTAGAAGACTTACAATGCTTCCCAGCTCTCTCCACGCGGGATGCAAAACAGAATTTATAAACCTATACTATATGCCGATATGCACACGGAAATCGTCCTAAGCAGGCAATTGCTAGCGTGAAGAACCAAATGCTAAAACATACAAAGTGAAACCTAGTAGTCCGGTCTTGGGGGTCGATCGGTGTCCACCACAATGGATCATGCACGCGCTGTATACAACCTCTCCCGGTGCGGTGGTTTCGACTTAGATGTTTTAACAATTAATTATTTCTAAGTCCAAACGCCAAGACTATAGGTACATGCAATGGATGTTAGGTGTTTGGCCTTAGATTACACGATCAAGCAATCCTAAAGACTAAGGGCTCAATCCACAAAAGGTAAGAAAAGAAAACAAAACCAGAAAATGGCAAGCGATGAAAACGCGTCAAAACTGCGGTAAGCCCCCAAGTGAACACACACTTGGAAATTGGGCCCAAGTGTCCAAAGTCCAGGGTACCTGTATTTTCACAAATTAATAAAATGTCCCTCTCTCACAAAAATAATAAAAAACCTAACTATCCTCTCTCTCTCTCTCAAGTTCTCTTGCTCTCTCCTGTCGGTTAGGATAGAATAGCCGGCTCCACCTCCCAAGGCTGCTCAAGATCCCCTAGGCGATCCTCCTCGGTTAGTGGTCCCTCGTAAGAAAACAAGAAAGGGATGTCAGACAGTTCAACACAAATTATACAATAGAAGCAAATAATCAAAAATGGCTAAGCACATAAAAAGACACAAGTTTACTCTACAAGCTGATGCTCCCCGGCAACGACGCCATTTGAAAAATGATAAGACGAGAGCCGCTAAATAATGGTCTGACAAATCAGACTCACTGTCGCTGAGGCGACTACTCAAGTCTTCACGTTGATCAACAATTAACCCACACAATTAATTAAGCAATCAAGAGTAAGGATCAAAATTTATTATACCCTACTAAGAATGTATAGTGACAAGCAAGTAGGGGTCGAACATAGGAAGCAACGGAGTAAAGCAAGTAGACAAGAAGTCAAGCCGTAGGTCTAGTGAACTACTTAGCCAATATTGAATTTTGGTGGGTTTTTGATTTTATAATTTTTTATTTTTTTTATTTTATATTTTTTATTTTGATTTTTAATTTACTGATTGTATATTTTCTTTTTGTATTTTATAATTTTTTATTTTCTTTTTCAATAATAGAGTATATATACAAAGTAAGAAAGAAAGAGATAATGGATTTATAAAAATAGATCAAAATAAGGAAAATTCATAAAATAAAATATTTTTAGAATTTTTATATTTTTCTAATGTTTTTGTGATTTTCTAAATTTTTCCTTTTTCTGGTATTTTTAAAGTCAAAAATACGTACAAACAGTGAATAAAATTGCTGGCTGGATTTAAAACGAGGATGAAAAACATAAATCAGAGTCCAAAATTCCTCAAATTAATTTTAAAACAAATATAATAAAATAAAGAAACTACAAAAATTGAAATTGCATTTTTAGGATTTTTGTAGAATTTTTAATATTTTTATAAAGATTTTAGTGGTTTTGTAATTTTTAGGAGCTTTCTTTTGTATTTTTTTAGTAATTTTTGGATTGAATTTAAAACACACTAAGGTAAGCAAAATATATTTTTTTGGGAATTTTCTGAGATGTTTTTATAATTTTTATGATTTTTCTAATGCAAACAGTAGTAAAAATGCATGTTTTTGAATTTTTATAAATATGAAAATGTAATAAAAATGTAAAATAAAAAAATGACGTGAGTCTACAATGCCATAGGAACTTAAGATGATTTTTTGTGGATTTTTTAGCAATTTAGAGATGCATGCAATAAATAGAGACAACAAAGAGAAACTACTCTACTGGAAAGGGCATAAATGTAAATACATGGAAAGGCAGGGCCTACTTGCAATTTTTCCAACAAAATTCACGCGAGAAGCACGTGTTCCAATGTTCACAGGGGTATAATTGCAAATAACAAAAATAGGCAGGACGGGAGTGCAAATAACCCAAAAATATATTTACTTAGCAACGCACATGGGTATAAATGCAATTATTAGCAAGTTCAGGAACATTAGTGCAAAATACCCAAAACCACGTGCTGCGCCACGTGAGGTGACGTGGCCGAGGACTAAAGTGCAAATCTAAAAAGATCAGGGGTCTAAGTTTAAATATTACAAAAGTTTTTGAACTGCAGACCAAAGTTTAAAGACTATAAAATAAATACAAAAAGCGCTCGGGTCAAGATGCAAAATACCCAAGCTGGGCGCGATCCGACGGCTGAGGGAAGTCACTTGCCACGTGTCGGGAGGGAGGCGCCCGATAGCGGTTCGCAAACGGAGGGCTGAGATTAGATCCCGACCTCTGGATCTGACGGTGCTGGCGGTCCTCAATCCAACGGTTGCTCCTCCTGGGCTGAGTTCTTGATCCAACGGCTCAGGCAAGGTCGCGAAGAACTTCGCCTAGCCGAGCTTCGAAGCGTGATTCCAAGCAAGGTGGTGCTCTGCTGGGCCCAGGAGTAAGGACAAAAGACTCCTGGGATCTTTACGCGTCTGATGGGGGTCTTCTCAGGTCCGGAGCATGCATGAGGTGGCTGAATGAGGTGGGGTCGCCTGGAGCTGTTCCCTGGGCTCGATGGGGCTCGATTGAGCCTCATTGGGCTTGTCTCCTACATGGGTTAGAAGCGGAAAGCAAAGGCGAATGTATTCGTGGTTTCATATGTATGGATGGGATGAAGATGGATCGTGGCGAACGGTCTCCAGCGACGGCGGAGAAGGAGACCCAGGATCGAGGGATCCACATAGGATCTCGGTGGTTGGAGGTGCGTCGGGGTGAGAGGAGTTGAAAGGCGAGCTAATGAGGATGGAAACGGATCGAATCAACGGGTGGATAAGGCAGAACACGGTGGCGGAGCGGAGCTCCGTCGTGGAGTGATTTGCGGACTTACGGTGAAAGAGGCAACGGAATCGAAACCTGTTACAGACCTTAGCTTCCTACAGCTACGGATATAGAATGAAAGAGGGAAGAGGCGAAACACTCACCAGGAGACCAAGGTAGGGCTTGGTGGCGGGGCTCCGGCAGTGAGGTGGATCACACCTCGATTCGACGCCGATGATCCTCAAACCGAGCCCTACGGCTCCCTGCTGTCACCAAGAGGCCGATGGACTCAAGGGATTATGAATTCACTGGTGGAAGAGGGATCAAGAGAGAGAGGAAGGCGGGGGTGGTTTTTGAAGGGTTGACAACCGGGGCTCTTAGATCGATGATGGCAGCGTGGTGCTGCGATCCATAGTCCAAGGAGAGCCGAGGGCGTGAATCACCATGGTTCGAGGAAGAAAAGTCGTGGAGAGACCAAGACGAGATGGTGCTTAGCGTGGCCTCCAAAAAATCACGAAATGGATCAAAAACGTTGACCAACATTCTGACACGGCTCTGAGAGGAGGTCAGACAGTTGACCAGAGGTCAACTGTCAGACCAACCTGGTTGGTCCACGTGGACCAACCAGGAAAAATCCCCTATAAAATACTTCAAAAATCATTAAAAAATAGTAATTGAATTTATTAATTTTAAGTTATTAAATAAAAAATATTTATTATTTTATAAATTATTTTATGGTAATTTTTGTTTATTTTTTGGAGGTTTATAATTACAAGTTGCCTTTTATACCCTTTATAGGTATCTTTATCTATATATTTAATATTTTATTTTTATTTTGTGAATTTAATTTGTTTATTTTGTTTATGATTTTATAAATTTATAAAGTATTTTTATATACTTAAATATATTTTTATTTTATTTTTCTGAAGTATTTTGTACACTTAATAAAATAGGAGTGTATTTTATGTAGGTATATTTATAGGTATCACACCTATGTATTATGTACATGTATTTAATTTTGTGTTTTATTTAGGTTTTATTCTGATTTTAATGTGCATATTTATTATAAATAATATTTACAAAATTATAAAAATATAAAATGGTAAAATAATGAATAAATAATAAAACGAATATTTTAATCTGTACAAGTATACAAGAGGGGTCCAAAACTCAACTTTCAAACCGTAGCTCCAAAAAATACGAAACCACCTTCATTAAATAGTTTATTGCAAATTATACAATTAAAGTGAGTTTGGTACATTTCGAGTTTTTATTTGCGAGATACAGGTCTGGGAAGTTGGGATTCTGAAATCTTATTAAGATCATAACTTTTTATCTGTATATTATTTTTGTGTGAAATCAATTTTGTATTCTTTTATATGAAAATATCTACAACTTTCATGTTCAAAGTTCCTTTATTTGAGGTATAAACAGTGGAACCAAAAATACGTCCCAAAATGAATAGAGAATGAATTAAATAAAAGTGATTTTTATTGTATTTTTGGCCCTTATCTCCCCCTACTTTATTCCTTGTCGATCGAGTCATCGAGATGCCTAGGTCTCGGGGTTTCGGGTCATAAAATATTTATAATATTTTATTCTTTTTCTTTTCTTTTCTTTATTCTATAATTTTGGCTTTAAAAACCGCATTTTTTATACTATTTACACAATGATGCATGATGCTAAAATGCCTAAATTAAGCCTATTTACACGCATTTACTAGGGTTTTTAAGGCCAGAATGATAGAATAAACATGATGAAACGTAGCTTCATCAGGTCCCAACCCAACAGGTTGTCAAGGACAGTTTTCCTCGTTAATAGACCGAGGACCTAAACTTCAGACGTTACAAAATGGTATTAGAGTGGGTTCCCTCTGATAGTGGAAAGAACGCCTCGAAGGGACCTAAGTCGTGAGTGTGCAGCCGCCACTGTCACTGGGAATAAATGATGGGCTATGTCACAACGAGGATATTGCGAATATAAGTGGGGGTGGTTGTAACACCCATACCTCCAAACATAATCCCACATATAAAACTCACAATGTGTGAGAGTAGGTTATAAGTGGTGGGGATTGACACTTGACAACTTGGACTTAAGCATTTTGAGAGGTTGTTAACGAATCCATTTGGGTTCTAACCCAACAAGTTGTCATTGCCAGTCTTCCTCGATAACAGACTGGAGACCTAAGCTCGGGACGTTACAAATGATATCAGAGCCAAGTTTCCTCTGATAGTGGAAAGGACTACCCGAGAGGTAGAGCTACTCCTACAAAGAGATATGAGGAAATGCATATTCGGAATATGTAACCACCACTGTCACTGAGAATAAGTGATGGGCCATGTCGCAACGAGGACATTGCGAATATAAGTGGGGGAGGTTGTAATACCCATACCCCCCTAAACATAATCCCACATCTATAAGTCACGAAGTATGGGTGTGCTTTATAAGTGGTGGGGATTACTACTTGTCAACTTGAGCTTAAGTATTTGTGATGGTTGTCAATGTATCCATTTGGGCCTGAATCCAACAAGTTGTCAGGGTCGGTTTTTCTCGATAACGGACCGGAGACCTAAGTCTAGGACGTTACATCTAGTGTGTTTATTGGGTCTATAAAAAGAGTTTTGTATTTATGATCTTCCTGCTTATATAACACTAAAAGAATAATTGGGAACCTGAAATGAAATGATAACATTCAGTTTATTGTAAATCAAAGTACCATGTATACTTCCAATATTACATACATAATCGTCGGTGATTTATAATAACACGAGAAATCTTGAATAATGCTTAACTCTTACATGACATAATCATACATTATATTATGTTTTTTGTCTGTAATCTTTGATGATTTTCATTAAAAAAGACAAAATAACTCCTAATGGTCAATCTTATTTGTGAATCATACCCTCTCATTCTCTTCCTCATTCTCACTCAACCCGAGTGCAGAGTTGCAGTATCTCTCTCCCAACAAAGTACCGATTCCGGCCAAGTCATCACCTACCATAGGCCTCTCCTCCTACCCTTATCATCATTGCAAGAGTCCATGCAAAGGTCATCAACTTCGTTGGGAGGCACTTATGACTCTGCCAACTAGTCGTGGGGATGTTGAGGAGGGGGAGACAGAGCGGGATGGAGGAGGGGGTGTTAAAGGGGTCTGGAGGAGGGGATAGAAGGGGTTGGAGGGGGTGCGGTGGTGGAAGAGAGGGTTGGAAGAGGAGGAGGCTAAGCTCTGATGCTGCTTCAACGAAAGGAGAAGAGTCTGAGGATGGGGAGGTAGAGTTGTTGTCGTTGCTGTTGGCGGGATGAGAGAAGGTCGAGGAGAGAGCGTGGAGGGGGCACAACAAGGAAGGGGCGTCGGAGCCATCGTCGTTGTTGTTGCGTGGAGAGGAGATGGAGGAGGGAGGAGGAGGGAGGAGGCGTAGGAGGGGGCACTAGAGCACCACCACTGCTACCGTAAGGAGAGAAGAGGGATGAGGGAGGGGAAGGGAGGGGAGAAGAAGAAAGATGTTGCGTGATTAAAATTTTAAAAAAAAATAAAAATAATAAGTAAATGGTAATCTTAAAATTTTGTGTGGTTAGATTAACTCACATGAGTGGTTGAGTTATCGGACCAATATAACAAAGGTTATGGGTGTAAGACGTAGTGACTATTTGGAGTTTCTTGTGTAATTATGAATTATTTGGAATTATGCAAATAATATTTCAAAGAATACATGGTTATTGGTGCAAATATCTTAATAAAAAAATATACCTTATTTACAATATGATAAATCACACAAACTTGTTTAAACATTTAAACAAGAAAAACAGAAAAGATATTACATTAAGAAAATTTATGAAACATAGTAGTTCACTTTTCTTATGAAGCTTGAAGTTCTATTGTGTCCAGCTACACGGCATAAAATGCATGTTTCATTGTGGCCACTCAATTCATCCATAACCTTTAGAATTCAATTATTTTTCTCCGTCAAGTTCTTTTCAGAATTGAAGGTAATAAATTCTCTGCACTATTCTTTTCTAAGATTTATTATATGGTCTTTGGTGGAGACTTTCAGAATATGTTGCTCAAGGATGTAATATAAAAGATTAGATCTAGCACTGATTATTAAAATGTTTGACGGAGATATTATTCAGGATTTCGGGTGTAATTCATGATTATTGAGAGTTTATCATGTAAGTAAAAATGAAAGTATGGTTATGGATGTAAAAAAACCTTTTTTAAAGTTTAAAATGAAGAATATAATGCCAACTATGAATTTCTATCCTCATATTAGAGCAAGTTGTTACATATGAGAAAATTAGATGCTTCCTCTCCATAAATCTATATGTGCATATCTTTTTTTTCAACGTCTAGAACCACTTTTTACATATTTTCACAAGATTATACTTGAATTTTATTATAGTTAGACTATCCGACATTAAGTAGATGAGTTTTTACTAGGGATGCAACCGTATAAAGATGTACCTGTATCCGACTGACGTCTTATCTGTTTTTAAGAGGATATAAATACGTATTTTTTATTTTGACTGATACAAATATAGATATGTATATAGGTTTCTATTTTTCGCGGATATAGATATGGATATGGATAACATTTTCATTTTTTGAGATATGGATATGCACATGATTATATTTTTTCCGGTGGATATGGATACAAATATCTGTTTATTTAATATGTGTGTATGTATCATAGATATATATATATATATCAATGTGTATAAATAAATATCTAAATATATTATAGAGTTACACATAATATTATGTTTAAAGTCATTTCCAAATAGAGGAAGAAAAATATAGGACAAATTATAAAAAGGCTAGGGATTAAAACGGTCGGATACGTATACGAATATATGTATATGTATATCCTTATCCATTTTAAAATACGAATAAGATTGCAAGAACGAATATTGACAGATGTAAAAATGTATTACCATATCCATAAAAACAAATACGAATCGGATACGAATAACAACAAAAAACTTTAATAGATTAACTAAAATATACATATTTAGAATGGTTTACACATAAAATAGATACACTATATATAATAATTTCATAATAATTATCAACAATGTTGAATGCAATCATAAAATATTATTACGCACAATTATAAATCAATCTATTACTATACTTATGTATGAAAATGAATATACGAACACGAATGTGAATATTAGCGAATATCAAAGTGATATCCATATCCGCATCCATTTTAAAATGAATAGAAATACGAATGTAAATTTATGTATAAAATGAATACAATAGCATATCAGATACGACTTATTTTCATCCCAACCAACTATACATCGATTCCCAATTAGCTACTCGTTTTGGAAATGTAACAATGAAGGTATCGATCCTTTTTTGTCTTAAATACATGCATCCGTAAGTTTTTGTGACCCTTCTGTGTCGATGTTATAGCATAAAGTTGAAAACTTTAGTACTCTCTTTATATCTTTAAAAAAATAAGGCCCCTATATGGGAATTGAGGCATAGTTGTGGCTTTTTTTTCTTATCGATAAACATAAATATCTATAGATATATATCTTATGTTATTTAACTAATTTTTAATAAAATTTTAATTTAACAGATTACCTTTTATTTTTTATTTTATTATATTTGTAGTTTATATAATTTTGATTTATTTAACCTTTAAGTTTAACTATACAAAAATATTTACATTGAATATGTGTTATGAAAAAATTATTATCCGTAAGATAAATCATATCCTTTTGTAAAATATTTGGATCCGAATTATGATTATCCGTTTCCATATCCCTATTTGTATTTAAGAATATGATTTGTGATTATCTATATCCCTAAGATATTCGTTCCGTATTTTTATATACATTATAAAAAGAATAAGTATATGATAACATATATATCTATATCCTTATTTGTACCATTTTTCTTTGCATGATTTCTCATAAGGAGTAAGGATTGATGGCATTTTTGCTCCAATTCATCACTCATTAAAATACTTAATAACTCTAAACTTACATGTGTAATAATTATGATTCATCGTCCTCGACATTTTTTAAGAATATTGTTCAAACTGCCTAAGAAAAATTGTATTCTTGGAACCATATTGTTTTCCTTTGTCGTAAGCAAATGATCAATATATCTCATCTTCACCTTCTAAATCTGTAATCAATTGGTGAACATTCTCATCTATTTTTTGAATCTCCTTTATTATTTTATAATGCATATATATAGTGATTATTTTTCTAGCATTTAATTTCTCGAACAAACTATATTAACATGACCATTGTGATACATGTTCGCCTTAATGTGTCTTAAGCAAAATCCATGTACAGTCACTTTGGAGAAAAATATTTCATCACCTAATTAGTTTTTGATTTAGAAAACTGATCTCTGATTATTACAAATCATGTTTGTTGGTGAGCATAGCTAAATTGCGTAAGAATCACTCCAAAATGGCATGATTTTCATTTTTCTTATCAATATTATTTTGAAAATAAGTGATCATTTGCATCGATTGCAGTCATGACAAGCATATGACATACATGCATACCATAGTATATAAGCCAATACCATCTATACCAATTACAAGATGATAATATTCAAATCCTTTGCGGGTGTTCGGTTTGGGAATAAGCAGGAATAATGATGAGGAATACGGAGGATAAAGGTCTTTCGATGTTCGGCTAGAATGATGAGAATAAGGAGAATAATATGGAATAAAGATATGAAAAGGGTGGAATAAGGTGAAATAATGAGATGTGGATGAGAATAACTGTACTCTTGAGAACCGTGTTGGGTGGAGAATTGATCCCTTATTAAAGTACTTATTCTCGAAATGAACAACGCCTTAGATTGAGGGTGCAAAGAGTGAAAAATATGCCTGAAGCACTGTAGAAGTACAAATATTCAAAAATATAAATTTCATTATGTGTATAGCATGTACAGTGATTTAATGATGAAGCAAAGTTCTCGATCATGCACTCGGCCATACAAGGATAGGATGTACAAAAAGTGCAATGGTCTCCACAAGTAACTCGATCGACAATGAAATCATGTGATGTAAGATAGCATCAAATATGGGGAGCGGATCTTCTGCTGTAGCAGCCCCTACTATAACACACGGATCCGTTGGATGGGGATTGAATGACTCTTACAATCCCCATCCAACGAACCCCCTGCATCACAGCACGGGCTGTAACAACAGAGAATCCTCTCGATCACATGTGTACCATCATCATCTTCAATATTGGACACTGTATTATATCTTCCATCATGTGAGGGTCACTAACAAATTAACCTCATTTGATGCTCATTATACAAGTATTTCGTTATTATACAGACTTTGTTTAGGAGCTCCTTAAAATACTACATCACGTAAACTAGATAAAAAATCACAATAATTCGATCACTATATTTATGACTCTCCCCAAAAACCATAACAAGGACTTTGTCTATCTTTGGAAGTATTTATGATTCATTTGAAGCGCTAAAATTACATACATCAATCAAATTCTATATTCATCATGCATCCGCATGCACACACACGCACTTATGCACACATGAACACACCCATGAGCACATGCATGCATGCACACACAACCACGCACACCGACACACCGGAAAAGGGACTTTTTCAAAGAAACCCCAATTTTAATTTATTTGTATAGCTACTTCATTAGGGGAGCACTCAGTTTGAAGGTAGAGAATATGGCCACGGCCGCCCCAGTGGATGAAGTTAATTCTCCCAACCTACATCGAAGGAGTTGTACTTCTTCATGAAGTGCGAGGTTGACCCTACACTTTTAGTGCTTTAGCCTAGTTAAACCTCATGGATGAAGTGCATATTTCTCTAAAACCTTACAATCCTTTCTTCGTAGAACTCTTGGTCGATGGAAGGAGAGCATGAGTTAAGAGGGCATTGGTTTGCCTCTATTATAGTTTGCTCCAATGGGATGGTTATTCACAAGGATTTCATGAATAATTGCATTTCAACATTCGCAAAAAACAAGCATTATATTTCAAAACTGACGAATAATTAGAAATGCTTATAGATGTTACCTGAATACCGCATTTGAGAAGCGACGCATGGCAAAAAAAGGGGTCGTTGAATAGAGACGATAAAGCAGGGCGAAAGAAGAAGAAATCAAGAAGATGGAACGAAGGGAATGTCCTCTTGCTAAATATGACTGTGGAGATGCCCCTAGCAGCCAAATCCTCAGTAAATTTACAACATTAAACAAGATAAGTAGATCAACATAGTAAGGTTCCAAGTTAATAGCATGCTCAACTGAAACAACAGTCAAATTAACTCCCAGTCATTGTTAGCACAAGCTCATTGAACAAGATATGCAGGGTCTTAAAAGATCAGAACCGGACCAATCGAACCGATCAGTTTAGTGTTTTATTTTTTTTTGAGAAAAGTTTAGTGTTATATTGTGAAAAAAGAACAAAGAATCAAATTCAACAAATCGATTTGATCTGGTTGAACCTGACTGAACCGCTGGAACCAAAATCCAAAGCCCTAAAACTTCTAATCCCATCGGTCAAGCCCCTAACCCCACCCTGTTTTCATCACCCATCCCTCCTACTTCTATCAATACCTTCCCCCTGCTGTCATTATCCATCCATGGAATATATACAATAAATAGTTCAATATAGTTGACTACTATATTATGGTAATTTTTCCTTTCCATTCTTCCATCTCAACACGAAACCGAAATGGATATCCACCCTATTTGTAAAGGGGTACTCTGAATCCTGATCCAACAGATCACAGCTTTGATGGACAAATGACAAATAAATGTCACACACATTCTACCCATATGTTCTTTCAAATCACATGGCTCCAAGTTAGATGTCGGTATCCATCGAATCAGCTTCTGAATCTGAACAAAGCAATGCAACCAGTGGACATTCTCAGGAATCAGGATCTTGATCAATCAACTTGACAAATGGAAAGGACCAAAACATCAGAATATAGCATCCAGATAATGCAATGATATAAGCTATGTGCACATGCCCATGTCGCAGAATAACCAGTTGACAACAGAACAATCAGAATGGATCAGTTGACTGAAAGACTGTTGCGTGTCATGAGTTTCTGTTACAGAATAGGATATTCTATGTCCATGGGATTCCATATGACTCTGTTCTAATTTTCTCAGATTAACCTCCAAGGTCCCTCTTCCTTCCTTCATACACCAGATAAACTATCAAGATGGTTAATATGGGAACGGAATCTCTATACCTTAGTATTTTCAACTTGCTCCTTAAACCAAGCAAATGCACATCTGTCATCTAAACTGATTTTTGATGTAGCAATCTGGGAAAAACGGGAGAGATGGATAAAAATTACAATGATCAAGGAAGACAGACGTGGGAAGAGTCTGTGGAGGTTGTGGACGGAGATGAAGGGGGAAAAAACGAGATGGACCACAACAAAAAGATAACTGCTCAGTTCACGAAACAGGTGACAAATGCCGTATAGAAACTGAAATTGAGAATCAGCGATCACGTTGCGAATTTTTAATATTTGGGAATCACATTGAAGTTGGATATAAAGTTCAGAGACTTCCATGTGATTCACTAAACATCAGATCTATACATCCATTGTTGTAGATCTTACAGACATTTTAAGAATTTGTATATCAACATCCGCATAATGTTCCTTCTCAAACAAAATTCTACAAAGTTATAGTCCATAACAAGCAGAAGCAGCATATATGCATGGCATTCTTTTTAAGCAGTGAAGTAAATTTCAAGGCAGGAGTGCAGTCTTCGGATGAAGACTAGGTATTTAACCATCTTAAAGAGCTTTTGCCTCGAGTACTTACAAATGGCATTGATTGATCCAAATAAAAGAATAATAAAAAACACCCTTGCCAGTACTATGTGGTTTCTCTACGAAAATCAAAAGATACATATATAATGATCCCACTAACCCCAGGATATAATGCAACTTTACACAGACAATACATTGGCTATATCCGTTAATCAACTCTTTTGGCGAAACAGATGAATTGCACATACCAATCTCAATGAGTCTTGTCAGCAACGCTCAATTATAGGGAAAGAAATGAAATCCTGGTATCGTTAACAGCCGAAATCCCTGGTCCAAAGAAGCCTCCGGCTAGTAACTGGGGGTGCAAGTCCAGGAATATCTGGTATATCTTTGTTGTTCGGCTTGACAATCTAAACTCAACAGGAGTGAAGAAAGCAAAAAATATTAGACCAAAGAGAAATAATAAATGGCACTGGAATGTAACAGTTCTCAAATAAGAAGCATGGAGAGACTTTACATCAGTTTTTAAGATTAACATTTGATTGTTTTTACCATTGACTTTATAAAAAAAGAATCGAGCCCATTAGGGTGACTGGAAAAGAACAATGATTTACACTCATCCCATAATGAAAGAAAAACTATGGACACATGGGTGCATTGTGCAAGATGTTCCTTAACCTAGGGAATCCATCTAGGTGAATGTCTTACCCAACAAATGACTGCCTCAAAGGATGGAAATGATCAAATAGAAACAAAGGTACTGCCTTCTTTGTAGGAAAATCATAACTACTGCCCCTGATAACCTTTTTTGTACCAGATTTAAACAGTAAAATAATAACATGGGTACCAGTGCTGCTGTTTTTTTTTCGAGAAGGGATGGCATGGACCTTATTTAGAGGCCTATCCAAAAAATATATTAAAAAATAATGGAGTGATTACATCCTACAGGTTTCGTAAAGGGCTCTGGCATGCCCGAGTACATTTTCAAAATGAAACCTTCTACCTATGAAGACAACAGCGTTTCTAGCTAGCCATAATGCCCAAACAAGTGCGGACACCTTCGTCCGGCCTTCTTCTGAGCCCGTCCAATCTATACCAAGTGATACTTGAAAGGAATCTTTATCACTTCACTGGATGTCCGGAATGTTCGCATTTCGCCATGCATCCACTGAGTCGGGACACTGGAACAAAATGTGCTCAATGTCTTCCATCGCTCCACCACACCTATTGCAGCCCTCCTCCACACATGGAAAAAGTCTGGCCTGCCATGCATCCGTCAGGATTCGCTCTCTTCTCAGCAATCATAAGAAAACCTTAACCTTTGAGGGTATCTTCCACCTCCAGATTGTAACACAATCACAAGTAGTCTCTGTATCCATCGAATAGGGCATGGCAGACACCTCTGTGGGACCTCTCGTAATGAAGCCCGAACTTTTCTTAAAAACTGCTCTTATCCATTGTCTATAAGAATATGAACGAACACCTCCATCGCGTAGTACTTGTCGAGACATTTCCAATGAGACCAAGAACGTTACAATCCGAGTTTAGAAGCCCGAGTTATGGTCGTTTTAGCGAGGCCGAGTCCGGGTCAAATTCAGATCCGAACCAAGTTCTGGATCCGAATTTTGCCCCACATAAAAATCTATAAATTACACCTTACCTCTTCCAAACAACACAAACCAAAGAGCATCCTCCTTTCCTCCTCCCTTCCCTTCGTCGGAGCGTTGCCGAAGCTCGTTGAAGCGCGACGGATCGACGATCCGAAGCCACCACTGCGTAGAGGAGGTCGATGTAACCCACGTGTGTGTTCACATCGCCAATGGATCACTGAACATGATGTTCTCCATGGATGGAGAAACTGAGGTCACGATTATTTAGGTACAATATTATCTTCTCATTGTTGCGGGTTCCACACGATTTTCGATCATATATCTTCCAAATTATAACCTTAGTTACAACTTTTTGTGGTAACCATTGTTTGCTACATTGAGGTGGTTTTGATACTTTGAGGCAATGTACAAACCTCGATAAGGTAAAGGCATAAACCTCAAATTTACAACTCCCAAGATATTACCATCTTTACCTAAACAAGGTCATGAAATGAATGTGACCACCAGATCTGTCATATTAGAGAGGGACAACTTCATTAAATCTTCTCTGATGTGGGAGTGCACGTCACGATTTTCTTGAAAAGAAAAAGGACGAAACACTGAAAAGGTATACACCCACTCTATCATAAATAAACAGAACATGTCAGTGCACGCCATAATTTCTGGAAGAAGGGCTGTGATCATGCAGCCCCTGCCCGTTGTGGCTTTGTTCACTAAATTCGGTTGGTTTCTAAATTAGATAACACTTTAAGTCCTTAATTTATTTGTTTAGTCCTCTAGGCACAGCACTTCTCTGACTATAGTGTCTCTTACGTGTTTTTCCAGTTGGAACACCTTTCTAATTTGCCATCTTTCTTGCATTCCTTCTAATTATTTCACTGGTTGTTCAACAGCAAATCCAGGTAGTTGTTGCATGTAGACTTCTTCTTTAAGATCACCATAAAGAAATGCATTTTTGACGTCTAATTGGAACAACGGCCAATCTCGAATCACAGCAACAGAGAGAAGAACCCGTAAGGTAGAATGACAAGCTACAGGAGAAAATGTATCAAGATAATCTACACCGCAAGTCTGAATAAATCCGTGTGCAACCAGGCATGCCTTGTATCGGTCAATGCTACCATCTGCATTTCGCTTAACTGTAAACACCCATTTACAACTAACAGTGGAGGCACCAGTAGGAGCTGGTACAAGACTCCAAGTGCCTCTTGACTGAAGAATAGCCATCTCTTCTTCCATAGCCAAACGCCACCGGTTGTCCCTCAAAGCCTCCTGATAATTCCGTGGAATATCCACGGCTGATAATGCAATTGCGAAAGATCTGAAGTCGCCAATCAAGCGATCAAAGGATACCACTAAGGCACTAATGCAATCGGATATGACGCACAACTATGCTTCTGCTTCCAACGAGCAATGGGTAAGTCCAAATCTGCATCCTCCAAATCTGTCCCATTTAGAGAGTCTTGCTCAGGTAGACCGTTAGAGCCATCATTAGAATATTTGTTATCAGAACATACCTCATGTGTGCTTGATGATGAGCGTTGGCCATGAGCAGGACCAAGTCGGTGGGTATAGTGATGTGGCAAAATGGGGGAACTGGGACCTGTATAGGTGGTGGAGATGGCATAGATAATGGTGAGGACGATGGTAAGGGAGGTGGTGGTTGTGGTGGTAGGTGCTGGTAGTGGTGGTGATATGTATATGTGATCATCAGTATCTGAAGGTGTCAACCGATCTCTTGTAGGTGAAAAAACATTACAAACTTAAAAAAGGTGACATCGGCACTGACGTAATACTTTCTACGCAATAGATCATAACACCTGTACCATGTTTGTGTCCTGAAGTACCCAACAAATACACACTTGACAGCTCTAGGAGAGCTTGTCAACGCCTGGAGACAACTAGCGGACAAAGGCAACGGAGCCAAACACACGAGGAGTAAGTGGGAACAATTCCTTGTCAGGAAATGCAAGAGAGAAAGGAATTTTCTTACCCAGGATTGATGAGGGCATGCGATTTATAAGATAACATGTCGTAAGAACAGCATCGCCCCAAAAAAATGAGCACGACTCTGAATGAGTGTCCTCGTGACATCAACCAAATGATAATGTTTCCTTTCTGCAATGATATTTTGTTGGGAAGTATATGCACACGAAGTTTGGTGAATAATACCTTGGGTTGAAAAATATGTGGATAGAGTATGCGTACACAGTTCTAAGGCATTATCAGTTCTCATAATTTTCACAGAAGTAGAAAAAACATTCTGAACTTCAGTCAAGAAGGTTTTGATAACATTTCCAGCTTCAGATTTATTCTTTAAAAAAATGACCCACGACATACGATAAAAATCATCAACAGCAACTAGGTAAAACATGTGCTCCTGGTGATCGGCAACACGACTGGGACCCCAGATATCGATATGAAACAACTTAAAAATAGAGCCACTGCTCAGACTCTAACTACTGGGAAAGGTAGAGCGATGGTGCTTTCCCAACTGACATGCCTCACATTGGAAGTATGTGTGAGACGAGACCTGAGGCAGAACACGACACAGTTTCTGGAGCGGGAGATGACCAAAGAGCATGTGCCACAGAAATGGTGAAGCAGGTCCGACAGATAAAGAGGAATGCCCAACATAGGGAGTTCGAAGTAGGCGATAGAGACTGCCCTGCTCACGGCCATACCCAATCACCTTGCCCGTAAGGATGTCCTGAAAAATAAGAGGAAGGGTCACAAATGACTCGACAATGTAAGTCCTTCGTAATTTGGCTAATGGACAACAAATTCTTTGAAAACTCAGG
Source organism: Ottelia alismoides (assembly GCA_037367405.1). Classification (NCBI taxonomy): domain Eukaryota; kingdom Viridiplantae; phylum Streptophyta; class Magnoliopsida; order Alismatales; family Hydrocharitaceae; genus Ottelia; species Ottelia alismoides. Next base: position 492,030 of record JAZKJV010002916.1, on the reverse strand, counting down.
TGCATGTAAGACATTCTGTAAATGCATAGAGGGCATCAGACTGATCTCCCCATGTCCTGTGATCGGGGAATGAGTCCCATCTGCAATAACCATTGTTCGTCCTGGAGGGATAGGCTTGTATCTTGTAAGTTGATTCTTGTCTCCACACAAGTGATGTGTGGCACCAGAATCCATAATCCATTCGGCTACATCAGATCCACAACTGCTAGTAAGTGCACGAAACTACCTAAGGTGCTGGAGGAGGCTGATGTAGCCACATCGGAGTGGCTCCCAGGGGCCGAGGAAGACACAGCAGGAGTAGATGGAGGTATAATAGCTCTCAATCATGCCACAAGATCGTCAAAACGTTGATCCATAGAAGAAGCTGCAGGGGGTTCGATCTGCTCGACCACACGAGCAAAAGCTGGAAATCCATGCTTAAGGTAGCATGTATCTTCGGTTGTCCAGAATGATGACAGAAAGTACATGGTTGACGAACATGACCACCTCTGCCACGGGATCCTCGTCCACAAAGATGACAAGAACCTCCTCGACCTCGAGAAGCAGCAATTGCTGAAGAGGACTGGCTGGTGATAGAAGATGGAATAGTGATCCGATTGAGTCTACGAAAAGCTTCCTCCATAGGAGGAATGGTCGAGTCCGCCAGAATCTGAGAACGGGCTGCCTCATACTCAGGGTCAAGGGCTTCCAAGAAGACACCAACCATGGTGGCATTCCGATAGGTCTTCTGCTGCTCAGGGGTTGAATTGAGAGGTATGAAGCTATAGAGCTTCTCGAACATCCCACACAAGGATGTATATAATGAGTGAAGGGGGCATCCATTCTGCTTAATAGTGAAAATATCATGTTGAAGTGTAGAATCTTCGTTTCAGGGTTCGTTTGGTTGCAGGGTTGGGCAGGGTTGGGTACTATTCACAGGGTTGGGTGAATAGTAAACTGTGAGGAGGGGGTACCCTTGTGAATAGTACCCAACCCAACCCAACCCTGCCCAACCCTGCAACCAAACGAACCCTTAAAGAAACCCCCTCGTTCTGCAAGCCCCGTCGTAACTACCAGTGCATCCTCTACAAGGATAAACAACATTGGCACTAAAGGGCATCCTTGCCTCGCCCCACTCTATGGTTGAACCCAGTGTTTTTGAAACCGGACCGGACCGGCCGGTTCAACCGGTCCGACCGGTGAACCGGGCCTGGACCGGTCCGGTTAACCGGTTATGCCGGTTCGGTTTAATTGTTCAAATTTTAATTAACCTGCCCGGTTCAACCTATTTTTTTGACTCGGTTTAACCAGGTTCAACCGAAGTTGAACCGCATTTAATTTTTAAATTATTTAAAAATATTGTTAATAGTGGGAGTTGAACCCATGACCTTTGGTTACCTTTTTCACACTTCTAACCAACTACACTAGCACAACTTTTTGCATGTGTTGGGTTTTAAAAATAATTAAACTATTATCATGTTATAGAGATCTAGTCCAAATAATATATATATGATATGTATGATATTTGATGGTGTATAAGAAAAATACTTTATGTATACTGTGAAATATATACATTATCTATGTATTTTATATATATCTCAAGTATATTAAGTATATATTATATATATTATTTCATTTCGGTTTGATTACCCGGTTCAACCACTTTTTTTTCACCGGTCTGGTTTAATCCGGTTTTAAATAATGATGACGTCATCATCCGGTTGAACCGGTTTGATTACATGGTTCGACCCGATTCGACCATTTCAACAAGGTTTCCGGTTCGATGTCCGGTTCGGTTTCAAAAACCTTGGTTGAACCTCTTCATGCTCACCATTAACCAACACAGAGAACGAGGAAGTGGAGATGCGTTTCTTTATCCGATCTATCCAGATGCTCAAGAAGCCCCTCTTGATCAACAAAGCCCAGATAAACTTCCAATTCAATCTGTCATAAGCATTCGAGAAGTCTACCTCCATATGAAACCACTGACCCCTCTCCTCTACCAATCCGACACCATCTCTGATGCCACAACAACTCCTTCAAGCAGTTGTCGCCTTGGAACAAACGTAGATTGTGTCGGCAGAACCAAATCATCCAAAACACCCATGAGTCGATTGTCCAATACCTTGGCCACACTCAAATAAATAGTATTAGACAATGTTATGGGTCTAAACTTGTCTACCTACACCGTTATCTCCTTCGTCAACAAAAAAAGGACCTATTGAGCTTTTCCAAGCCTTTTTTCACCTCTTTGAATTCCAACATCAGCCACATGACATCATCCTCGTCCACCTCCCAGAATTCCTTATAGAAAAAATGGGAAGGCCATCTAGTCTAGGGAAACCATGTGCATTGAGATCAAAAACCATCCTACATACCTCCTCACAGGTAAACTTCGAAACAAGTGTCTCTTGCTGACCAGGCTCTAAGGGCTAGGATCCCCTTCACAACCACCTCACCCTGGAAGACGGTACTCTCCTACTGAACACCAAAAGTGCTCCACAAAAGCCGTTCCTGTCACCACGTCTCCATGGACATGCTCTTCCTCCACCTACAAGTCGTATATCATAATTCCCCTCCTTCCACTCGCCACAGTGTGAAAGAACCTCATCTTCGCATCACCCTCTTTCAAACACTTTTGTCTCAACCTCTGTCGCCACTCTACCCCCTTCCGCTCGTCGTCTTCTGCAACAACTAGTTGTTGTTCTCTTCGTGACTGCAACTCCTCCAAGTTAAGATCACGTTCGTCTTTGACCCCATCCATTCTAGCAATCTCCCTCATACCATTGTTACGGTGTTCACCTCTACTTCGAAGAATCTCTTTGCTATGTTTTATCAATATCTTCCGCAACCTTGCGATTTTTTGAGCTAACCTCTATGCAGTTGAGCCATCCACCTACAAAGAACAACAGTTGGTGACCATCTCTCTGAACACTTCATTCAACAACCAAGATCTTTCGAACACAAACAACGATCTAGGAATCATCCCCTCACTCGACTTCGAACAGATAGACGTGTGGTCCAATCGCGATCTAGGAAGAACATGTACTGCAGAAAGTACGAACATCTCCATCATCTCTACAGATGCCAAAAAATGATCCAAACTGGATCTTGATGAAGCGTTCCACTAGGTGTACCTCTCAATCGTTGCATCAAGCACTTCCATAACCATCTCCCCAATAAACTCCATAAAGTCATTAGAACCAAGATCCTGCCTACCACGGTCACTTGGGTGATCCAAAGCAAGTAACATTACATCAAAATCACCATCGATAATTCAAAGAATGGATGGGAAGTCCCTTCTAGATAACTTCAATTCCTCCCACAAAGCGAGGTCACGCTCCCCCCCCCCCCCCAGAAACACCGTACATGGAAGTAAACAACAACCTGCCAGCTCCAAAACTCCAACAAAATAGAACAAATCTAAGACCCAACATAAGATGCCCATCCCAAGCCAACACCACACCACCCGCACTCCCCACTAACGGTATTTCTCTGAACTCCGACAACCTATGACAGACTATCGATCTCCAAATCAAAGGATCACAACTTGCAATCTTATACCTATGACAACATATAGATCTCCAAATCAAAGGATCGCAACTTGCAATCTTCGACTCTTATAAGAACACTACATCAACACGCCAAGAACTCAAACTTTCGCCAACCACCATTCTCTTCTCCATATATCCCAATCCCCTTACATTCTACATGACAATCTTTATGATGATCCACTCAGAGGGTTAACAACGAGCACGAATACCCTAAGACACTCTACAACCAGCGCATGGATGTTGATCATAGAATTTAAAGCATTAGAGGAATGTCCCTTGTCCTCCATATGATTCTCTATCATGGGAACCGCGACCGAGTTGGTCATGCCCGGTCCAAGGATCAGGGTCCCTACATCTCTGCCTTCTAATTCATTCTCCAACCACATCTGCGCATCTGGTTTCGTCCTCTTACGAGAGGACAAGATCGGATCTCCCTGCGATCTTCGATTGCCATCTCCCAACGCCAGCCTTCTTTTTCTTCGAGCTCGCTCTGCTGCAGGAATACGCTCCTCCATTTTCCAACTTCTTGCCAAGGATATCACCCCTTGCACCTCCTAAACCTCTAGACCATCAAGCTCCAGCTTCGCCTCACTCACTAACATGGTGGAGCTTCCAGTCTTCTTAACTGTACTGCCCCACACGCAGTCTTAGAGGGATCTTCCCCATCAAAAGCAAAGATAGGGGAGAAGCCCCCTCCTGAATCACAGGACAAGGGAACCCCTACTTCTAAAACATCGCCCACCTTAGTGGGTTCCAGGACCATCTCAATCTCAATCGAATCATTTGGATGTCCTAGCATCCTCAATCAGATTAAAAATAAAAAGAAAGAATGACACGGATACAGAAGGCCCATCACCGCTTCAGATCCTATCGGACAAAAACTCGGATCCGATCTGAGAAATGCTCTCGCTCCGAAAGGCCACCGCTTATTGGTTTAGGACCTGAAATGACACCTCCCACTATAGTTGTCGTCGATCCCTTCAAAATATCCAACTCCACCGCATGATTGAAAACCCATCCAAAAGGAAGGTTATCAATCACACCCGGCAATCTCGCCGAAGATCTTGGGGCGAAACTGTTGTAACTGAGCGAGTATTATGTGCATGTCGTCCCGACGAAATCCTAACCATCACCAAAGTCGTCACTACACGAGCATCCGACCACCTAGCAACCTTTGGACCACCCTCCACCTTCTTCAGCCAATCAGAAGCAATCACAGAGCCCTTGTTGGAGTATTTGTTATATGCATCTGATGTGTAGGAGATGGGTAAATGGATCTCTCTAGGATCCATTTACCCCATCCAGTCTTTAGTCCCACATCTACTAGTTTATAAATGTAGAGACTCAATGAGGGTTATATATAGACCCCCACACCCATTGTATTCATTGAAAAAATTGAATGCAACATATGGCCCTTTGAGGCCTTCTCCCGTGGTTTCATCCCGCTCCTTAGGGAGTAGGGTTCCACGTAAATCCCGTTGTGTTCTTCATATTTTTATCTTTTATTCTGATACTCTTCCGCATTTCTATAATCTAACATGATATCAGAGCAGGTTCGATTCTCGAGGATGTATTTTATATTTTTTGTTCGAGATTCAAGTTTAGTTTTTATGTTCCCGGAGATTCATTAGTTAAATATTGTTATCATATATTGATCACTCCAAGTTAGAGTCTCAGTTTTAGGGTTTTTCTTAAAACCCTAGTTTTTCAATTAATAAAGATCAGGAGGGTTTTTTTGTTTGAGGTTATACTGGTACCCTCAATCAGGATTACAGTTCTTCTAGTCCAGGTCGCGATCTCTACAGCCCTCCAGAAATGGCGTACGCTCCAGACTCGCCGCGCACCATCCAGAAATCTGCACATCCAGGTAGCCCTCCAAGCGTTCCAACCCCAGGCGCTTCTTCCTGCAAGATGACGGCACAGACCCGACGCAGATTCCTCTCATTCGCGCGATTCAGGCGTAGTTGCACAACTGAAGGGGGCAGAAGCCGCAGGCGGCGCGAGGCCGATCCGTGCTCTCGCACAACCCTCGCGTAGGTGGACCTCCAGGCGTCGCCTCCTCCGCATGAGGAACTCCTCTCGATTGCGTGCACCCCCAGGCGGCACTCCCTTCGGGGGCGCGAGCCCTAACTCCAGTTCCCTTATGCATCGTGCACACAGGTCACTCACCCCAGGCGACGCAATCCTTCGATCTCCAGCAGGCGCAGGCGGCGCCGCTCGTGCAACGCTCGGCGCATACCTCATGTGCGATCCCCAAACAACTGCAGACACGGCGAGAGCACAACACCTTCATGCTCCTTCAAGCAACCAAGCGCCTCTGTCAGCGGCAACAGGAGCGTGCGCTCATACCTCATCAAGCGCCTACCCGGCTCCAGGCGATGGCGTAAGCTTTGCCCACCTGGTCTTCCCCGCTGCGACGCCGCACCCTCTTCCTCGCCGCAAGGGGATGTCGCGTTGTGGAGAAGCCTTCTGTTTGATGGGACGACGGTGATCCCTTTTGTTTGACGGGTTCCCGCAAGTGGGAACCCTAAAGGGGAGGGGACGCGCATTTTATTCAAGGGCCCGAGCAAGCACGATGGCATTTGAAAAAAATTCTGAAAAGGGCTTGTATAGGCCGAGAGATGATAAAAAAAGAGGGGGCCATATGGAAAAAATGCATGTTTAAAAAAAAGAAAAAGGCACGTAAAAAAGAAACGTTGTACACAAGGAAATTTTGAAAAAAAAGGGAAGAAGAAGAAAAATGTTGCAAAAAAGGGTGAGAGATGAAACGACTTTAAAAAAATCAAGGCGGCTATTTAAAAAAATTGACAAAAAGTCGCTAATTCATATTTTCCCCTGATTTACTGACTTCTCCTAACTTTGTCGATGTTTGTCACTCCGACCAGTATGGGAGAAAAGGGGAGTATATATAGAGTCTTACATGTCAGATTCATCAGATTCAAATTGTCAGATTCAGATTGTCAGATTCATCAGCCTTGATGGCCAGACAAATATTCCAGACTCTACAGTTCAGATTCCAGAGTCGACGTCAGATAGTTTCCGAGTCTGAAGTTCAAGACGCAAGAGTGTGTGATCTTCAGTTGTGTGGTCCCCATCATTTTTGTTATTTCGACCAGAGTTTTCATGTGGTATCATAGGGACTCCAGAGTAGAGTACCATTCTCTGAGCCAGATGGGAGAGATCACGTTCTCCGACAAGGAAATTTCTCCAGGTGTAGTTTCAGACTCGATGGTCAGATTCTGAGTCCTCAGTTTGACTCACTCCATTCTGTTCGTCCTCCTCACATGTATGTAATGAGAAGCAACGTCTTCAACACCAGCCGACAGTTGTGCACGTTGAGTTGATATTGACTGTAGTGTCATGTATTGTGAGTTGAGTTTCTTTCTTTTTGTCCAATCTGAGCATTGCATACTCCAGCTTGAGGGGGAGTGTTAGAGTATTTGTTATAGCGTTTGATGTATAGGAGATGGGTAAATGGATCTCTCCAGGATCCATTTACCACATCCAGTCTTTAGTCCCACATGTTTGGAGATGTGGAGACTCAGTGGAAGCTATATATAGACCCCTACACCCATTGTAACCATTGAGAAAGTTGAATGCAACATATGACCCTTTGAGGCCTTCTCCTGTGGTTTCATCATGCTCCTTAGGGAGTAGGGTTCCACGTAAATCCCGTTGTGTTCTTCATATTTTTATCTTTTATTTTAATACGCTTCCGCATTCATATTTTCTAACAGCCCTAAACCACTATTAACACCACCACCGCAGTCGACATCTCTTCTGCAATTGCTAAAAGAAGTTCAAACTCTGCCCTTCCGACTTGAAGGATGATCTCCGGCAGCACAGCCCTTCGAGCACCATTTATTTGAAGGATCACATCCCAACCCTCGCATAGTCTTAGCCTCGATCGAAGAATCTCCTCAACATCCCCTACAGGTCACAATGCAACTCGAATAGGCCAGAGGTCACGATATCTCACTGGTAGACCCTTCACCTCCACCAACCATTGCGAGGTAGCCACCTTCGCCCCATCGTGCATGCAAGGTTTTCTCCATCATACAGATGGTGGAAACAACCCACCATCGTTGTTCAAGAATCCAGTCAGCTCCTCTGCTTCGATGTCCCAGATATAGAGTACCTAATCAGAAAGACACATGCATCTTCCATGCAACTTATCATATGCCCGAAGACGAGAATTGCCACCATCGCCCTCAGGTCCTCTGTCGAACCATCTGCAATCAGAACTCCTTCCAAAGGGTCACCATGGCTCGCCACGATGACCTTTTTAATGTCACGAGGCATCGTCCTACATTCGACTAGGAAGGTCCCGAAGGACAATCCTTTTGAATATGTCCTAATCCATTGGAACATGTCCTTCCACCCTACAACGGTAGGGTGGACATGAGCTCGCACCACCTGCGGCGTGCCATGTGACCCACATGTCGCATTTGAAACATCGTCGATGAGGAGGATGAGCGTTCTTACGCCCTTCTACATCTTCACGGCCGCCGCCCACAAAACGAACCTCTCTAACGGTGGCCCTCCTCTCCTCTCTCTCCACCTCCCACTCTGACGAAAGCCATGCTTCTCCCTCGGGTACCAAGGGCCCTTTCCCTGCTTCAAGCCATCAAAGACTTGGGAGAATGATCTCAGGAAGTTGCGAAGGCAAGCGGTTTTTTTTCTAAAGAATAAATTCTCGGAATTTTTGTATCCGAAAATCTAGAAGGTGTAAACACATATATACATTAAAAAAAGTGTTAGCCATGGTATTAAGTGCTAATGCTGATATTTCACAAGTTTGGAACAAAAAAGCAAGAAGGCATACCACTAGCATGCAAGGAAATCTCACAATGTTGCCACTCAAAATAAATAAATTTCAAAGATATAAAGTACGTAATAGTTCCTAAGCATTAGTAACCTAGAAAAATTTATCCTCTCATTTTTTGGGGTAGGGAACATTCACACGTAAAATTACACAAATTTTAAAAGTACTTTTTCTGATTTGGAAAAACCAAGCACTCACAATATTCATAGATGTATAAAATTTGGAATTTCCCCTATTCCAGAATAATTAGATTGGAAATTCTTATACTCTCACTATATGTAGGGCGGATGAAATGAACATGAGGAGGTAGTAAGAATCGCAACAAGTAAGATGAGATCAACCCCTGGTTTTTAGTGATTCGACAATTGAAGACTCAATAATTATCATCCAAATTATAAATTTCAAGTCCCTGAGAAGACAATTGTTTCTTCATTGTTGCCTAACATAAATAAGTCATGCATATAGAGATTTTTAAATGATGCTAAAGCCAAAAATCGACTAGATTCCTGTGACTTACACATTCAAAATCTAACCAAAGGGCTAATAAATATACAATTAGGTAGAGATTATTTTAAAGACTTTAGGTTTTTAATAGGCTACAAATATAGAGAAAAAATCATTAAATAACCAATTACAAAGGTAATAATAGTGTGTTAACGGGTCGATCTTAGCATACTTAAAGTATATTCATCGGAATAAAAACATAATAAAGCTATGTCAGGAAAATGGATAAAGCGAAGCAGCAAGCTGCTTAATGTCTACCAATATTTGAAGAAAAGTTGGTGGCATGTGCAACCAGTACAATGACAGGCTAGCAGCACAAGCACAGGGAACATTACCCCAAAGGTTGCCATTGGCACTATGTAAAAAATGACGATTTAGGTGTATATGCCAGAGCACAACACAATGTGTGGGCGTTATTGCTGGTAATGCTGCCATATCTTAAACGAGGATTAGTTACCTATCCCTAAAAAACAGGTTATGAATATGGATTCGATACAAATATTGGTCCAAATAGTTGTAGACAAGCATGCGGATTTGTATCCAACGGATCCGTGTAGCCAAAATCATGTTATATTAAAAAACACTTCTTTAATTCATCTTCTCTTGTAGGCCTCAACTTGAGAAGGCAACATGAGATAGAGAATCCCCATAATAAGGGCTCTCGTGCTAGATATAGATTATACCAATGCAAGCATCACAATCACAACATGCAGTATGATGATTAGTGGCCAGCATGCAATTTTTGAATTGATGGTGCATTTGGTCATATGAAATAATTTCTTATCAAGAAATTTATATATATTGGAATTTGTTTTCGTGATACATGTATCACACTAAATGTCATATAAATAATAGTTCGAAACTGATGCTTAAATTTTACAGATCAATTTAATCAAATAACTGAAGTTCGGTTTTTATTATTTATACAAAGACAATTATAAATATGGAAAGGGAAAAAATGGGAAAACTGCACCTTCCAACAAGTAAAAAAACATAAAACATATATTTATGTCCTGTAAAAACACCCTCTTTCATCAATATCAAGGATCCACCCACAGCTTGTTATCATCTAACAACCGAACGCCCAAATTTTATTTTGAGAGTTACACACCACTATGATCCTATTGACTGAAATTTATTCCACAGTTATCCGTGCAGTCTAATGCACTCTTTTGGTAAACATTCAATTGCAAGATAAATATGTGTAACCTATAATATCATGTTTTACTGAAAACAATACAAAGGGGTAATCCATACTTTAGAGTGAGGGGATAATGAAGCACATTTACCAAAAGAAATTACCATTGTGATGGAAATATACGTATTTTCCATTGCCTTCTAAATCCTTAAAATATTCTCTGGAAGTAATTGAGATCCAGGTATAGATTATTATTATTATTCTCTCTTGATTTCATTTCACAATTATATATTTCTATTTAAACCTCTATACAGCAAAATATCAATCAAATAAATCAATTCATTATCTTCCTTCACATAGTATCAGTGCAATGGTCCTATACCAGTGATCTCATACCTCTACCCGTTCCCACCTAGATCCGGCTCGGGGCCCACAACCAACAATCTCTGTGTCACTACTCCTCCGCCCCGGCAAAGCTCTCCCTCCAACCCCCATCACCAGCAGGGAAATCCCCTAGAGCACCAAATGTTTATCTACCCCTCCAACGTCATCACTGCCAGGATTTGTGCCACCACTGATCCATCCCTCCATTGTCGTTGTCGATCCTCGGCCACCAATGGCCCTCTTCGTTAGCAGACTATTACTCTTACATTACCGAAAATATGCAAGATTTTCCATCTCCCTAATTGACCATCTTCTCTATATTTTTTCTTGAATCTTCAGACCATGATTGACTCCTCTTCCGAGATGAAGATGCCTGTATCTACCTCGATTATGGTTGTTCAAAGCACCTCTGTCAAATTAAAAGGTGTAGAAAACTATGTTCTTGAAGCACGTGCTTCCAAGGCATTTATCGGTGAATGAAACAAACTCTACATCCCTACAAAGGATCCTCTATAGAAAACTGTTTAGGATTATGATAATAGGGAAGCAGACATTTATCAAGTCATCAATGCTATCAAAGAGTGCTGCGCAATCCATTGTTGAGAATCTTCCCTATTAGAAATTCATTAATGACATGTGTAGGAAGATTGTGCCCATGCATTCTCACACCAAAAAACAAAATATGGACATGATAATATTAGAAGCGCATCTAGCAAGGAACCCAATGGAAATCTACTCGGATTCAATATTACACCTATATAACATTTCAATACGAGCAACTAGGAACTTTCCAACAGACATGTTATCCCAAACAGATTCAGGAGTTTACTGAGTGGTAGGCCTACAAGTTCATATCTAGATTAGTTCCCTCTATCAAACTATGAAAGATCACTTCCCAACGGTTAATATGAATTCATCCTTGCGAGCCATAATACAGGACTCCTAGTCCTACCTATTCTACAAGGCGGGAATGAAAATCATGACTTCCCTACTCCTGAGAGTTTTTTTAGATTCTGATTCGATCTTTTTCTATCTCACTTATAAGAGAGAAATCAAAGAAATCAAGAGTGGACGGATCCTCTATATATCTTGAAAAGCAATCCAGGAAACATACAAGGACTCGTCACCAAGCCCCGTAGACCCCCATCAAAGAAAGCGTTCGAGTAAACTTTTCCAAGACACAAAAGGGCACCTTGTTCGGGATACATCCAAACCTCTTTAGAAAGCAAAAATACACTTCTGAATCCTACAAGTGATCACTGACTCAGGCAACAAGAATCAAGAACTTCCCATTTGCAACTTCATACAAAGCCTCCAACTCCCATAGATTCTACAGAGAACTCAAACATACTATCTTCAGTAGATGCATGAGTTTCAGTTTAGACAACATGGGAGAGGCACAATCTAGGGTGAGGCTAAGGATGAACTTATCCATCTTTTATACATTGCCAGCGGACCAAACATCCATTATCATCATTATCGAGCCAAGCTTGGCCAAACTCCGATGATTAATAGGGCATCCATTTAATACCAATGCTGACATGGCCTATGAGGCCCAACCTAAGCCTGTGTAGCTATCCACGACAAACTATGGAAGACTAATGCAACTCCTGCAGAACAATACCTCTATTTTAGATTTCGATGCACATGTTCCTAGCACTACTACTCACTCAAACTCCACATCCTCTCCACACTGGATCATAGACTCAAGTAAAGCCAATCATGTGGCTGGTGAAGTACCAAGTACAATACAAAATACATCGAAAGTCACACGATCCCACAACTCTGACACGGGAACAGACAATTGAAAGGTGGCGATCCCACTGGGAAAGCATTTCAATCGCAATAACTTGAAGTATATGAATCACGTCATCAGCCCTTGGAAAAATCACTGCCGCCTTAACCTCAGTTGAGACCCTTATATTGACACTCGACCTTTCGTGCATGTGCAGAACCACACTAGGTAATGACTCATTCACCTATTGTTGTGGTGGAAAGTGTACACTTTACTCAGGAACCTGGGTAGTCAAGAAGTCTACTGAGCCATTGAGCTCCCTTTGAGGTTACTCAATGTTAATTGTTTATGTTCACAACTAAATTATCGAATTATTTTTTATCACTATTTCTGCTATTTTTCTAAACATTCAAACACAACATGATATTGAAGAGGGATATAAGGATGGTTTAGACTATTTGGAAGTCCCATCATGCTCTTCTTTTGCTGGTGCTTCCCCAATCTCAGTTGATACTACCTCTCGCTCTTGGATTAGGTCACCATTCTTCCTCAGTCCTCGCTTTAATGTTCCTTGAATTGTCCTCGCTAAGGTTCTTAGGGTGTAGAGCTTGCCCCGGTTCTTGAGAAAGATTTGATACATTTACTTAAGAATTTTTGACACCCATAAATCTCTATGCTTACATAATTATGCGATGGACCCTCTATGGTTGCGAATTACATGTAGAATCCTGAAAAGCTGTTAATTGCTATAAGGAAAAACCCTGGGTCAATTTCCGTCCATCCTTGACCACTAACTTGGACGATATCCATTAAACATTGACAAATTTACCTTTCTTTTCTCTCACATTTGCCAATTATACTACTTAACACTCGTTCTCATCCTCTTGTATCTCTCCATCGGCAGTCAAACTAACCATTGGTCAGGTCAAAATTGCTTCAAACCCGATAATGGTACAATACTCCCGTTAAAGCAACTTTGCTTGATAGTTTCACTCTTGTGACATTACGACAATTTAGCATTCCTTACGAGATGTTCCCCTCCAGAGAATTGTTGTAAAACATCATTTTTTGGAGTAAGCACATGAATGCTAATGTTGTTGCGACTCCTTCAGTTACGAGATTATCAACCAAGTCAAGAACCACGAGCTTTCAACAACGATCCATTGTAGCCAGAATCTCCCCAGGGATGCCATTCCTTCTCAAGTGCAAGAAGTAAAGCTACTTAAGCCTCCCCATAATGTGTAGGATGCTACCAAAGAACTGCTACCTGAAAAAAAATCTATCTGCCACAGACTCCAGCAGTTTCCAAGTCCCGAGAAATCTCGCCAAAAAGTTCATTATGTAAAGGATTTCGAGACTTCCCAGCTTACCGATTTGACAGGTGCAAGAGTGTGGAGGTCGCTGAGGTTGTCTAAATGTGACCGAATGAAACCAACCAGGTTGACCAAGTGGATTGAGATTTCCCTTGTCAATCCATTGTTTGATAAATCCAACGGAAAAAACCCCATAATTGGCAATCTCTGCCAATGCACCACCACACATCCCCATCTACTCCTTTCCTGTGCCCAGCACAACCACACCTCCTCTGTTCCTCCCTCGCAGCCAGCATCACCAAACCTCCATCTACCACCACTGCCACAACATCCCACCGACTTCGGCATTCAATTCCTCGCCATGAAACAATTTCGACCCCTCCACAGTTAGTCCACCCCACCTCCCTCTACTATCGAGTCCTCAGAACCCCTCCCCTCAATCTCGTTCTTCATCCTAGTTGGAACTCGAGAGTAGTGGAGCTTGGGTGGTAAAGAGGTATCTTGCCGGCATTGAGAGAGATCTATGGCGAGTTCATTTAGGTGGATCCAAGGTCGAAGATCGATGGCATCTGTGAGGAGCACAGATGCGAACTGAAGAAGGCTGTGAGAATGCTATGACAGTGAGGGAGGGGAGGGGATGTAGAGGGACGAGTGGATATAAAATATTTAAAATATATTACTAGTAGGATCCATGTTAGGTAGAATCAACCTCATGAGGTGGTTGAGTTAGTGACCGAACGACGTGGTTAGAGTGTAAGACGCGGGAACTATCCATGGTTCTATGTGTGATTCACAACTATAAAGTGTTCAATGCATAATTATTTAAAGTATAGGGGGTTATGGATGTAAAAATTCCTTTATTTAATCAACAAATTTGTATTCTTATATTCACAAGGAGAAAATAAGAAATAGAAAGGGTAAAATGGAAAAACATTAGATCTATTTCCAACAAGTAATAAAAAATTCCATATACCAAATATTTTTGTGCGTCATGGATATGAGCAAGAATCTTTCAACATGGATTTGAGAAAGAATTCATGTAGCCGACCCTACCTATAGTGGGAGAAAGCTTAGCCATTTATATACCAAATATTTTTGTGTTGCAAAAATACACTCTTACATCACCATCACGAATGAAAGCCAACTGTAGCTAAGAAATAATCTGATCCACCATCATGTTCAGTCTGATTGCCATGACCTTCTCCACAATCAAGTAAATCATGTTGGAGATCACAATTGGGCGAAAGTATTCGATTCTCTTAGAACTCTCCTTCTTAGGTAACAAAAAAATGAGTGCCTTATTTAGCTTATCAAACCCTACATTTTCTCTGGCAAATTCCTTCACCACCTCTACAACATCAGCTCCGACAACCGACCAGAACTCCCGAAAGAAAGAGACGGAGAAAGCATCTGGACCCGGTACACCGTCAACATTCAGGTTCCAACCCGCCACCTTTACCTCTTCCTTTGTAAACTCCTGCACCAAGTGTCTAGCGTGTTGTTCAGATAAGACCGAAGCACCTTGGTCGGGTCACCTCCAAGTCTGAAACGCAGCTCTTCTAGAGAAATGAAAAAAAATGAGTAGCTATGGGCGTGCCCCATCTCTTTATCTCCATCTACTCATCTACCATCTATCAGGGTTGGATGAATATTATTTTGGCGATGTCTTCCACTGGTTGTTCGGTGAAAGAAGGATGTGTTTGTATCCCCCTCTTTGAGCCAAGAGTTCCGTGAACGTTTTTTTCCACTCCACCACCCACTTCTTATCTTCCGTTTATCACTCTTTGAGTCGACGCCCTGGTGATGAGCTCCTCTTCAGTCAGATCTATGGTGTCCTCCAAGTTCTCTAAGCGACTCACCTCAAGTTCTGCCTCCACATGAACCACATGCCTCGCTTCACTGACCATTGAAAGAACAAAGTCTCATTCTCACGGATACAAGTTCCTATACCAGTCTAGACGTTATTGAATCAGAGACAATTGTGAAGGACTAGTGGCATGTAACTAGTTCTTTGAACCCTTCAAGTAGCCATGCTCGCTCAAATCTGAAGAAGCCTCGAGTATGGGAGGTGTCTCCAGATTCCCAAATTACAGGTGTGTGATCAGATCTAGTACGAGTTCGATGGTAGACAACGGATAGCATTCAAAAAGTTCTGTTGAAGCCAAAAAGCAATCTATCCATGATCGCAAGCTAGAGTTTCTCCGTGTATATTTAGTATTCGAGGGATCAATCACCTCCAACTCAAGATCATCAATTAGTTCTGCAAATTCAATTGAGCCAAGGTCTTTCCCTCCTCTCAAACACGGACGGTCCAAGGAGAAAAGAGTGATATTGAAGTCCACACCTATCAACGAAGGGACTTCCGGGAAGGTGTTTCTTGTACTTCAGAGATCATCCCATAGATTCGCTCTTAGGGCCTGCGAACATGGACCATACAAACAAGAAAATGCTCCTTTTTATTTGATCCCATAATCTCCATAAGAATTGTAATAGTATGCCATCCCTTAAGCTCAGACACCTGATTAAAAGCAGTATTTTTCCAGGCCACAATCAAACCTCCCCCTAGTCATCTGCATCTAAAGATCTAAAATCTAGAAGAGAGCCACAGTTTAAAGATTTCCAAAGTAACAGTGACGAAGAAGAGATCTTTGACTCCTGTAATAGAACTATGTCGCTGCCCCAGTCTTTCAAAAGAGCTCCTATTAAGCTTTACTTCTCTGGGTCACCCAGGCCCTCACGTTCCAGGTTAGTACCTTCATTTAGTACCATGTGGATGCCTTAAGATAGCAATGGCGCACACCGCTTCAACCACCAATGCTTTATGGGCGTGAATGGAGCTAGGCATTGAATTTGTAGCCCTAGTTCCCTTTCTACTTCTGTAACTTTACCCCTCCCTTCTTCATAGGGAACCAATGTGGAGGGGCAAGAGGTTGATGGCAAAAAAGGGTCCCCACTTCTCAGGAGATTCTGCACCACTGACCCCTCAAAAATGCTTACAGCCTAGTCAAGGTTTAGCCGTCAGTAAGCGGTGGCTGTCAAATGGGTTTCACGTGAGGAAGGGTCAGTCGCAATCGCTAAGGGAGCGGAATGAGGATATCCGAGAGGCTGCAGAGGCTCAATAGGAGCATATCCCACAACCTCACCCAATCCCCCATGTTATTCTGGGTTGGAAGTTCCGTATGATAGAGCAGTGATCAAAAAGGGATCACAAGTGATCCTATCGAGTCTTCTCGGACCCGAAAAGATCAAATGATGGAGCTTCAGCTGATAGGAATCACAAGTGATCCTATCGAGTCTTCTCGAACCCGAAAAGATCAAATGATGGAGCTTCAGCTGATGGATCCGAGAAACATAGATAATCCAAAGTACTCAACTCCACAAAGGCCTCTGTAATTGGGTCCACCACTAGAATTTCCAACATGGTCGAGTTTAATTCTACCTGACTTAATAAGGAGCAATCAATAGGATTCTCACCCAAAACAGATGGTGATGCCCTAAGTCTAGAACGAACGGTAGGACAATCGTTCAACCTTCCTTTTTGGGTTAAATCTTGAAGACCTCCATTAAAGGATCGTACCTCGTGTTCTCCTCTGAAAAATCTTCTACTTTTTGAATTGTTTCCAAGCTTGGCTCCCCCGAAACAACCGGCTGCGATAATTTTGGGACACCCGTTTCCGATTTTCTAGGAAAACTAACCCTCAAGGAGGAGCTTTCGACCACCATCATCTCTGACGACAACGGTGGCAGTGTTGGAAGAAGGCTCATCTTGAGATTAAATGATGTTTTTCCCACCTTCAAGTTGCAAATTGATTCCAAAGGGGAGGAGTACATCCTCTCTATCACAAGGAGCGTGATTCTTGGGTCAGACCACGATGACAAACCATCAGCAAGGACCTTCTTAACATTACCAATCTCTCTTAACGCTGGCTTCAGGGCATGTAATGATCTAGAGAGAAAAGGGACTCCCGATACTCGATCCACATGGAGGTTGTCATTAAAGGCTTCTCCATCTGTGAATCTTGTTGGCCTCTACGCGATTTTTGAGCCACGGTCTAGGATCAACAGGGTCTTTGATTCAGCAAATGGCAACCCCCTCACACAAAACTTTGGGTGAGACAACCCCATAATATTTCCTAGAATCGAATCTCACAGTATTTCTTGCACTAAGATTACCACGGAGCGTAGGTCCACATCCCCTTTCTTACAGCAACCAACAAGAAAGGTATTGCTAGCTTGCGAACATTCAGGAACTTCATCACAAACAACATATGCATAAGATCTCCGCGATGACTGCGCCTTTAAAATGACAATGCATAAGGGGTTAACCTCTTCGCTACCCCAATCAGTTCGGAGTAAGAGCGGGCACGTCGCTCTTCGATGCCCGCTCTGGTGACAGTTGAAACAACGCGATGGAGGAGTGCACGAGCCTGCTCGGTGACCATACACACCACACCGATAACAATGCCAGCCGTGTTTCCGATGAGGAACGAATGACCAACCTCCCGACTCCTCCTCCTCATGATTGTTAGCTCTCTCTCGCCTCTCCTCTCTTCTTTTGGTAGCCCTCCTCCATTCCTTCAGCCCTCCCTTCAACTCCCATCACAAATGCTCCCACCAACGACGAGAGCCCCCCTTAGGCGCACCCACCTCTCCTCATCCCCTATTGTGGTTGGAATTCGATTGACATTATTCTAGAGACGGTGAAAAGTTTTAGCCGACTTATTCCACGTCACAAAATTATGAAAAGATGAATAATAAATAACACCAAACCTTTACAATGATAACTGAGACCACACCCATGACGATCAAAAAGAGAAGAGCCATGATGCATCGATCCGTTGCAACCTAAGTTTGTGAGAAATAAGCTTAGCAAAACCAGAAAAGGCAAAGAAAAGAGCAAATAAATAGGAAATATCGTGGCTGAAACTAACCTGACGACCAATTTCTTTTACTAGTTGGGAGGCCTTCTTGATAGAAAAATGAATCGAATCCAGTTCATTGACGACCCTGTTCATTTGCTCCGTCTGACATAGAAAATAAGTTCTCTTTCTCATCAAAATCGTCACTATTTGAGGTTATTTTGCTCTAAGTCAGAATGAAATGGTTCATTATTAAGAATGAACACAAAGAAGCAGCCTGAGAACCAACCTGTGCCTTCAAGGCAGCTGCAGTTTCTGTCCCAATGTTTACAGAATCGTGTACAACCTAGGTAATCCAGGAATTGGCATTAATAAGAATGCTCGTTCACTACTAGTATCTATCGGATTGCATTATTAATTCATGGGTAGACAGGTAGACAGGCATAATTTGCATTCAATTTAAGCATCAATGTTTGCATAGAGTTTGCTAAAAAACAAATTAGAGGAAGAATGCACTTGGTGAAGATTATTAAACTACATTCAATATCTGCTAGACAAATGCAGATAGTAGATTTGTTAATCACGGAATGATTTCTTCATGACAAAATAAAAAAATGCAACCTTTTTTGAACGCTCAATCGCTTGATCAGTTTCATCCATCATCCGGTTTCCTTGGTCCATTAACTGCTGATTAGTCATAGCTGAATCAATATTAGGCCATATTAGTAATATAACGGGGAAAGAAAATAGCAAATGGATGACACGACACCATAGCAGCAGTAATGTAATCATAAATAGGACTGACCTAAATTATTCTAAAAACCCAATAGGTGGTTAACGATTCTAAAATTAGCAGACGTTATATGGAAAATATAGATTACCTTTCTAGCGTTTTTAAGCAAGAATATTATAAAAAAATTATCAACAACGGAATTAACTCAAAATGTCATTATTATCTTTCCTGAAGTTATATTCAAAGCATAAATCAAGTAAAATAAGAAAATGATAGATTTCTTTCCTTTGAAAATGACAACCCATTCCAAAAGATCGATAAATCTAAGTGAATTCATTCTCAATGATGTATCCAACAAAGCTGTCTATTTAGCCATTCAAGTCCAGCTTAGCTCGGCTCGAGTTCAAGATCAACGTTAAATTCTGGGATCGAACTAGATAGGTGCATTGAGGAGATCTCAGAAAAGTGTCGTAAATGACCTGAATGAATGAAATTTATAGATTAAAAATTCTAAAACTTTGTAATGATATGACCAAGCATATTTTTTTTGTTTAGAATCATATTTGTACTTTCTTATAGCTATGACAAAACATTTTTGTAAAGAAACTGTCATAAAACGATATTTATTATAAACCAGGAAGTTCATTCACCAAGATAACAAGGAAAACAAATAATAAATGTATTAGAATGGCATAAACTAACCCACGATAAAATGAAGTGTAATATTGTTTCAAGAAGAATATGAAGTACAAACAAGATTCAAGTCCCAAGACAAATCCTCTTTCCATATCGAACATATAAAAAAAGTTAAATAGGATTCTATAAATAAATTGCATGATAACTGTTATAAAATATGAAGAATGCGGAAGCGAACATGGAAAAAGATAAAGAACAAGAAATAAGAACGCGGGATTTTAACGTGGAACCCTACTCCGTGAGGAGCGGGATGAAACCACGGGAGAAGCCCTCAAAGGGGCGTGTTATGCATTGCACTTTCTCAATGAGTACATGAGGTCTGGGGCTCCTTATATAGCCTTCCCAGAGCCTCCAAGTCCCACCATTGGGCGGTATGGGACTAAACACAGGATGGGGTAAATGGATCTTCTCCAGGATCCATTTACCCTGCTACAACTCAATAGGTGCACTACCAAATACTCCAACACTCCCCCTCAAGCTGGAGCATGCAATGCTCAGCTTGGACAAACAAACAGAAAGAAACTCAACTCACGCTACAGGACACTACGGACAATATCAACCCAACGCGCACATGCTGCAGTCGAGGACGTTGCTTCTCATGCCGTGCAGGTGAGGAGGACGAACGGGCTGGAGTGTGAGTCAACTGAAGACTCGAAATCTGACCATCGAATCTGAAACTGCACCTGAAGTCTCCTCGTCGGAGAACTGGGTCTCTCCCATCTGGCTCAGAAAATGGTGCACTGCTCTGGTGTACCTATGATACCACATGAAAACCCTTGCCAACATATGGCATAGGGAATGGTCCTCTACTCTGGAGTCCCTATGGCTCACATGAAAACTCTGGCCTGACAACTAGAAGAATGATGGGGACCTCGAAACAAACGATGGCAACTTATGCTCATCTGACAATGACCGCACACTCGTGCGTATCTGAAACTGGAGACTCGGAAACAATGATCGTCGAATCTGAAACCGAACTGTAGAGTCTGGAAAATATGACTGGTCTGGAGACTAGCCTCTGAATCTGGATCTGAATCAAGACCTGTGACTCTACACATATACTCTCCCTTTCTCCCATACTTGTCGGAAAACAGATAAATCGACAAAGTTGGGAGAAGACAACATAATGGGGAAAAAAATCACTTGCGGCTTTTCATCATTTTTTTAATAAGCCGTTTTTTGCAATTTTTTTAAGCCGTTCATTTTTTTTCGGCTTTTGCTTCGCACAATTTTTTTTTTGAAAATGCATATGGCTTTTTCCATGTACGCGCCTTTTTTTATTTTTATTTTTTTGAAACTTCTCTCTCTCTTTTGTAACATATGCATCCTCTTTTTCTTGTAGGCACTTCTCTTGATTTTTTTTGGTAACTTGCGCCCCCCTCTCTCTCTCTCTTTTTGGAAACATACAACCCATTGGGCTTTAAAATAACCGCACAAAAAAATCCTTTAAATGGGCCTCGAGCCCTAGGGTTCCCATCGTGGGAACCCTTTCTGGGAACGCCGCTGCCGCCGTTTGAATCTGGAGCAGAGGCTCCCACGGGGCCTTCACGCGAGGAGTCCCTTGGGGCTGGCACGGTCGAGCGCCTGGAGGGTGGCGATGCACGCCTGGAGGGAGATTCGCCAAGGGAGTTGCCGCAGCCGCCTGGGCTTCAAGGGCATGGAGATGCACAGCAATGGAGTCACGAGGGAGACTGCTTGCTCGTCGCTGAAGGAAGTTGCGTCGCCTACCTGTGCGCATGAGCGCATGAAGGCGAGGGAGGAGGATGCTCGCGCGTGCTACGCTTGGGGCTTTGCCTGTGCGACTTGGGCTTTTGGGAGAAGTTTGCCGCCTGGGAGAAGCTGCATCGGGTTCACTCTAGATCGCACAGTATTTGGAGCCGCCTGAAGGTGCAGCGAAGGCGCTGGAGATTTAAGGGTTCCGCCATGGAGGCGCGCGGGGAAGCATGGCGCACGGGAGGTATGGCCTGCGCTGAAGACCAACAAGATGCGGGCGGCATGACTGCCGTCTGGAGAGGCTCCGGCGGTGTTGGGGGAAGCCGTCCGCTGGTGGATGCGGCTGGGGGATACAAAGGGCTCCAGCGAGCACGCCGCAAGTTGTTGGAGATAAGCCTGTCGATGTGAAACCGTGGAACTCTAGCCGCCGTCAACATAGATCTAGGGTTTCAGATAACCCTAGAAATGCTTTAAACTTCACAATGCTGAAAGATCTCGCGTAGACTTAAATAGGAATACTACTCGGCTTTTAATCGATAATCGGAACACAATCGAATCTCGAACATGAATAAGAAAAAAAATCTGAGAATCGAACCCGCTCTGATACCATGTTATAAAATATGAAGAATGCGGAAGCGAACATGGAAAAAGATAAAGAACAAGAAATAAGAACGCGGGATTTTAACGTGGAACCCTACTCCGTGAGGAGCGGGATGAAACCACGGGAGAAGCCCTCAAAGGGGCGTGTTATGCATTGCACTTTCTCAATGAGTACATGAGGTCTGGGGCTCCTTATATAGCCTTCCCAGAGCCTCCAAGTCCCACCATTGGGCGGTATGGGACTAAACACAGGATGGGGTAAATGGATCTTCTCCAGGATCCATTTACCCTGCTACAACTCAATAGGTGCACTACCAAATACTCCAACAATAACAGATAGTCACATGTTAATTTAATGCACTAATAAACCCGGTCATTTATTAATGACCTTGAAACATAATACTGCAAGATCCCATCATACAAGAAATCGAGGAATTTATATATTTATAATTGAATTTAATTCTTAAAAACAAATACCTGCATGGAGTTAAGAAGGCTGTGTCATGCATACATCTTTCTAAAATAAATGGGTGGACAAATTAAAGCAGGTATTTCGAAAAAAAACTTAAGAAATGTAAAGTTTGCACCTAACTTCGATTAAGACTACCTAGATCGTTAAAAATATATAGATACGTTGAAAAGAAAATAATAATAATAAGACTAATAATAATAATAAGGCTAACTTTGGTGGTGTGATTGGAATGGATCAGCATGTCCGTCGAAATGCAGGAAACAATACAAACAAAATCAAAAATTTGATCAGTGTGCTGAGCATGATTGAAATCTCCTCGATATATCATCAAAGTTGTGGAAAGTCAACATTCTACATGGTTCCATGTTGATGTCCTGTGGAAATGACATGAAACGTAGATGCGTCGTATCATGTAGGCATGCTTCCAAATTTGAAACTATGACACCAGCACAGGCTCCCTTGAGCTCACAGGAGATGGCTCAATCCAGCTTGCAAGCTAGTTAAAATGTACTAAGCCTTCTCCCACTATAAGTAGGGTCGGCTACATGGATTCTTGCTCAAATCCATGTTGAAAGATTCGATTGTTTTTTACGTTGGCCATCGACGACCTAACGCAACCCCTGCAAGAGTGGGATTTGAACCCTGGTCTTTTGTGTGGTAGACACATTGTACTACCACTAGACCATTAAGTGGGTACAAGAAGTTAATGTGCCAAATTGTTCACTAAAGCACACAAGTGCATAACCTATTTTCACGAGGCAATATATCAAACTCATTTATATAAATCCTTCCATATTAAATTTTTTAAAGGAAAAAGAATGTGCACCATAACGCCGGCATCCAAAATCTTCTGTATCATATTATAGCTTTGAATTTGTACTATATCGATCATTTCACTAATTCGAAAAAAACTAACAAATAGGGTTTCAATTTCAGTCTACAGAAAGAAGTTCGGCAAATAAGTATATATATTTTATGTTCCTTTCTTTGGTCTATGAAAATAAGTATATCATCATTTCCATACCCTTATCCATGTTTACAATTGCTAAATGATGATTGATGTTGACTATATACAAATATACATAATTTGTCGTCTTATTGAGCAAATCAAGCTGAACAGGAATTGGTTCGATATGATATCGAGACCCATTGCATATCACATATCATAATGCAATCTTGAGAAGGCAAACAGGGACAGACTTCTGTCATTGCATGTTCGTCTTTAATGAATGTGCGTGCGCAAAAAGATCTACCATGTATATTAACATGGCTCCAATTGAAGCATGCTTTTGGTAAGAGATATTTGTGATGCTTAATGCTCAAAAACATGAGCTGAAGATTTCGGCATGGCCTCACTAAAACCCATGCACAGTAAATCAAGAGAAAGTGATTTCTAACAGTAAAGTTCTTAAAGGTGAAGAGCAAAGAAACATAGTCTTTACACATACCTTGCAAACTATATTTGTGGGCATAAAAGATAATATTATAAAAAAAAGGAAAACTAGCCCATCTTACATGAAGCTAAGATTGCATTCTCTTCCACATCACCATTTGTAGGTCCATCAAAGAGATCCACTCGCTTTGTATCAAGATTGTTTGCCAATCTGTCAGCGTTCATAAGCTCAGGATTGTATACACAAAATAATACAGAAACCTCAACCACAAGATCTAATGATGAAATCCATTTTACACTACCAAAGTGCAATTTATATATTTAAGACCTACAGAAAAACCTTGATCCTTTCCTTTATAGTTCTATTTATCTCTACTCAATCATTACGTAGGAAAGGATAAATATCTCTTCAAAGTTTGAGCGAGATTTCTGCACAATCCTCGAGTCAAAAGAGTGTACAGTTGTTATCAGCAAACAGAAGAATATCAAGAAAAAAGGAGACAGAAATCCTAACAAGAGCGACGCACACAAAAAAAGCTTCAAAAGTTCCATGGCCACGATAACATAAACCGTGAGGGGTGAAAAAGCTGTCCATCGCACAAGGCGTTGATAACCGATTGAACAAAATGGTGCCACATCATCTGAATGCGAACATTTGTAAAAAAAATGATCAAAATAAAAAGATAAACCTAATATAACAACTCATCCAGATGAAAGAAACACGAAAAAAGACTGTTTTTCTAAACATGCTATGGTTATTCTCATGTGACCTGATTTGCAAATGGACGAATACATTTACATATAGTTGCTTCCAATCCAACTTTAAAATGTAAAAGATATAGTTGTGACCATATCTGAATCCATTCTAAAATTGGAATATGGATACAAATATAAAAAGCATGTTATTATACTCGTAACAACAAATACATATATACACATACACGCACATACATACCTATGGACGCTGACACATCGATCATCACAATCTATGGGGCCTTTCTTAGAAGTTGTATGACTTTTGGGATTTCTTTAAACAATATCAATTGCGCTTCTTGATTTCAGTTTCAACAATATGCAGCTCCAACTAGCCAAGTCAGAGCCCCTCGTCACCAAGTTAGACTCTTTTAAATCGATTTTTCCAAACTTGATACATCCCCAACTCTCCTCATCTTCGAACAACTCATTTCTTGATGAGTTGTTGAAAACAAGTGTGCCTCGAGAAGACTTGAAGTTGATTTTCTTTGTTTCTAATAAAAGAGTTGAAGTCAATTTATCTTGTATTCCCCACAGGAGTAGATTATTAGATATATTATCCCATCAACATTCCTCTTCAAACCAAGGATAAAACTACAGGTTTGATACCTCTTTAACCCAACATTCCATTACATTAAGAGTAATCTTTTATAAAAGAACAATTATGAATTTCTAATCTCTAATGTAAAGAAGTTTTAGGAGAGGGGTTCCTTTGAATTTGTCCCATAAAAGAGTCTCTTCTTAAGAGACATGATTTCCATAAGATGGAAGGATGCATGTCATGCTAGAGCTCCACTCCCCACCGACGCTAGTGACATTCAGTAGATAGACGAATGGTTGTAATCGCTTCCAGTGGACGAGTGGTGGCACTTGCTGGAGCTCGAGTGACGATGGTGCAACAATAGGTTTCCAAATGTGTGTGTTATTGGTGTGGTTGGGATGGTGGTCATTACGTTTACGATGTGGTTGAGCATGTCGAAATAGTAACAGGCGAAGAGTGTCATGGATTCACCTTCAGCAATGGTGGCATACATCAGAGGGGATGAGACTTGGGGGTGTTATGTCAGAGAAGGGGTGCTTGGGGAGAGTCGGGAAACAACAAAAAATTTAGCGAGGTTGGATCCGATTACTATGGTAGACCATTGGAACCTAACGAATTGATGGTTTAAAAATGGCGGGAGATTCGGATCTCTTTTTAGGCCTTTTGATTGGTCTTGAAATAATTTCATCATACCGTGAAAATATAACCATGAGTTTGCATCAATCTCGAGAAATGATAATAATACCTCCAAATACACATGTAAGTATTATTCCATATGTGATGATGAGATGAAGACTTTTTTTTGAAGAAACTCGGGTGGCTTCCTAGAGTGGGATCCACCTCTTATTATATTCGAAAAGAGAAAAGAGAAAAGGAAAAAGTACAAAGTACAAAATTTTTACATGCACCTGGCGCTACACTAACCACATACTACACAACACCTTACAATGCTCCAACACATTTTGAACTTTGAACTCCTTCCCCTCAAAGATGAAACCATTCCTTGCACACCAAATGACCCAATTGCTGCAAAAGGGTGAACACAGTCATCGTGATTTCCTCGTCGTACAATTCGCAGAATTTCCCAAAAACTATTAAAGTCTCGAGGAAGAAGCCAGTCGATATCAATCTTTACCCAAACATCAACAGAAGATGGGCACGAGAAAAACAGATGGTCCAGGTCTTCAGGCGCGATCCCACATCTATCGCACGAAATATCATCCCCTCCCGAAATCCGCACCCGCCACTCCTTCGTTAGAGTCCTCCGAAGCCTGAAAATCCACAGAAACACCTTAATCCTGTTCGGCACCATGCTTCTCCAAATCATGCTGACGTCCAATCTCTCTGCTTCCTCGCCCCCTCTTCCTCCCAAATAAAGTGAATATATGCCTTCTTTACGGAGAACCTACCCCCATCCCACACAAAATGGTCCACGTCCACTAAAGGTGCCTTCTCATTAGCCAAGGTAGCTTCCATTTCCATGAACTTCGTCGCCCTTTGGTCTGAAAGCCCCGCCACAAAAACCAATGACCGCAACCCATCCCCCCAAACTTCTCTAACCACCACCACCTTATCAATCGCCCGCTACATAAGCCTTGGGTATCGAACCCCCCAAGCCCCTTCCTCAGTCCAATCATCCAGCCAAAATCTAAAACCTTCTCTGTTTCCCCTACAAGGCTTCATTTTGCACATCTCGGGCAATATCATCACCACGCCCCGCCATAAGGAGGACGGTAATCGTCCCCTCTCAGCCTCCAATGACAGTGACACTCCATATATCTATCTTATTAGCGTACAAACCAAGTCTTTGGAATTCCTTCATATGTGCATCACCCACTTGGCCAAGAGTGTCTTATTCATCTCCTCCAGCTTCCCGACGCCCAGTCTGCCCTTCACCATCCGCGTGGTAATCTTGTCCCACCCAACCAAATGGCAACAGCCTCGCTCCTGTCGGCTACCCAACCATAAGAACCTCCTCATAAGAACTTCAATCTCGCATCGAATCCCAACGAGCATTACTCACGTAGAGCGGAAAAAGATCGGTATTGTTGAAAGAACATGCTTCAGTAGAACTAGCTTCCCACCTTTCGACGGCAATTTTGCCTTCCAACCAGCCAAGCTCCCCTGTATCCGTTCCGCTACGGGCCTCCACTCTCTCAGCTTCCCCCTGCCCACCACCAAAGGCAATCCCAAGTAAGGTATAGGCAACACTGCAAGCAGACATCGTAGGGTCTCCCCAACCACCCCCGCTTCCACCTCTGGCATGCCAAAAGGGACCTCCAATGAATTATCATGATTAATTCTCAATCTCGAAATATCTCCAAAATGTCCATAACCTTCCCCACTCTTCTGATCTCTTCCTCCTCCGTGCCAAGAAAGATGATGGTATCGTCAGTGTACTGTAACAAAGGGATAGAGATGCCCTCCCTCTTGTACCCCAACCACCAACCCTCCAAAGTCACCAGCATCATCATAACTGCCAAGGCATCTACCACAATCACAAACAATAACGGCGTCAGCGGGCACCCATGTCTGATACCCCTCAGCGACTGAAAGAGCCTTCCCTCTGGACGACCATTAAACAACACAGCGAGCGAATCGTCGTAATGCATTGCTTAATCCAAGTTACCTAACGAACCGGGAATCCCCTCTTCAGCAAAGAAGTCCACAGGGACCTCCAGTCCACGCAGTTATAAGCCTTGGAGAAGTCTACTTTCCAAAGCACCCCTTTTGCTTTCGACCTCTTTCAATCTGTGACCATCTCCTGCGTCGTGACCAGCCCATCGGCCATAGCTCGCCCTGGGATGAAAGCCGATTGCTTCGGTGACACAATCTGATGTAGAACCCCTCTTATCCTATTAGTTAGAACCTTCGCGATGATGAGATAAATCACATTCTACAACACGATGGGCCTGTAGTCCTCCACCCCACTCGTTATGTTCTCCTTCGATAGCAAAACGATCAATGCCTTACTGAGCCTTTCAAAGCCATAACTTCCACTGCAAAATTCCACCACCTCCTCCATGATATCCCCCTTCGGCATCTCCCAAAACTCTTTATAGAAGCAACCCGAGAACCCATCCGAGTCGGGGGGGCCCTCAGCATTTTGCACCCACACCACCCCTTTGATCTCCTCCTCCGTTACTGCTCTGACCAATGTAGTTGATGCATCTTCCGAAATTTTTTCCACGCCCTTCCCCTGCCATCCCCAACCTTCTCGGTCTTGGCAACGACTGAAAACCCAAAAGTGTGACCTCAACGCCTCACCAACCTCTCTATCCCCCTTCGCATTTCTCCCCTTTACCACAATCGAGCAAATGTGATTCCTCCTCCGCTCGCTCGCCACTGCATGAAAAAACCTCGTATTCGCATCCCCTTCCTTCACCCACCAATGTCGAGCCCTATGACGCTACGCAACCTCTTCCAAGATAACCGCCACTGATGAGATGAAGACTTGTGCTCTCTGGCTAGTCCTTCCTATTGGTTTGCACTTGAGGCAAAAATCACTACAAGATCGTCAAAGGATATCATAAACATACACACCTATAAATGGTGAGAGTAACTTTTTGTCTTATTATATGCCATTAGCATGTGAATTATATTATTCTTCTACTACATAAGCCATTTATCATTCTTTGCAGGGTAAAATTATAGGGATTTTGATTATGTTATAATTCCATTAGCATTTTGTCAGGTTTTCCTTTGAATGTCAAAAACAAATTTGGTTTATTCAAGAATATGGGCATTTATATTGTTCGACCAAAAGATCAATGGAAACTCGAACCAAGTAGAACCTACATAATACAGAATAAAATTTTGGGAGTGCAAGCAACATTTCATAATAAAGGAGAATAAAACAAACTCCAAATTAGTTGAAGTGGCTAGACAATGAAGAGAAGGCAATTAAGATTTTTTTACTATAAAAAGGGAGTTTACTTTTGCGAGGCATTCGCCCAAATTCCGTTGAAAATCAAATTAATGGATTACAATAGTTTGAACCAGAAGGTGGTTTTTTCTATTTGTTTTGAAGAAGAAAAGGGTGTACTCCCGAGACGGAAGTCACCACACGTAGAAGTATATCAAAATTAAAACGACATCATTACATCAAAGACTAGAAGCTATAGAGCGCATTACAATGGGAAACAGCATTCTCGTGGTAGAACCGCTGGCCCTTGAAAACGAGATCATTTCTCCCCACCCATATGGCCCACAGCACCGTGAATGGTCTGAAGCAGTCGTCCGTCGACCCAAATCCTACCGCACGCAACGACCTCCAGAAAGCCTCCAAATCTGCCACCTCCACCCAGGGGACCCATGCTGCCCTCCACACTCTTGCCGAAGTCTCGCAGCCGAAAAAGAGGGGGTCCACATCCTCGACCAAGCCGCCACACCTATCACACCCTGTGTCCTCTACACCAAACAACCTCCCCCTCCTCGCCTTAATCTTCATGTCCTGGCAGAAGTCCCCATCGCTCTCCTGCTCCACCGCCGGCAATCTCATCTCCTCATACGCCTTCTTAACAGAGAACTTTTCGCTATCTCACACGAAATGATCCTCCACCGTCGAATGCTCCTCCGGTGGTGGCAATTCACCGAACAACCTTAAAAACTCCTCCATGTGTTGATCCAAGAGGGCAGAGACGAACTGAGGCGCCCAACACCCCCCATCCGTGACCTGCATGAAAGTGGCCTCCCTTAAGGCTTCCAGAGTGAGCAATCTAGGAAATCTACTCCCCAAGGCCCCTTCCCCAGTCCAGTCATCCATCTAAAATCTGAATCTCCAGCCATCCCCAACCTTCGGCCGCAACCGAGAAGAAATAGACGACAACACAGCGCGGATACCAGCTAAAGCGGCGACTCGAATGGCTTCCTGCTCGCAACAAGTTCACCTTTGACCCCGTAAATGGTTCTCATCAACATTTCCGCCAAGGATATAGAAGGACCCCAGATCTGAATCACCCATTTGGCAAGCAAAGCCTTGTTCATGATCTCCACATCACGCACCCGAAGACCACCATCAGCGCATCCCTTGGTAATCTCACCCAACCAATCAGGTGCAGCCTAGATCTTTGCTGCCTGCCATCCGATCAGAAAAAGATCTTCATCATCGCTTCCACCTTCTTCCTGACCCCCACAGGCATCAACCGCGTCGAGCAGAAGAAAATCGGAATGGCCGGTAGCACATGCTTAAGCAGAGTCAGCTTCCCACCTCTAGATAAAGGCATCGCCTTCCATCTCGCCAGTCTCTCCTCTATCTTACAAATCAAGCAGTCCCAGTCGGCCTTCTTTAGTCTGCCATCCACCAAAGGAAGCCCCAGATAAGAGATAGGGAGATCCCCCATAGGGCAACCCAAAAGCTCGGCGAGCTTACGGTGTTCGCCTGTATCCAGCCCAAAGCCAACGAGCACCGATTTGAGCTTATTAATCTCAAGACCAGAGAGACTGCTAAAAATGTCGGCAAGAAGTGTCGCGTTCCTATTCTGGTCATCCGTCCCGCCGAGGAACAAAATCGTATCATCCGCGTACTGTAGCAAAGGGATAGAGATGTGTCCCAACCTAAATCCCTCACACCAGCCGCACTCCATTGCCTGACGAAAGAGAACCGCCAAACAATCGGCCACCATCACGAAAAGCATGGGGGCCAATGGGCAGCCCGACCGCACACCACGTTGGGGCTGCACCATTCCCCCATCAGGCATGTCGTTCACCAAAAAAGAGAGGGATGAGGTGGTGACACATCTCTCATTGAACCCACATGATGCAGCGTGACCCCAAATTATAGGGCCACATTTATTTAATTAATTATTAGTCAATTTTATTTACATTTTTAGCGGTCGTAATGGGCTAATTAAATAATTGAGATCGCCTGTGATCTCAACGTTTATTTCGTAGATTTTAATTGCAATTTTGGTCAATTAATTAGATTAGAGTCTAATTAGAGTAATTAGGGGTAAATTGAAAGTTGTTAGAGTCCAATTAGGATAAAGTTAGTTGTCAATTTTAATTTGTTACTATTTTTGTAAACCATCTCTCATATATAAAGAGATGGTAGTCCAGTATTTTTAGGCAGTCAAGTATTGATAATCAATTGAGATTTTTATCTCTCTCCTATCTATTTTCTCTTCTTCCTCCACGCGATCTCCGCGGTTCTTCTTCTTCAATCCCTCGTTACCGACGAGTTTTTTCTTCTTCTCAACCTCTCCTTTTCTCCACCGATATTCCACCGTCAAATTATTTTTATTTTATCATCGACGCCGCAAAACCGATCTGCATCATTTGGTATCAGAGCATGGCATTTAGGTCGTCCTCACGATCTGACGATCCGTCCCGATACTCGCGCCGACAGACATCCAGGTACCATCGTTCGTCCGACAGAAAACGACGAGCCAACGACGACTACGACAAGGAGACGGAGCGCATGTTACGTGATCTGCAGAACGACTTCCGATCCATGTCATCAATGTTTCGGGACTTCACGGCCAACCTGGAGGCCTACCGCGACGCCCAATCAAAACCGCCATCCGTTGAAGCCGCTACCGCGAGTTTAGACGACGAAAACATCGCCGAAGAAGATGAAATGGCCGCTGTCCAGCACCTTCCAGACTCGATCTCGCCCCCAGAATTGCTTCCATCGGCCCTTCTGACCGTCCCGGCGTCGCCCAAACTACCCCAGGTAACCCGCCTGCCTTCCTCTTCAACCACAACCCTCGTCCCGGACCCTTCCGCACCACCAATACCACCCGCTGCCCTTGCTGTCTCCACCCCAACCCAGCCCCCAACCGCGCGAGCACTCTCCCCCACCCACGTAAAGCCGACAACCCCGCGCATTCCGGCGTGTTCTTCCTCTCAATCCCTCCAATTTCTCTTCTCAACCCCTCTAAATTTCTTCCACCAAAAATTATATTTTTTCTACCGTTGGAATTTCCTCATTCGCATCAATCAAAGCCGTCAACCTCCGAAGCCGTTGTCGCGAGTTTTGACGACGAAAAACTCGCCGTGGAAGCCGATCAAGCCGTTGTCCAGATCATTTTAGAAGAAAAAGTCAATGAATCGGCCATTGTCCAGCACTTTTCAGAACCAACTCCGTCGCCGGAATCGACCCCGCTGCCCCCTCCAACCATCCCGGCACCGCCCCAGCCTTCCCAGGTACCTTTCCTGCCCTCCCCGGCCCGCGCGGCCGTCAGCCCCACCCCGACAACCCCATCGGCAACCCCGTCGCCAATTCCCGCTGCAGCCCCGGCCCCACCAGCGATACCCCTGGCTGTTTCAGCCCCTTCCGCACCACCTGAGATAACCCCTCCAGCCCCAACTACCCCCCCCCCCCCCGCACGATCCCCCTCACGCCGTCATCGCCCAATCTTCCCCTTCGTTCGCCCGTGCTTCTCTGCTACCAACCCAAACCCTACATCCCGCCGCCGCCGCTTCACTCTTCCCCTGCCGCCGCATCCCCTCCCTCTTCTCCCTCCCTTCCTCGCTACCTTCCCCTGCCAGTCGGTCGCCTCCCATCGCCCTCGCCACCCAACCCCGCCTCGCCACCGCGTGGTCCCGCCCTCACCCTCCCGACTGCCCTGCCGCCTCGCGAGGGCCGCGCCTCCCGCGCAACAGCCTGGCCAACCCCCGCCGCATCAGGCGGAAGAAAATCGAGCGTGCCCTAAGGGGCACTCCGAAAATGGCGAATCGTGAATCCCACAGAATGTGGGATTGGAAAGATAATTGGGAAAATTACAAAAATAAATTCCCTAAGTTCTCTTTTTACAAAAGGGTCCAAAGCAAGATGAAAGAAGACAAGAATGAAGGGGTGCGAAAATTGCACCCACACCCCTGGCGGCCGAAATCTTTAAAGAACAGGGCTGAAATTGGGAAATCAAGGGTCCCTCCTTATCCAAATAGGACTAGAGCCTTGGGTTTTTCCTATATAAGGACCCCATGGCTTCATTCCTTAGCCACATCTCCTCTTCCCTCTCCTTGTGCCATTGCTTCATTATGGCTTCTCCAAGAACCATATGCTCCATGCCACACCAATTTTTTGAGCATCATGGGAAGAAGACAACGATCAAGACGACGCCGCCGTGCGCACCGCATATGTTCTTCACCCACGACAGCCGCGCCTTTCTCGCCCGCACATGGATTCCGCCGTTCGCTCCACATCAGTTCTTCCAGAAGACGCGGAATGCGCCGAGTCATCCTCCAAGCCTACAGTTCACGCAATTCGTCAGAAGCCGAATTTTTAAAGCGGTGGAGAGTTGATGCAGCGTGACCCCAAATTATAGGGCCACATTTATTTAATTAATTATTAGTCAATTTTATTTACGTTTTTAGCGGTCGTAATGGGCTAATTAAATAATTGAGATCGCCTGTGATCTCAACGTTTATTTCGTAGATTTTAATTGCAATTTTGGTCAATTAATTAGATTAGAGTCTAATTAGAGTAATTAGGGGTCAATTGAAAGTTGTTAGAGTCCAATTAGGATAAAGTTAGTTGTCAATTTTAATTTGTTACTATTTTTGTAAACCATCTCTCCTATATAAAGAGATGGTAGTCCACTATTTTTAGGCAGTCAAGTATTGATAATCAATTGAGATTTTTATCTCTCTCCTATCTATTTTCTCTTCTTCCTCCACGCGATCTCCGCGGTTCTTCTTCTTCAATCCCTCGTTACCGACGAGTTTTTTCTTCTTCTCAACCTCTCCTTTTCTCCACCGATATTCCACCGTCAAATTATTTTTATTTTATCATCGACGCCGCAAAACCGATCTGCATCACCACATCTCAGGGAATCGCCTCCGCCGCAAAGAAGACCACAGGAATCTCCAATCGACGCAATCATAGCCTTCGTATAGTCAATCTTCCAAAGAGAGGCCTTCTTCTTTGCCCTCTTCTACTCGAGGCAAATCTCCGATGCCATGACCATGCCATCTGCCATCTGACGACCTGGGATGAAAGCGGATTGCCCTGAAGCACCACTGAATCCATAACTAGCTTGAGTCTTGTGGAATGTGAAAGAGAGAAAAGTTGTATTCCAAGTAACCCTAGAGTCCTCTTATATAGGAGAAAGACTCTAGGGAGAAATTACAGAAAGCATACCGAGAAAATAAAAATATATGAATAAAGACAAAAGATAGAAATCTCTCAACACCGCCCCTCAAACTAGAGCATATACGTCTATCATGCTCAGCTTGGAACAGCAACAGTGAAAGGGACCCTTCGCGAGAGCCTTGGTAAACATGTCTGCAATCTAATCTCCTGAAGCAACATATGAGGTAGAAATAAACCCCTTCTGGATCAAGTCACGGGTATAATGACAATCAACTTCAATGTGCTTTGTTCTGTCATGGAAGGTGGATTATTGGCTATGAATAGAGATGCTTGATTATCATATTTGAGATGCATTGGGAGAGGCACATCAATAGCAAGGTCAGTCAGAACGGACTTAACCCACATCATTTCCGTGCTCCCTTGGGCCATAGCCCTATATTCTGATTCAGCACTGGATCGAGCAACAACCATCTGTTTCTTACTCTTCCATGAAACAAGTGAGCTACCAATGAATACATAAAGCCTGAGGTTGACTTCCTGTCTTTGGGGACACCCAGCATAATCTGCATCTGCACATCCAATAACTGATAGTGATGTATCTCTTATGATCCTGGAGAAGACTTCAAATATCTAAGGATCATACAGACTACATTCATATGAACCTATCTCAGTTGCTCCATGAACTGGCTAACCCTGCTTATAGCAAATGATATGTCAGACCTGGTAATAGTGATATATAGAAGCTTCCCTACCAGCTTTCTATATCGTCTCTTATCTATCTCCTTAGAATCATCATCATAGAGTCAAGCACTGGGATCCATCGGTGTAGTGGCCGATCTACAACCTGTCATACCCGTCTCAGTCAGAAGGTCAGTAACATACTTCCTTTGCGTCATAACCATACCCTGTTGACTGCGAGCAAACTCCGAGCCAAGGAAGTAACGTAGTTTCCCAAGGTCCTTGGTCACGAACTGTCGTCCAAGGAAATCCTTTGTTGCCTGAATACCTATTCATCGCTGCCAGTAACAACTATATCATCCACATAAACCAGAACAATAACCGTACCTCTCTGGGTTCTCTTAATGAAAAGAGAATGATCTCTAGTAGATCTAAAAAATTTATTCTGTTCAAACAACTCTGAGAGCTTCTGAAACCAAGCCCTCGGACTCTGCTTGAGGCCATATGTTGCCTTGTGAAGTCGGCACACCATACTAGACTCCCTCTCAACAGCAAAACCTGATGGTTGCTGCATGTAAACTTCTTCCTGCAGATCGCCATACAAGAAAGCATTCTTCACATCTAACTGGAAAAGTGGCCAATCACGTACCACGACAACTGCAATGTAGAGGGGCATGTAACCAGGGAAAAAGTGTCATGGTAGTCCACCTCATACGTCTGAGTGAACCCACGAGCAACTAGCCTTGCCTTATATCTATCAACAGTACCATCAACCCGGTGTTTCACTGTAAACACCCACTTGCTCCCAACAATAAACACACCAGGAGGATCCTGCACAATACTCCACGTACCTCTAGACTGTAAAGCTGTCATCTCCTCTTCCATAGCAAGGTGTCAGTACTAACATAGTAGGAGAAAAATCATAATGGATTCAAAAATACGTTAGAAGAGATAAGCTTGTCACATGTAGGAGAAAAATACATAATGGATTCAAAAAAGGTGACATCAGCACTAACACAGTACCTCCGTTGAACCGGGTCGAAGCAACGATAGCCCTTTGGGGTCTTAGAGTATCAAACAAACACACATTTGACGGCTCTAGGAGAGAGCTTGTCAAGACAAGGTGACATCTGGTGAATAAAGGCCACAGAACCAAAAACTCGAGGCATAAGAGAGAAAAGCTCCATCTCAGAAAACGCAATCGAGAAGGGGATCTTTTCACCCAGAACAAAAGAGGGCATGCGATTAACAAGGTAACACACAGTTAGAATCGCATACCTCGGTATGAATGAGGAGCACGGCTCTGAATCAAAAGAGTCCTTGTAACATCCAAGAGGTGGCGGTGTTTTCTTTCAACCACCCCATTTTGTTGAGAAGTATATGCACAGGAAGTTTGATGAACAATGTTATGAGACGCAAGAAATGTGGCGAGCTGTCTAGTAAAAACTCTAAAGCATTGTCAGAGCGTAAATACTTGATTTTTGCAGAAAAGATATTCTTTATTTCAATAATGAAGGATTGAATAACAAGACCAGCATCCGACTTGTTTTTAAGAAGATAAACCCAAGATAACCTTGAAAACTCATCAACAGCAACAAGATAAAATATATGCCCCTGATGATCAGGGACACGACTTGGACCTCAAATATCGAAATGAAACAACTCAAATAGACCATGACGACTTTGACCCTGATGACTCTGAAATGTAGATCGATGATGCTTCCCAAGCTGGTAGGCCTCGCACTGGAAGGTGGAGCGAGGTGAAATCTGTGGAAGAACATGACACAGCTTTTGGAGAGGAAGATGATCAAAATGAAGATGCCACATGTAAGAGGACACAAAATTAGTGCGAATGGAAGAAGCACCAGCATATGGAGATTGCACTAGTCTGTAGAGACCTCCTTGCTTACGGCCAGTACCATCACCGTGCATGTTAGAATGTCCTGAAACACAGGAGTAGAAGAGTCCCTAGGGCACGAGTGAGCTGCCAACAAAAATAACATAACCCGAAGTAGACTTCTTGTCCCTAGGGCATCCTACATAATCTGTGTCTACACACATTACATCAAGAGAAGTGCCTCTGCTAAATATAAGACCACCACTTGGTGAAGACTTTCAAATATCTCAAAATCATATAGACAGCATCCATATGAACCTTCATAGGTTGCTCCATGAACTGACTCACCTTGCTCACAGCAAAGGACATATTTGGTCTGGTGATGGTAGTATATAGAAGCTTCTCAACCAGCACTCTGTATCTCCTCTGATCTACCTCCTCAATATCATCATCATATAGTCTCATACTTGGATCCATAGGAGAAGTAGCAATCTTGCACTCTGCCATACCTATCTCTAGAAGAAGATAAGTAACAAACTTCCTATGAGCCATCACAAGACCATGATGGTTCCTGGTGAACTCAAATCCAAGGAAGTATCTAAGATTGCCAAGATCCTTGGTCACAAATCGCTGATCTAAGAACCCCTTGGCCACCTGAATGTCCTGCTCATCATCACCCGCGACAATAATATCATCAACATAGACAAGAATAGCAACAGTACCTCTTTGTGTCCTCTGAACAAAAAATGAGTGATATGCAGTGGACCGGGCAAACCTCTGATGCTCTATCAACTCTGAAAGCTTATGGTACCAAGCTCTGGGACTCTGCTTCAGGTCGTAGATCGTCTTGTGGAGCTTACACACCTTCTGAGACTCCCCCTCAGCAACAAACCCCGGCGAATGCTGCATATAAACCTCCTCCTGTAGATCTCCATAAAGAAATGTATTCTTCACATCAAGTTGGTAAAGAGTCCAATCCCGTGAAATAGCAACATATAGGAGAATGTGTAATGTCGAGTGTCTGACCACTAGAGAGAAGGTATCATGATAATCCACCCCATAAGACTGGGTGAATCCACGTGCTACAAGCCTTACCTTGTAGCGATCTACACTGCCATATGCTTGTTGTTTCACCGTAAATATCCATTTGCACCCCACAAAAGATGCATCTGGAGGGGCAGAAACAACACTCTAGGTACCACGAGACTGCAAAGCGATCATCTCCTCCTCTGTGGCAAGTCGCCAACTGCTATCCTGTATGGCCTCCTGATATGTTCGTGGGATAGTAATAGCTAAGATGCCCATAACAGATCTCATGTACTCCTCTGAAAGATGGTCCAAGGAAATATGCGCAGCTAGAGGGTACGTAGCACAGTTGCGATGTGGCTTCCTCAAGAAAATAGGTACATCGAGGTCATCAACCTCTATATTCTCTGGTATCAGCTCCTCTTGTGTAGTATCCTGTGGATCAAGCATAGCACCAGTGCCATCAGTAGAAACAATGTGTTTGCTACATACTTGGGGAGTGTTGGATGACAGAGAAGGTGCAGGAGCAGAGAACGAGTAGAGGACCTGTGATTGTAAAACTGAGGTAGAAATTGAGTCAGGGTAGATATAGGTGGAGGGGTGGAGGAGGAGGTGTAGGTGACTGAGACTCAACATGAGTTCTTGGTGGAGATGATGGAGGTGGTGGAACAAATATATGCTCACCATAGTCGGCATTAAACAACATGTCACCTGTAGGAGAAAAATACATAATAGACTCAAAAAATGTGACATCAACACTCACATAATATTTTCTCCCAACGGGATCAAAACATCTATACATTTTAGGTACGAGAATAACCAACGAACACACATTTGATGGCTCTAGGAGAGAGCTTGTCACGACCATGGCCTCAAATTTCAGCGAAATTCGCTGGAATTTCTGTCGAATATCGATATCCAGTCTAAATCGAAATTCGACCGAAATGACCGAAATTTAGGGGTCCTAGTACAAAAAATGATCGAAATTCCGGTCGAAATTCCATCGAAATTCCATCGAAATTATGTTTTAGTCGATATCAAAATGGTGATTGAAACCGACATTTAGGGCCTTGGTCACGATCAGGAGTAAAATTGTGGACAAAAGCCACATATTCAAAGACTCTAGGGGTAAGTGAGAATAAATCCTTCTCGAAAAATACAACCAAGAAAGGATCTTTTTCTCCGAGCATAGTAGACAGCATGTGGTTCACCAAGTAACATGCATTGAGAACCGCATCACCCCAGAATGAATGAGAAGCTCGACTCTGAATCAAAAGAATCCTCGTGACATCCAAAAGATGATGGTGTTTGCGTTCAGCAACACCATTCTGCTGTGAAGTGTAAGCACACGAAGTTTGATGAACAACACCAATAGATCTAAGAAAATCAAACAACTGTAAAGTAGAAAACTCCAGTGCGAATAAATTTCATAATAGCAGAAAAAATGTTCTTAATCTCAATAAGAAAAGATTTGATAAGAAGACCAGCTTCAAACTTATTCTTCATCGGGAATACCAAAGATAATCTAGAGAAATAATCCACAGCAACCATATAAAACCGATGTTCCTGATGATCAGGAACACGACTAGGACCCCAAATATGAAAGTAAACCAACTCAAACAACTGACCACTAATGACGACTCTGATGACTCGGAAAAGAGGAACGATGGTGCTTCCCAAGCTGACACGCCTCACACTCCAAGGTAGTACGAGTAGAAATCTGCGGGAAAACATGACACAGCTTCTGCAAAGGAAGGTGTCCAAAGAGAAGATGTCACATGAAAGAAGAAACAGATCCAGAAGAGAATTAGTAGCAGCACCAGCATATGGAGGCTGGACAAGTCTGTAAAGTCCTCTCTGTTCACGGTCACATCCAATCACCCTACTCGTGAGTATTTTGCTGAAACACAAGAGAAGAAGGATCAAATATGGCACGACAATATAAATCTTTTGTAATTTGGATAATAAACAAAAGATTCATCTGAAATGCTAGAACATGTAAGACATTCTGCAGACGCATCGAGAGAGATAAAACAATCTCCTCCTGTCCAACAATGGGTAGATGAACCCCATTGGCAATCACCACTGATCTACCAAGAGGGGAAGATTTGTAGAAGTAAATTGTGCTCGATCGCCACACATATGATGAGATGTTGCAGAGTCCAAGATCCAATCAGACAAATCTGAACTGCTACTACTGGTAAGGGCATGAGCAATACCTGACGAGCTCAAAGAGGCTCTAGTAACATGTGCGACATCTGAAGACCCTGCAGTCGAAGCAGTAAGAGTGAGCATCATCTCTCGCAGTCTGGAACAATATCATCAAAGTGTGCATCATGAGTCGGAGCAGGAGTAGAAGTAGGCTCGGTATGCTCAGTAATTCGGGCAGACGCAGGATACCCATGCTTCTGATAGCATGTCACCTCAGAATGACCAGGACGGTGACAATGTGAACATGGACCTCGTTGACGTCCTCCTCCTCAACCACGTGGTCCTCATCCACGAAACTGTGAAGTATCTCCTCTGCCACGAGAGGCTGCCATAGCAGAGGGAGTCTGAGCCACAGCGGTAGATGAAGTAACAATCCTGTTCAGCCTCTTGTAAACCTACTCCATTGGAGGTATCGTATCTCCAATAAGTAGTTGAGTACGTGTTGCATCGTACTCAGAGTCAAGAGATGATAGAAATACTCCTATCATAGTAGCATTCTGATATGCATGTTAATGCTCAATGCTAGTAGTAATAGGCATGAAGATATGCAGACGCTCAAACATGCCTCTAAAAATGCGAGAAGTGTGCATGAAGAGGTCGACCATTTTGCTTGGTCGAAAAATATCAAACTGCAATTTTAGAATTTTGCTCTCATTCTTTGCATGCACATACGTGTCTGCTAAGATGTCCCACATAGCCTTTGTTGTGGGTTGATTGAAAATATCATTGGTAATCTCTGTGATGAGCGTCCCGGAGAGCCAAATGCGAGCATAGGCATCATCTTGCTTCCAAGAAGCATTAGCCCAATCTTGTCCTCCGGCTCTAGATCCGTCAGAATGTGCTACTTGTTATGGCACTGCATTAGGGTGTGAAACTGCATGGACCACAACTCGTAGTTGGTCTCATCCATCTTTACGATGGGAATCGGGCACTTGAAAGGCACCAGACGAAAAAACATCACCCTTGTTTTCTAACATGGTAGCAAGAACACCGATATCCGGAACAAAATTGGAGAGTAGAGTACTCTGAATGAGTCTACACAATCACATATAGAGGATTGGTTGTATCTAAGACTCATACAACCATCCTCATCTCTTATTGTTGTAGGCTAGAGTCGGAAGTCGTGATTTATGTGTTGAGAATCACGAAAACCTCGCAAGATCTGACTTAAGACTGCATGTACGCAAGGCCAGAAGTGCTCGCGGGCGTAGGTGCGTGTGGGCGCAGGTGCACAGATGTTCACGGGCGCAGGTGCACAAGTGTTCACGGGTGCAGGTGCACAGCGGCACAATGCATGTTGTGTGCACAACCACAAGGTGCGCAGGTGCATGCAGACTCGTGATGTGCAGTGCATGATGCGCGTGGGCGCAAGGGCACAGGCGCACGTGGGACGCAGAGCGAGATGTGTGTGGGAGCAAGGTCACTGGCATGCGATGTGCGCGTGGGCCACACATGATGGCGGCTAGCGACGTTGAGGAGGAAGCTTGGCGGCGCAGGGGTGTAGGGTTAGGATTAGGGTGGAATACAGAAATCCTGGTCTAGGATCGTTGCTCTGATACCATGTTGGGAAAAATGAATAGCTTGATTATTCACGAGACCCAGGGCTCTCTTATATAGGAAAAAATCCCTAGGTAAATAGCATGAGAGGTACATAAAGAAAATAAAATAAGAAATAACACCAAAGATGTAAGTAAACTCGACAATAATCATATCTTAAATTCTTTCAAAAAATTATAATCATTCAACAAACCTAAGTTGAATGTCAGCATAAACATTTTATATTTGGAAACAAACAATATAGTACAGTAAAGACCTAATCATATCTTAAATTCTTTCACAAAAATAAACATTCAAGATAACCTAATTACACTTTCATTTTACTTTTCTAAACATGTTAGTAAATAATAGAGACTTAAGTTAGAAATAATCATCTTGGAGTAATCATTTTATATGCTTAAACATTGTTAGTACAAAATACATTACAGTTCATTTCATATAAAATCACAAGAATCAAAGTATCAAATCTAAGTTGGAATAAGTTGACTGGCATAAGAAAATCACAAGAATCAAACCTAAGTTGGAATAGAAAATCACAAGAATCAAACCTAAGTTGAAATAAATTGGCTGCTCGCATAAGAAAATCATAAGAATAGGCATGGTCTTGGAATAAATTGGCATGAAATAAGATAAAAAGTCATTCAGTAAACTTAAGTTGGCTCCCAAAAATCAAACATCAAAAAATCGGATCTTGAGGAGAAATCAAATGCAAATCAGGTCGCCTAAGCCCTAAAATCATATCCGGATCTTAAGATCTGGATCCGATTACCCGATAACACCTTTGCAGTTGGAAGTGGGCGCAAGGTGCGCATATGTGACCGCACAGCCTGCATATGCGCAAGCAAGGCCTTAAATGTCGGTTTCGGTCACCATTTCGGTATCGACCAAAACAGAATTTCGATGGAATTTCGGTGGAATTTCGACCGAAATTTCGGTCATTTCGGTCATTTTTTGTACTAGCACCCCCATATTTCGGTCATTTCGGCCATTTCGGTTGAATTTCGATTTCGGCTGGATATCGATATTCGACAGAAATTCGACCGAATTTCGCTGAAATTTGAGGCCATGTGCGCAAGGGGCACATAGTGAGGCATTTCAGGAATGTGGCACGCAAAGGCTTCCGCACACGCATATGCGGTCGCTCAGTCCGCATCCGTGAACACTAGCAATATTAGTTATACCCCTCTCTTTTTGGTAATATCAATTGTGCCCCTGGCCTCTTTCATAATGATCAATTGTACCCCTTGGGTTAGTTGCCATCCATCCACATCCCAAACAGATGTTAACTTTGCGGACACAAGGGTAACTAAATAAAAAAATGGAGGGTAGAAATATCTTTTTCTTTCCCTTTTCTTCTTCTTCCTTCCATTTTTCCCCCTAGTCCTTCCTCCTCCTCCGACCACCTCCTCCTCCTCCCCACCAGGGCCTCCTCCTCCCACGTAGCAACCCTTGCTACTGAGGCTTCAAAGCCCCCATCACCGAGTTTCTGAGGCGATACCTAAAGTTGTACCGAGAAAACTCCACCATCAATCGATCGTCAACCCCCAATAAGGTACTCTCTCTCCTTCGTTCTTCTTCTACTCTCCATCTCTCCCTTCTTACTCCTTCCTACGTCTTTTCTTCTTCTCTGCTCTCTGTATATCCCATCAAGTAATCCAATGCCACAGCATCATCCTCTTCGCACACCCTTCTCTATGTAAACCATGGAACACACACGAACGATCACTCTCAACTCCACATTTCTTTTGCTACTACATGTCATCCCCATCACCTCCAACCATGTACGATGGCCGGAGTCACCTCCGTTCCAGCACTAAGACAAGGAGCACCATGCCTACCACCCCCTATCTCCAATACCCCACCATCTGAGCTAACAAAAATAACCTCTCTCTGGTTGAGACGACATCTCTCGAGCATCTCTGCCCTTGCAAGTCAACGTCGGAGAAGAAGTTGCCCATTGGAACTCTCCCTCTCTCCTGCAAACTCGATAGCGTCTTTAATCCACCTGTAGCTGCATGGAGCGAAACCAGAGGTGTAGTATGCTCTTCAGCCATCCTCGCACCTAAAGAAGAGGCAGAACTGCTCGCTCCCCACATGTGTACTACATCTGAATGAAGAAGATGATGAGGGAGAATCGGCCTTCACATACCCTTACTGAGAACTTCTCCCTTACGATGTCGTTAACCACCATGCAGATGTTGTGGATAAACTTCATCATGGGCATGTTGGGCACATTGGCGTTGGTGACAGCGAGACCCAAGAACGATCTGATGAAGGTGTCGTGGGTGAACCTCATCATGGACAACAAACGTGATGTGGAGGAACCTAATGTTCTAGACGACTTTCCACGTGGCGGCGATGTTGGTGCAGGTGTTCAGGGGAAGGGGTTGCTGGGGGTCGAGGATTGATGTTTGGACAATTATGCCCCTCATAACTGCACCATGATTTGAAAAAATCAAGTTAAGTTCAAATTATTGACGACTAAACTGACGGAAGGGCAAAAGTGATAGAATAGTAATAAGTTAGGGGCACAACTGGTATTCCAAAAAAGGGAGGAGCGTAACTGATATTAAAATATCTAAGGAGGGCACAACTGATAAAAATCCTAGATTGAATACCAACAAAACCATATTGTTGACATGATCCCCAACTTGTGTTACATCAACGGCGTGGAGCTCATGAACCTACCTAAAAGTACTTTCAGACTATGATCAAGACATACGTGTGTCAAATTCAACAACAACAAACTTATGGAATTGAGGATGACCCGTCGATATCATCCCTACTTGAATAGAATGTAAATAAAATCAAGGTTTTGACATGATCCCCAATTTGTGTCTATCTCAGTCATATGGTGCTCACGAACCTAATCTGAGAGCTCCTTCAAGCCATTATCAGTACCTATATATGTATCGAAACCAATAATAACAACAAGCTTCTACAATAAAGGGTGACCTATCGAGCTCTTCCCTATTATTTTATTGATTGTACTTATTTTCAGGATGGAGGTGTCCACCATTTTCAACACTATGCATAGTACATTCCTCTATGCCACCTATTTAGTATTTGTGTTGCTCGCATTACTGCCACGACATAGAATCAACCAAGGGATCATGATCTCCGAGCTTTACAGGCATCGCATGCCGCATGTCCTTCCCATGGATCCACCAATACATGTCTCCTAAAGAGGAAAAGTTGTCGGAATTGAGTGCTTGACTCCTAATGGCCTCGTGTTTAGAGTTAAGACCCCTCATGAAAATAAAGGCTTAAGTCTTCGGCACTTCATACCATGTTGTTTCTGATCT
The DNA here is from genome assembly GCA_037367405.1 of Ottelia alismoides. Taxonomy (NCBI): domain Eukaryota; kingdom Viridiplantae; phylum Streptophyta; class Magnoliopsida; order Alismatales; family Hydrocharitaceae; genus Ottelia; species Ottelia alismoides. Next base: position 447,187 of record JAZKJV010002916.1, on the reverse strand, counting down.
ACTTCCAACTCCGGTTTCATCAGTATAGCACGGATGCTCACTGCTATCCACATATGCTGGATTGGATCGATCATATCTCAAATTTTCTTACCATCTTATAATCAAAGATCAAAAGCCAGAGGATAAATTATTCATGACGAATCATGCATGTTTTTGGCATGGTTATCCTCCAACCACTGAGGCATCCTCTCTCTGCAAGCGCGTTCTTCATACCTATAATGTAATCCACACGAGTATGTCCAGTAAACAATGTATGCAGTCACCACCATAGAAGATAACTATATTTTATTAATTAGGTCTGATGATCTGCGCAATATGTTTTCCAATAGCTTCACAGAAGCTACCACAAACTTGGCTTCATCATCACATACTCTTCCAACCATCAAAGCACCTCAACAGATACCCCATGTCACCATGAGATGGATAAAGGACAAACAGCCAAACAGAGAAAGCTGAATCGTTCATGGCTGCAGCAAAGCTATACTATGATGCAGGGCTTGGGCCATTGCTGGAGGCGACAATGTCTCTAGTGTGGCAACTTGGGATGCTGGTAGCGGTTACCACTGCTGATCTGCGCAATATGTTTTCCAATAGCTTCACAGAAGCTACCACAAACTTGGCTTCATCATCACATACTCTTCCAACCATCAAAGCACCTCAACAGATACCCCATGTCACCATGAGATGGATAAAGGACAAACAGCCAAACAGAGAAAGCTGAATCGTTCATGGCTGCAGCAAAGCTATACTATGATGCAGGGCTTGGGCCATTGCTGGAGGCGACAATGTCTCTAGTGTGGCAACTTGGGATGCTGGTAGCGGTTACCACTGCTGATGGAGATGGACACTGTTGTTGGTACCACATGCATTGCTCCTTATCGCTGGAATCAGCTTGGACTGCTGCCGGGAGTGCCACTACTAAAGGCAGCGATAGAATTCCAACGGCTAGCGCAATTTTCATATAATGCACAGAATGCACTAAAGAATCCAATGATCACAGCTTTCCTCATCGGCTGAGAATAAAGCTCAGATACACTGTTATATCTATGCACACGTACAAAAGCACAGATTTATGCGGAAATTGTCTTCAAGGAAAGGAGAAACCACGAGTGACATGGCGACCTCACATAAACGAGTAGGCTTTTCATTGTTGTTAACCATGGGTGATGTGTGTATGATATATAGAGTTGGAGAGATGTCTATATCCAGACACACAACATTCCTTTAACCATGTACAACATTCAACAGTCTCAAAATTCCCAAAGGAGATGACCAAATATCTTAGTCAAAGAAAGTTTTCAGAACCAAAGAATGTTCCAAGCTCCACTAAGAAAACGAGTGGTGTATGAAATTCATTCACTGAGTGGTAGATAAATCTGTCACCAAATAGCAATATTCCCATTTTCCACCAAAATCTCAGCAACAATCTCATTACAATTAAAATGTAAAAAGATCACCATGTAGCAACATTTAAGATATTTGTCAGTGTCAGTATGTTCGAAGTTTGAGTATCTCCACTATCAACCTTATCTAATGGTATGGTGGTAGAAGCAGCGGGCTCCCACTTTAAGGACCAGGGTTTAAACCCACCCCCCCCCCCTAACTAGTAAAAAAACCTTATCTTTACTCCTATTATCATATCATATAAAATTGGAGGATACGTATCCTTATCAAAATAACATGTCTTTCTATAAAAGAATAACTTAGTTTTCCCGATGTTGAGTTAGAAAAAGGGAAAGCACTGATTTGTTTTCTTTATCATATGTTCATAACAGTAGTATATTTAAGCAGAAAGTGGCAACCATATTACAGTTAGCATGCATGTGTGTGCATAGACTATACAGAACCATTTATAGAGGCATCGTCATGCCAGAGATCTTACTGCTTCTTAAGAGTTACATAAGAATTCAGCTCTTTGACCTGCAAAACCAAAACCAATGCCCAATATTGGATCTAATATTGAAGATTAAGGCTACATACGACCAAAGTTAAGATCTCGTCAAAATTTACCATAGATTGTTTCTTCTCATTGAGTGTTTTTATTATATCAGGAGCGCATCCGATTTCTATTTCCTTTATTTCCGTATCAAATTCTTTGATAAGACTGTGAAAAATGACCAAATCAAACTTTTTTATCCAACATATCACAAATAGGTGTGAAATGCAAATGCAAAAAAAATACTGATAAAGCAAGCAAGTATGACCTTTTGCATTCACGCATCTTCCCTGTAAGCTCCTCTAGCTGGCGACTCTGCCTATTTGGATCCTTTATCTTTTCCAGTTTCTGGAATCCGTTCCTGTCAAAACAACAATATGAGAAAAGCCAAAGATGAACACAAATTTCTGATGAGAATCGTTGGATATACAGGATGATCAAATGGCGCATCACACATAATCCCCACTGTCGAAAACTTCACAAACCATAATCAAAAATTCAAAATAGAAAGAACGTCATCAGATGATTTCCAGCTTTTTCATAAAATTGCATGTAACCTGTGAAAATCTCTGATCTAACAACAGAGAACTAACACAGATCTCTATATTGACATTTATAAAAGTTAGCACTTCAAAAAGGAAAAAAATAAGTTTCAGGTTTTTGCTAATTTATATTCATGTAGATGAAATTGCAGGGGAAATGGGCAAAAGATGGCTCTTTTATCAACAATGTAGATGTATATGCGTAAAGTTAAATTTTATAAGGTGTCAAGTCATGCCAAGTCAAGTTTATATGATACCGAGTGAAGTCAAATCAGGTCAGGTCTAATATTGAAGAGTTGGCATCATGAGTTTTTCAAATCAAACAATAGAACAGACAGATGCTGAAAATATAGGGTAGCTTCGAGTTATATCTGTAGATAATATGATTTCTGTCATTTAAAGTAAATTCTCAATTCATTGAAGGAAAAACATATCTAACTTGGTGAGTCAGATTATAACATCAGCTTCACGCATAATTACAATATTATAATTGCAAGAAGCAAACCCCCAGAAGGCAACTTCTTGGCAGCTACAGCATTTGCCTTCCAGCTGCTATTAAGCATTTGCAGTCTAGCAACCCTCCATCAACTAATTCATCTTATTTCAAACAACTACACAAGTTCACCATTACGTTCCTTTTACTTGATCATTTGACAACAATAAACCAAAAACGAAACACAAGCTATGAATGATAGGTCTAATGATGGGCACTCAGCCAACGCTACATCTCAATCAATGCATTACCCTCACAATTTCTTTGACAAATCAATGCATATGAAGGAAAATTTTTGTTATGGGTGTTAGACGTAAACCACAACCCTGACAAATTAACTGATGGCATTCTCCTTTAATATGCATAAGTCAGCACACAAATCAAATCTACGAACCATGGAACTTGTCCCTTTCATTTATCACATATATGTAACCCATCTTTCCCAGTCTATCTGAATGTACAATCACAGATGCAACCGCACCAACAAGTTCAGTTTAATCTAGTCACTGTCAGAAAGAAGCATCAATACCAAGGCACGAGCAGACGAGCTATGAGGCATTGCCGATCAAACACCTATAAGGTGCACCACCATAATCAAGTACATTTACACAGGCACGTATCGGATCAAATCTACAAATACGTCCGACAATCGAGAACCAATTCCGCCATCAAGCTAAAAAAAATCGAACCCGGGTCCATGTCCATCCTTCTAAACACATTTACATTTAAAAAAAATCATGACCAATCATTTGACGCAAGTCAACAAGAAACATCAAACCCGAAGCTTGCTATCGTAAACATAGAAACCAAATCGAACCCAGATCAGATCCTTACGACAATGCGCGAAAGATGTCGTTGATCCGGCCTTCGATGCTGCCGAGCTCCTCACTTATCGCCGAAAGATCCATCTCGAGAAACCAAAGTCGCCGCCTTTTATTTCAGATTCGACTCAGCACACTCCACACTGCCGCCAAGAACAGCTTGCCTCGAAGATCTGCGCGAAAGGCGGGATATTTTGGATGGGGATCGAGAAAAAGGGTCGTTTGGGGGGCAATGCCGATGGAGATGGAAATGGAATGGGAGGAGGGTGGAGACGCGGAAGTTGAGACGGCCGAGCTATAATGTGCAGACCCCATTCTTTGGTATTTCAATTCATTCTTGATGTGACCATTTTTTCTAACTGTTCTCGGATGGGCCCCAACCTCTTGTTTTTCCTATGTTCTTGAGACTTGGAATATGCCATTGGCTATGGAAGAAAATTTTGTGGGTATCTTGTACCTAAAATATAATTTTTAATTCATTGACTGTATAATTTAAGTTCCCCCTCCTTTTATTATTTTCATAGAGGATAGTAATTACTAAACATGGCCTAATTATGAGTCTAATAGGGCATGGAGACAAAGGAGTGGCTCGCGGTTTCAAAAATATAATGTGCTCAGTAAAACACATTGAGGTTCCAAAATACTTTACCTATGGTCTCAGTCAGTCCATGTACCAACTTTAATTTTTTTCGATTATTTGATAGATATAAAAAAACTTTCCATCATTTCGACGATCTACATTTAATACAATTAGTGTGTGTTATTTAAATTTACACTATTGAGTATAATATAACACTACTAATGAGAAAAGATTGAAGTACAATATATATACATAGGATATATGTTATCTACTTTTTCTTTTGTAAATTATTGTTTTTTAGATCTAGCTGGGTCCTTGAGTCATCTAGTAGCTACATGATTGATTTTTTTTATCCAAGCTTGACCAATGTGCCGGTTAGACGGGTTGGGCGAGCAGTCTTCAAAATAACAAGCTCTGTCGCTAAAAATAAGATATAACAACTAACAATGAAAATAAGCTCCTTTGATCTCCTCATTGCAACTTTCTCGTTATCCACATTGCTAATCTTTTCTTTTCAATGATAAGTATATACAAAGAAATAATTATTAGATTAATCAAAAGATAAAAGAAATAAACAAAAGCATGTCGGTATTCCTGAGAACATTAGTAAAATGAGATCGATGCCTAATGATGTTCTAAAATTATGTTTTTATGTCATTTGTAAACGCAAATAGCAATCAATCAGACTAGTTAAAGCAGTAGAAAGCCTAATTATTTATAAAATGTACTAAATGAGGTATAACATGAGTAGGGTATCAAACCACGAGGATTGGCTAATTGCTCTATGGGTTTTAGAGTATTTTTGTGACTAATCTTATCAAGTAGATGCTTAATTTAAGAAAGTAGTAAAATTATTCAAACTTGAAAAATAAATATCAAAACATGCATTAAACTAATTTCATATACACACTATTTTTAAAAGATGTAATTGCACATAAAATGACATGGATTTGGTCAAGAAGAACTAAACTATGAATAATAATAAACATAAATTATCGAAATGTAAAAAACTTGATATAGTAATTTAAAAAAATAAATAAATTAAATATGAGAGAGGTTGAATGTTGATAAAATAAAATACGATAGCATCACAAGCATCCATGCAACATAGAAAATAAGTAATCCAATAAGCTACGGGCCAAAATGTAAATAATGGAGTTAGAATACTGAAGGAAATTACAAAGGTAGATGGTGAAACTTGCGGCCAATCCCTTGGCTTTGGATCTTTTCCAGCTATTTATGGTGGCGAAAATCAATGAGTGGAACTTCATTCCATGAATTTTATATAGACTTGTTGCATTGTAGTACGGCATTTCGTGCAACATGACTAAGTCTTGCTTGAAGGATTTAGTGGACATTAACTACAAATTAACCAGACATTAGATTTTCCAGAATAGGTAAGATAATAGTAAGTGCAAAGAGTCAACTATGGGACTCCATCCACTTCACAGAAAAGAAGTAGGATATGAACCTTATCTCAAGACTCAAAGTCACCTCATGTAGGCTCATGGCCCAGCTCAGAAACTACTTCCTCACACCATCTCTCATCGAAGCCTATCAGTGAATACTCCATGAAAGATAGCCAGAGATTACTTCGTTCGATACACCTAGTTATCTCGACACACTCCAGCAGCCATCGCATTTCCATATGAGAATCTAGAAAATTTCATCAGAGTTCTGTGCGAGGAAGTACGTGAGAAGTTGAATGGATTATGCGTCATGTCTATCTCCAAGGTTACCGATGTAGCAGGGAAGTTTGAGGACATCAGAGAGAAGCACTTTGGGAGCCCGTCTAGAGCGGTACCTAGACTGCATCGATCATTTGGGTTGATACATCGACCATTTCAGCAGCAGAGACATGTTGGGTTCTCCACATGTTGCTTCTGCAGAACATTAGAGAGAGAACCTAGGATATAGCATCTAGTTAAGACATGATCTCCATCATACTTGTCATTGAATGCTTTTTCTTCCTTGGATTTAGGGTTCTCATGCTTGTCCTCGGAGAGCACATAACTTATGCGCTCAGCAGAAAGAACAAGCTCCAAATTACGGATCCATTCGAGTAATTTGGGCCGGTCAATTGGTTGACCTCAAGAAACCTACTAAGTAGGTTCAAAGACTTCATTTTCTGAAATTAAGAATGCACTATATTAGAATAAAAAAATATATTCAAATTTATAATATTTGATTAAGGCATTTTAAATCAAATTGTTCTTGCTCTGTCAACCTTGAAAGTTCATTCCCTTGATCACTTTGAAAGTAAGAGATATACTTACCAATATATCTAAGCAAGAACTGGGATCTCCTCCTTATCTTTGTCATATCCCAATAATATGAGAACCTATGACTCCAATAAAGAGAAGCGGGAACACATTCCGCCTTGCAAGTCCAACTTGCATCTCCCAATTCGGTTTTTAATATCCGGGCCCACCACCCCTAAGGTGATGTTGACCCATCATTAATTGAACCAACCGTCAACAGGAATACAACTCGCTATGCGCAATCCAATATCGCCCCAATAATATGAGGACCCGATATTGGGGTCACTGCGCATACGTCCTTACTCTTTCGAGAAGCGACGAGCCCGATCTAGATGCATATAGGAGCTGTCACTTCGGACAGGCGTCTCCCACATGCAATCCCTAGTGATGGAACCCTTCGCCTTGACGGGAGACCATGGATGTCACTTATGTGATCCTCAATAATAATCAATTACAATGAATCATATTCATATAATTAATTCTTCCAAGGGAAGTGACAACTCTATTCATAATAGAGTATCTCAATTGGACATAATCAATTTAATCAAATTAAATTAATTATCAATCCAATTCAATCAATCAAACTTGATTATTTTTACTTGAATACATATATGGTAATATCTCAAAATACGTGTTAATTTGAATTTTAATAATTAGAAAATACACCTTGATTTTCTCCGGCATTATACAGTCCCTACCCGCTGTCATGGCCAGTACTGACGAGAGTGGGACGGACCACATACGTTGCAACCCGCTACCCCAATGTTCTCCGACTAGTCACCATATCCGCCTCGGGAAAGCATAATGCTAGATATATAAATTTGTACTTGAGATGATCATCGGTTTTTCAACCGAAATTATACCATATAGTAATAATCAAAATATTTTTGATTATAAGGAAATTTGCTACACAAATTCCCAATCCTATTCAAGCATCAAGTTTGAAGATTGTGTTTCCAATTATGATTTGGATCACATCCAATCAATTTATTTGTTGAGGCTAAGTCAATTAGGCAAATAATTATGTTCCAATATTTCACAAATATTTTTCAAGATTATTTCATGAAATTAACACTTAATTTCACTAATTGACAATCACTTGGTTCTAGATTAGGATTGTAATTTCAATAGTGACCCCTACTCACTAAACTTAACATATCTCAATCATTTTAAATTCAAATTAGACAAAATCAATTTTCAAAGATTGCTAACTTGATTTAGGATAGAAGTCAAGTAATGTTTCACACATTTCGAGGTAGATGATAACAGTAATTAACTCTTTAATCATGTTAAAATCTACTGTTCCCGCAACAGTGCATACATGTTCATTAAAACAACCATATCTCGAGCATACGAAATCCGATTTACGCAAACTCAGATCCTATGGTTTCTTTATTTACTGGGGAACAAAATCCAAGTAAATAATTCGTGCTTAAACAATTTTAAACATGGCCGAAGATATTTACTAAACAGATCTGCGAAATCAAATGCGATAAAAACTTTCGCAACCTTAACGAACACAAGTCGTCCTCGGTTTTTCGAATCATATTCGAAACCGTCGACCTAAGGCTCTGATAACACTTGAAGGATATGGAGAAATCCAAGCGCATCACGGAAGCGTGATCGTTGTATAGGATACGACGAGGAACGACTAGTCGCACTAGTTGTTCGGTGCAGCGGAATTTAAAAATTTTATTCGATGAAACCACATGATCCGAGAACCATTCTCAGATCGTTTCATCTATAACCACAACAAGTATAATTCAATACCTTTTAAAGCGTGGTTGATCAAGTCTCTAAGAGAAGAGACCTCCTGTCTCAAGTCCGATCGTCGGAGTAATGACTTGCGAGCGCGGGGATGAGTCGCGGTGTCCTCGCAATCCAAGAAGATGATCCAAGCACGGTTGCTCCTGATCTCGTCGTACGAGATCGAACGTCTCCTTCGTGAGTGAAGCACTCCAAGTAGACGAAGAACCGCAGAGCGTCGAAGCGGTAGCACGATGGCGTGGACGTCGACGAGTCTCCCCACCAAGGTATGGTGGACGGCCACCAAGAAGAGAGGGAGAGAGGGCTGTCGAGTATGGAGAAAGAGAGAGAGAGAGAGAGAGAGAGAGAGAGAGATGTGCTACAATAGCATGTAAATAGAGAGCATGGTATGCCTCTATTTATAGGGTTTTGGGATCCATGGATCTCAATCCATGGGACATATAAAATCAATGATGAGATTGATTTATGTCAATCCAATGGTCAAGATTGTTGTTGGTAAAAGGCAACAACTTGTGATTTAATTTTGATTAAATATATTTGATAAATCAAATATATATTAATACCAAATTAAATCAATCAAATAAGGAGTGAAAATACAAAGGAGATCAACCTTCCCCATTAGAGGGAGTAGACGGCCACCAATTCCATAAAGGAATTGGTGTCGCCACCTCCTTCCCATATGGGGAGGGCAATCTCATGGATTCCCGTGAGATTGCACATCTCCTTGATTTTCTCTTTACTTATTTCCAACAACTATTTGTTGGTATTTTTATTCACCAAAAATAATTCTCAATTATTTTGGGAATATTGCAATCTTGACATTGGAAAATTGTGAATCACATTCACAACCCAAAACAAAATATAATTTACATTTTCAATTAATTAGACAATGTGTATCCAATACACATTAATAATTAATCTACAAATATAAATTATAATTAGCTCTCTCTAATACATTATAAATCACATTTATAATATATTATGAATAATTGAATATTACTATCCGCATTATTCTTATCCATAATAATTAAATCACATTTAATTATATTGGATAATTCCTCATGCATCATGATAATTAAATCATATTTAATTATCAATTTCTCATTGCTTAGATCTTATGGAATTATTCTTGAACCATTCAAGAACAATGATATTTCTCCTCGGATACATGGAGATAAGGACATGGCGATTGTATTGTTCCACGTATAGTGACTTGGATGTTGAGATCATATCTCAAATTCAGATCCCATGGACCTCCCACTAATGCTTGATCAAATCAAGACCGTAGACTTAATCTTCTCATTGCATCTGAATCTCATTCAGATCAATGTCCAGATCATGGACTAAGATTAGGTCACTTCTCTAATGAGAGGAGTCACTAAAATCCAAACCTGTTTCATCACTCCCTCGAAATGGAAGTGTCATGGTTATACAATCGTATATGATCAAATCACCCTCAGGTATTCCCAATACCTGCACATCCTGCATACTGGAAGACTTATGATCATTCTGAAGATAAAGATCACTTTTGCACTATCATCTTCAGTGTTAGATCATTAAGTTTCTCAATCTTGGTCATTGGGATTTGGTATAGATCATATGCTTTCACAAAGCATATATCTTACCTTCAAATTCATGTCATGCTTCCAAAGCACGACGGCCATGCATGGAATTTGTTCAGTCCCAATACCTCATGAGTGAGCTCATGTCTCCCGGTTCACAAGTGAACCTATATGATCCCTTTGAGAGATCGTATTACTCATATGTCCTTACATGCACACCAGCTCATCGGTGTATAGACCTTGGTTAGGTCATCAACCTATTGGTCTGTGATGAAGCCACATTTCATCATCTTTATTCTATCATTTTGGCACCTAAAACCCTAGCAAATGCCTGTAAATAGCATTAAAACCATCATCTTAGCATCCATGCATGTGCATCTCAACACTGTATAAAATACTGTAATTAAGGCCAAAATTATAGAATAAATAAAGAAAAGAAAAAGAATAAAATATTGTAGATATTTTATGACCTAAAACCCCCGAGACCTAGGCATCTTGATGAATAGGTCGACAAGGAATAAAGTAGGGGGAGATAAGGTCAGAAACACAGATAAAACACCTATACATTATATTCATTCTTTATTCATTTTGGGACCTATTTTTGGTTCCACTTTTTATACACCAAATAAAGAAACTCTGTACATGAAAGTTGTAGATAAATTAGTAAAGAAAAATACAAAATTGATTTCACAAAAAAATAATGTACAGATAAAAAGTTATGGTCTGAATAAGAATCCAGAATCCCAACTTCCCAGACCCGTATCTCACAACTGTCAACTCCAAATGCAGCATACTCACCTTTAATTGTATATAGAATAAAATAAACTATTTAGTGGTGGTGGTTTCGCATTTGGCGGAGCTACGGTTTGAAAGTTGACTTTTGGACCCACATTGTATACTTGTACATATTAAAATATTCAATTTATTCTTTATTATTTACTCATTTTTTATACTTTTATAATGTTGTAAATAATACTTATAATAATTATGTACATTAAAAGAAGAATAAAAACCTAAATAAAAACAAAAATAAAAATACTTGTATATGTTCAATACATATATACATACCTATGTAAAATATACTTGTATTTTATTAAATATACAAAACATATCAGAAAAATAAAATAAAAATATATTTGTGTATATAAAAGTATGTTATAATCTTAGAAAATAATAAACAAAAATAAGTAAATTAAAAATACAAAATAAAAATAAAAGTATTAAAATACATAGGTAATATACCTATATAAGGCTAAAAAGTAAACTTGTAAAAATATGTATCATAAAAATAAATAAAAATCATAATAAAATACTACGTAAAATAACAAATAATTTTCATTTTATAACTTTAATTTAATTCGACTTATTTCTATTTTTAAATGAAATAATAAAACATTTTTATTCTCTTTCTCCTGGTTGGTCCACGTGGACCAACCAGGAGCTTGCGACTGTTGACCGGCGGGTCAACAGTCTGTCTTCTTCCTCCCAGCCCGTAGCGCGCGTCGTTTTCCCCCTGTCTTCGCGCCTTTTTCGAGGGTGCGCCGCTCATCCTCTGCGGCCGCTTCCTTCACGAAACCTCTTCCTCGATCAATCACCTCCATCGCCGACTCCTCAGATCTCCCCAGATCTGCTCGATTCGCTCGTGATCTTCCCTCGAAGTCACGCACTCCACCATCTACTTAACCAGACCCACCTCTTCCTCCCTCCGGTTGAACACCTTCGGTCCACCCTTCCTCGCTCCGCTCGTGCTCCAAGTCTTCCTGGAGGTGACAGCTTCAGCAGCATTCACTCAGCCAGAGCAGAGGAAGTCGGAGGCGTCTCCAGTACCTCCCCCAAACCAGGCGGTCGAGGTAACCTTCCCTCCGATTTATATCGTTGAGGATGCCATCTCCCCTGTTTATTTTGCTTTAGTTAGCTTAGGTTCAGTCTAAGGATCAAAAACCCCAAAAAAAAAATCTCGAGTTTCCTCGCTTCAATCACCGATTCACCCATTTGGCCGGAACGCATCTCCGGCCGACCATCGTCCCGACACTCCACACACCCCCGCTTCCATCCAGAGGTCCAGGCAGTTTGCCCTGGACCTCCTAATCGTTTTTGCAGGTCAAAGTTCTTCGATTCGCGCCTGGAGGCAGTTTTGGAACCTCGCCGGAGCTCGCGAAGCCCCCCAGCTCCGCCGACCGCCAGCGAGTACCTCGGCCTTCGCCGAGGTGTTTTGAAGCCACCAGGAGACAGAGACAGACCTCAGGAGGTCGCAGCCCCATTTTGAAGCTTCCAGATCGTCGGAGGCCCGAGAACGAGCTCGGGGAAGTTCGCCCTCGCCGGCGCTCTTCCCTGTTCTTCCTCCGAGCTTCCCCGCCGTCCGATTGGGGCACCCCTCCAGATCAACCAGCCACCGTCCGATGTCCATCTGCCTCAGCCGTCCGATCTTCATCGCAGCATCTAATCTGGACCACTGAATCGAAGCGGTATCGGCTGATCAGGAGCGTCCACGTGTTTAAGTGAAGCTACTTACGCCGTTGGATCGCGCCCGGCGTGGGTATTTTGCACCCTCACCCCTGCGCCTCTTTGCATTTACATTTAGTATTTAAAGTTGCAGATGTAGTTTAAAAACTTCGGGACTTATTGCATGTCTACCCTCAGTGTTTTGTAATATTACAGGGATACCCCTGCCAGGTCACGTGTGCTCACGCACGTGTCTTGGCAATTTTGCAGGGAACCACCTCCGGGTTTGAACATTTATCTTCAGTACCTTAAATTCCATATTTAGTATAATATTTCTTGGACATCTTGCATACTGAACCCCCTAGCTTCTGATATTTGCAAAAATACCCTTCCCAGGCGCGTGCAAGTCACGCGCCCTGGTGGGTTAATTGCTCAAACCCCCTTGCGGGTTTTGGTATTTAGACTTGATCCATTAAATGCAAAATACTGTTATATAATTTGTGGAAACTTTGCATATTTGCCCCTGGATGTTATGATATTTACACTTATACCCCTGCCAGGCCTTATTAATATTTGGAAGCTTGTTCTAATTATTTAAAATACCTTTTAGCCTCCTAAAAATCCACAAAAATAGGATTAAGTCCCTGTTGCATTATAGATTCACACTACATTTTTGCATTGCATATTTATTGCATTTTCATATTTATTAAAAATCAAAAACATGCATTTATTTCCCTGTTTGCATTAGAAAACCCATAAAAAAATATAAATATATTTTGAAAAATTCCAAAAAAAAATCACGTAGTGTCTATTTTATTATCTTTTAGTGTCAGTCCAAAAATCAGTAAAAACTTCAAAAGAAAAACACTAAAAAAAAATTAAAAACTCTTAAAAACTTCAAAAAATTATAAAAAATAGCAGAAAAACCCAAAAAGTACAAACTCAGCTTCTGTTTCTTCCTTATTTTGTTACTTTTATTTGAAAAATAGTGTGAAACATTTTTGCTACTGGTTGCTAATTTTAAATTGCATTTTCGTCACAGCCAGCCTGATTTCTACTGTTTTGCTTTATTTTAATATTTGAAAATCCCAAAAATATCTTGAAAAATCCCCAAAAATCATAAAAACAGTAAAAAACCTTAAAAATACCAAAAACATTTATTTTCTGAATTTTGGAGCATTTTTGTGCATTTTTATAAATATTCTACCTTGCCTTTTACTATATTGCATTTACTTTCCAATATTGAAAAAGAAAATAAAAAAAATATAAAATATAAAATCTAAAAATCAGAAAATCAAAAAGCAAAATACAAAATTAAAAATTAAATAAAAAAATAAAAAAATTAAAAATTAAAAACCCACAAAAATTGTAGTTGCTTGCTTGCTTAGTGTAGACACTTTACACACACATTCACTTGAGCACAATTTTTGAATTACCCTGTTTGCTCCCTGTGTTCGAACTCTCTACGTACTTGCATCTATACATCTTTTATGTAGAGTTAAAAATAAATTTTAACTCCACATTGTTTCTAATTTATTGATCTTAGTGTGGGTTAATTGTTGATCAAATACGGATTTCATTTGAGAGTCGCAACAGCGACGGTTATCTCCGCCTTGTGTGAGATACCAATTTAGACCCTCGTGAGATCCGCGTTTATCAAATGGCGCCGTTGCCGGGGAGCAACAGCGAGTAGTTTATTTCTTTAGTGATTGTGTGTTGATTGTTTACCATAGCTGCATTTACCTCTCTTACACTCTTAGTATATTTTGATTGAGCTTTCTGACCATTCTCTTTTCTTGTCTTCTTGCGAGGGACCGCGGAGCAAGGCGGATCGCCTAGGTGACCCGAAGCAACCTTGGGACGCGGAGCCGGCTATTCTTTAGCCAAGCCGGCAGTAGAGAGCAGGAGGAGTGAGATTGAGTGGTAGTCTAGCTTGCATTTATTTTTGTGAGAGAGAGAGACTATTAAATTGTAATAATACAGGTACCTTGGACACTTGAACATTCGGGCCTAATTTCCGGGTGTTTGTTCACTCGGGGGCTCACCGCAGTTTTGTCGCGTTTTCATCGCTGTCATTTTCCGGTTTTGTGTTTATTTTTCATTTTCTTTTGTGGATTGAGCTCCTAGATCTAGGTCCTGCTTGACTCGAGTAGAATAGGTCCAAACACTTAATTATCTTTGCATGCTCCTATAGTCACGTTTTGGACTTAGACTAATTAAACAGTTAGCGAGTAGCTTCCAAATCCACGCGCCGCGAGCTCACACCCGAACAAGCGCTTTCTCCTACTCCAAATGTGTTGGGCAGAGGAGGGGTGAGCCAAGACCGGACACTCGGATTAGAAGTTATTAGCTAACTTGTGGTTCTTCACGCTAGCAGTTGCCTAATCTAGGACGATTTCCGTGTGCATACCGGCATGTAGTTTAGGTTTATAAATTTCTGCTTTGCATCCTGCATGGAGAGAGCTGGGAGTCACTGTAAGTCTTCTTACTTTGCACGCATCATTTAGGCACAAAGGTGAGATCTCCATCTTTGTGTCGACTTGCACGGCTTTTCCGACTCTTTTCTCCCTCTGTTTTTGGACAAAGTAGGATAAAGGAAAAAAATACAAAAACGTTAGGCGCTTGTTTGAATTTACTCAAAAGAAGCGATAACACCAAAAAAATTAAAAAAGGGACTGCTGAAGAAAACTTGACCAAAATAAAAAAGGTAATTGGATTCATTGCTTGGGGTGAGTAATACCCTCACTTGTATTCAGGTTGCATGGGAAGGTCTTCTTCCAAGTGAGGTGAGCGCTTCGTAAGGATTAGAGCCAAAAACCCAGCTTGTGGCTGCCTTGTGTATCGCCTGGATTACCGAAGTATTGGCGCTTCTATCGTACGTAGTCGAGTAGGGCTTGGTCACCATTGGTGACTCACTACTGTGTGAGCATCGACCTCGTCCGAAGTATCGAGCATAGGCCACGCCTTCACGGGGGTGTCTGTCTCACCGGCTGCGTCCGAGTAGGTTCTTGCACGCTCACGGGTGATTCCGTTGCGAGCGAGATCCGAAGTATCGGTTTCGCCTATTGGCTTCCTCTCTTATTCTTTGGCTGAGTAGGGATCCAGGAAGGGTTACAAGGACCTCAACTGCACAAGCTACAGGTTACACAGGAGGAGGACAAGTACGGGATACTTTTCCGGCAGTACTCTCTCTCCTATAGGCGTAGCGTTCTAAGGACTCGTTCAAAGATAAATATCTGAATCAAGTTAAAAATTGAAAAGATAAAAGCCGAACCTTCACGGCTTCATGTGTTGAGTTGGTGAACTTACCCTTACCTTGTGTTTGATTGCTAGATTTGTTTAGGTCAAGATCAAAAACACAGCACAATTGTGCGCAATTTTGTTGCATCTTACTCTTATTCTTCTTTTTCTTCCCTTGCCCTTCCTCTCCTCTTCTCAATAATCAAGATGATGGGACGGAGATCTCTTAGGCCGACCCTGTCGGCACCGCTATCCCGCACTCCTCCTTATTCATCTAGGACTACCTCGGAGAGTCCGCTCTCCGAGCCTGAGTATACATCCGCCCTGTTCCCCCTCGACCACTCTTCCCATTCTCCCTCTCTCAGTCCAATTATTTCAGATTTCAGTGCATCACAGAGTTCAGATCATTCTACAGCACCTGAGATGGCCTCTTTTGTTTTTACAGAAGATCCAGTCATGTCGGACAGAGGCGAGCATGAAGATGATCATGAGCACCCTCCATTCGTATTTGATCAGGCAGCCATCAACAATTCGTTGTTAGCATCCCTGGAAACCATGCAGAGACAGATCCGAGACCAGGGAACATTTATGGGTGATCTCATGCGAGAGATAGCGCAGATGAGAGAAGACCGTGCTGGCGGAGAAGGTGGAGGAGGAGGAGGACCCGATGCAGGAGGAGACAATCCAGGCGGCGAGAGACCGCCACAGACCATCATGAGGGAATTGCATAACCCAGCTTCATCCCTCACTCACCGATGGATTCGACTCCCACCTATCCATGGAGACTTCGAGCTTCGGCACAACACAATTCAGATGCTACCCAAGTTCCATGGGTTGCCGACCGAAGAGCCGCACCTCCACCTCCAAGAATTCGAGATGATTTGCAGCACCATCCATGATCGATTGATAACCGAGGACACAATCAAGATGATCGCCTTTCCATTCTCTTTGGTTGACAGAGCCGCCTATTGGCTCAAACATCTTGGGCGTTTCGTCGACACATGGGCAGATCTCCGGGCCGCATTCCTGAAGAAGTACTATCCTCTCGGCCGGACCAACGCAGCTCGAGCCATGATAAGCAACTTCGTCATGATCCCAAACGAACAATTCCATGAAGCCTGGGATCGATTCAGAGAGCTCATCGACCGGTGTCCCCACCACGACATCTCCAAGCCCAATCTCGTTCAGAGTTTCTTTTGCGGGCTGACACCGGAGCTGCAGGGGCTAGTGAACGCCTCTTGCGGTGGGTCTTATTTCTCCAAGGGAGAGGACGACGTCTGGGCCATCTACGAAGGCATGGCAGAAAACTCCACAGTGATGACCCAGGCCCGAGTCTATACACAGCAGAAGCCCCCGCAAGGAGCGGGATCATTTCAGAGGATCGCTCGCATCGATGCCGGTCCCAACACAGTGTCGGTAGCCGCAGCCCAAGCCGAATCAGCCGCAGCCGATATGGGCATCATCAGTGAAAAGCTGGACCGCATGGAGATCCTTGAGAAGAAACAAAATCAAGGCATGGCCCAGATGGACCAGATTGCCAAAACCATGAGTGACCTAAAAACCCAAATGCTGTGCATTCAGGAGGCCCAATCGCACTCCCAACAGACTCCTAGGTCACAGGTTGCATCCCGCGGCAGCAACTCCAACCAGGCCTCTACCTTATACCGTCAGGTAAACCATATCCAGGCAGAGCCGGTTCCCTTGCTGCAGTACCATCCAGAGCAACCGCCATCTTCGGACACGCATATGGTGGTCTATCAGCCGGAGCAACCACTGGCAGTTCTACCTCCACCCTCCTTTGAGCAGGAACCATTGATGGAAGTCAATGGGATTTGGTACGACCGGTACCCTCAGCCCGCAATTCGTCGGGATCACCCCGGATTCCGTTGGGGCAACGGTGGATCCTCTTCCCAACAGCAGAACCCTGCCCAAGGATACCAGAACAGCCAGCCACAACAGCAACACCAGCAGCCCCAGTATGCCCAACCGCAGCAATATCACAGTGGTCCTCGTCCCAACTATCAGGGACAGCAGTGGAGGCAGCGCGAGCAGCCTCAGCGTTTTCAGAACCAGCCTCCCCAGTACCAGCAGCAGCAGCCTCGTTTCCAACAGGGAAACTCATCCGGTTCTCAGCACCACTCCTTTGAGAACCCCGCTCTTGATGATCTTGCCCGCTTGCTTTCTGAACAGCAAGCCTCCTTCAGGCAAGAAATGGATGAATTCCGGCAGGAAATGAGGGAGATAATCAAAGGCAAAGCCGCCATACCAGCTCAGATCGAACCAAACCCTAATAATTTCAAAAGAAAGCCTGAGCAGGTAGAGTTTACAGAGGATACCCTTCCTAGTGACTATGAGAATGACATGACATATTTCTATTATGATGCTGATTTTGTTACTACTAGGAGCGGTAGGATACCCGCCGGCGGCGTCTCTTCTGAGCGACAACCGGATGCAGAACCAGGAGCGCCAGAGGAGCAGAGAAGCGGTGCTGATGCCGCTCATGATGATGTTGACGGCGGTGCTGATGCCGTCGTGATACCAGATGAAGACGGTGGTGCTGATGCCACCATTTTTGATGCAGAACATGAAAGCGGTGCTGATGCCGCAGAGACAGGTGCCAGTGGTGGTACTGAGGCCACCACATCTCCTTTTGTTGAAACTCCAGCTGTGGTGTCACCACGTTTTGTATCTTTGGACTGTGATCAAAACAAAAACAACAAAAATATGAATAAAGAAAAGGTTTCTGTTCAAATTACGGATCCATATGTATTGAATGATGATGTTGGTATGGATTCCCCTTCTTCACAGGCACAGGAACCTATTTCTAGTCCTCCATCTGAGGAGGCCCCTACTATCCCCTTCCCAGAGGCACTTCGCCGGGCAAAGGGGAATAAAAAAGAAAATCCAAAAAAGAACCAGGAGTTAGAGTTCGGCAATCAGATGATTGACAGATTCCACATTCAGCTGACTCTACGTGAAGCTTTTGAGCATATCCCTTTCTTCAAAAAGAATCTGAGAGAGACAACCACTGTCAGAAGAAAGCGGAGGCACAGAGATCAGATCCATATGCTCACACATGACACTTGCTGCACCATTCAGAACAAGTTGCCAGCCAAGAGACCAGATGCAGGAGCTCCCTATGTCAGATGCGAGATTCAAGAGCAGCAATTTGATCGTACTCTATTAGACAGCGGCTCTTCAATTAACCTCCTTCCGGCAGCCTTACTCAAGCAATTTGAGTTCGGCACTCTTCATCGAAGCAGAACAGTCCTTCAGTTTGCTGATAGGTCGATAAAGAGGCCGAAGGGGTTGTTGAAAGACGTGGTCGTTACCATTCAGGGCCTGAAATTCCCCGTGGACTTCGTTGTGTTGGACATGGAGATCCCTGAGTCGGTAACCGATGCCCCCATCATACTCGGACGCCCATTCTTGGCCACAGCCAAGGCGGTGACCGACCATGATTGCGGGAAGGTATGTTTTCGCGTAGAGGGCGAGACCATACAAATAGAGACGATCGAGGAGACCAGAGCCAGAGAGTTAGAATGCTCCGAGCAGTCCAGCGAAGCCGCGCAGATGACAGAGGAAGAGCTAGACGTCCACCAGGTTCGTGATTTTGAAATGACTGATGATGAATCTAACTGGAAAGACCCTGTAGCACCGACTCTCGCCTTGCCTACCGAATCATTGTACCTCAAGCTCATGGCAATCGAAAGTCGGGAGAGCACATTCCTGGATACGGATACACCTGAGGCTGACAGCATCGCGACGAGTGGTGCCGATGATTTCAATTCCTGTTCTTCTATTTCTGATCCCTCGTATTCAGACATTGATTGGGCCTATTTTGATGATCCGTTGTCTTGTCTGATTCATTCTGAACCAGCAACCATGACAGAGTGCGAGCCCGTACAATACATTGATAATTCAGTCAGCCGCCTTTCGTCAGAAATTCATGCCGAGCGAGAGTTCTCTCATGCAGACCTTGTGGCATTCACACAGACATATCAGAAGCCAGATCTGCCACCTCCCAGTTGTCCTGAAAGAAAACCTCTGCCGCAATCAATGAAGTATAGATTCCTTGCGGGTGAGCCTGAAATGCACCCAGTCATTATCTCAGCAGATTTGACTGGAGAACAAGAATCTCGTCTGATGGAGGTTCTTGAAAGAAACCGCAAGGCAATCGGTTGGAATATAGCTGACCTCAAGGGGCTGAGCCCGAAGCTGTGCTCCCACCACATCTATCTCGAGGATGACGCTAAGCCATCGCGCGAATTCCAGCGACGGCTGAACCCGAATCTTCGAGAGGTTGTCATGAAAGAAATCTCAAAGTGGTGGAGTGCTGATTTCATCTATCCCATCTCCGACTCAAAATGGGTAAGTCCGTTACACGTGGTGCCCAAGAAGACGGGTATCACAACAGTTGTCAACGAGTTCGGAGAGGAGGTCGCTACCAGAGTACCAACTTCTTGGAGGGTCTGTGTGGACTACAGACGATTAAATGAGGCCACCAAGAAGGATCACTTCCCGCTGCCCTTCCTTGATCAGATTATCGAGCGGTTAGCCGGGAAGAGCCATTACTGTTTTCTTGATGGGTACTCTGGATATAATCAAGTGGCCATTGCGCCCGAAGACCAAGAGAAAACGACCTTCACCTGTCCGTTTGGGACATATGCTTTCAGACGGATGCCCTTTGGTCTATGTAACGCTCCAGCGACATTCCAAAGGTGCATGTTGTCCATCTTCTCGGACATGGTGGGTACCTGTTTAGAGGTCTTCATGGATGACTTCTCGGTCTATGGCGACGGGTTTGATTCCTGTCTTGACTGCCTAGACCGTGTGCTGAAGCGCTGCATAGAGGTCAATCTTGTATTATCCTGGGAGAAGAGTCATTTCATGATGACTCAAGGGACGGTCCTTGGGCATATCGTCTCCAACAGAGGCATGGAGGTCGATCCTGCCAAGGTGGATATCATCAGAAAACTCAATCCGCCGTCCAATTTGCGTCAGTTACGGTCTTTTCTGGGGCATGTCGGTTTCTACCGACGGTTTATTCAGGACTTCAGTCGAATTGCCCGACCGTTGACTGACTTGCTAACCAAAGACACCGAGTTTATTGTCAATGATAAGTGTCTTGAATCATTTGAGACTCTCAAGAATATGGTTGTCTCAGCTCCTGTCCTTCAGCCACCCGATTGGTCTCTTCCATTCGAGATCATGACGGATGCTTCAGATTTTGCCGTTGGGGCTGTTCTTGGACAGAGGAGGGATGGTTTACCCTTTGCCATTCACTACGCCAGCCGGACCTTAGATGCCGCTCAAAGGAATTACACTGTGACTGAAAAAGAAATGCTGGCCGTAGTCTTCGCTCTTGATAAGTATCGATCTTACATTCTCGGATCTAGAGTAACTGTGTACACCGATCATACCGCCATCCGGTACTTAATGGCCAAGAAGGATGCCAAAGCACGCCTTACCAGATGGATCCTTCTACTCCAGGAATTTGATATTGAAATTAAGGACAAGCCTGGAGTCAAGAATGTGGTGGCGGATCATCTCTCCAGATTGGAGGATCTTGAGGAATCTGAGCCCAGCGCACCTATATCAGAGACGTTTCCAGATGAGGCGATCTTGGCTGTCACCTCACTCCCGTGGTATGCTGACTTTGTAAACTATCTTGTTGCCAAGACAGTCCCTCAAGGTTGGCCCAGGCAGAAACTTGAGACCTTCCTAGCTAAGGCCAAGTTTTATCATTGGGAGGATCCCATCCTTTATCATGAAGGAGGGGATAGTATCTGGAGGAGGTGCATTCCTCAGGAAGAGCAGCATAGCGTCCTCACATACTGCCACAAGCTTGAGGCAGGAGGACATCATTCTGGAAAAAGGACAGCACAAAAGGTGCTTCAATCCGGCCTATGGTGGCCTACTCTCTTCAAGGATTCTGATGAGTTCGTGAAGGGATGTACTGACTGTCAGAAAATGGGAACCTGCGGACAGAGAGACATGATGCCCATGCAACCCATTCACTTCTGTGAGGTTTTTGATGCATGGGGGATTGATTTCATGGGCCCATTTCTTAAGAGTCAGGGATTCGAGCATATTTTGCTCGCTGTAGATTATGTCAGTCGATGGGTTGAGGCCATCCCCGCCCGAGCCGCAGATGCTAAAACCGTTTGCAAATTCTTGAGGAAAAATATCATTTCACGGTTCGGGGTACCTAGAGTTTTGATTTCTGACGGGGGGTCTCATTTCATCAATGACAAAGTTAGGGCCCTTGCTGACGAGTTCGGCATTGACCATCGGGTTGCAACTCCTTATCACCCTCAGACTAATGGTCTTGCTGAAGTATCGAATCGGGAGATAAAGACGATCTTGCAGAAAGTTGTCCGCCCAGACCGAAAGGATTGGTCACAACTTTTGGACTCGGTCCTATGGGCCTATCGGACCTCTTTCAAAAATCCATTGGGGACATCTCCCTTTCGTCTCGTCTATGGCAAGCCGTGCCATTTGCCAGTGGAAATCAAGCACAAATCTTTATGGGCAGTTACTGAGTTACTTTTGGATCCTGAAAGTATAGGAGATCAGAGACGAGCAGAATTGGCAGCCCTGGAGGAACTAAGAGACACAGCCTTTTCGAACAGCCTACAGTACAAAGAAAAAGTGAAGACATGGCACGATTCGCATATCAGCCATAAACAGTTTGAGCCAGATCAGAAAGTATGGTTGTTTGATTCCAGGCTGAAATTATTCCCAGGGAAGTTGCAGAGCAAGTGGAAAGGTCCGTATATGGTTAGGAAGGTACATGACAATGGCAGTATTGATATATCCGAACCGTCATCTTCTTCTACCTTCCGCGTCAATGGTCAACGCTTGAAACTATATCTTGATCATGATCCGCCAACCATTGACGTTGCCCCCATTCTTCTGGTATGAGATGTGTTCTTTGACTCATATAATTCTGCATCTCATACATGGTGATCAACTCCATCTGCCGCTGTACAGATCCATCTGTTCATATCACTCTCATCTGTTGAGTCATTTCCTTCTTTTCTTCTTTTCCATCTCTATCTTCTTCATCTATCAAAAAGGTGCCGCCCTTGTAGACAGTTTTCCATACTTAGGATGTACTTTGTCCTAAGTATAGGGGGGTGTGCACCCCGAGTTTCTCTATTCTTTTTGATCCTCTCCATTGTCTCCTCTTCTTGTCTATACTTAGGGATATCTTACCCTAAGTATAGGGGGAGACAATCTGAGTACGATCTGTTCATTCCCACCCTT
Organism: Ottelia alismoides; assembly: GCA_037367405.1. Classification (NCBI taxonomy): domain Eukaryota; kingdom Viridiplantae; phylum Streptophyta; class Magnoliopsida; order Alismatales; family Hydrocharitaceae; genus Ottelia; species Ottelia alismoides. Next base: position 424,271 of record JAZKJV010002916.1, on the reverse strand, counting down.
GACCCTCCCTGCGTTGTGTACAGTCTGCTATACTTAGGATTATTTGATCCTAAGTATAGGGGGGACAGTCAACTTCTCATTCATTGATTCATTCATTCTTTAGACTTGTCGATACTTAGTACGAGTTATGTCTTCTCTTTTCTCTCCGATCTATGAGGACATAGCTCAAGCTAAGTATAGGGGGGTCGTATATACTGTGTATATACTTTAAGCCATAACTCGTACTTTCGTAATAAATATGGCTAATAATTCATTAATAATTCATTACAAATCCTTTAAATAAAAAGATGTGGTAATTCCTCAAATTCTTTTTGTATATACTGATTAATAAATCAGGTGAAAATGTTTTCTGCAAAAATATTTGAAAAATAGTTTGAAAGTCTTTGTGAACATCTATTGAACACCATTTTGAAAATATTTTCAACCTGTGTAAAAATGTGTGGTTTGTAAAAATTTCTTTTCTTTGTCTGAAATAAAATGTTTGAAAAATGATTTGCAAATGGTTTGAAAAATGGTTGCAAAAATATTTGAAAAATCTATACATACTGTTTTGAAAACCGATTGCAAAATGATTTTCAGATGTGTGTAAATGATTGTAAAAAGTATTTTGGACTATAGTTTTCAAAAAAAAATTGTTTGAAAAACTTTGTGTCAAATAAGTTTGAGGAATATGTACATCTCACTAAAATCAACTATATCTATATATATAAAACTGACCACTTACCCTTGTAAAATTCTGAAATCCACTTCTTGTAAATATAAGAAGCACTCCCGTGTACATATTTTCACCTAGTTTTCAGCCAAATCTTTTTGATTTCAAAGATCCCAAAAACATTTGCAAAACCAAAATCCAAAAACATTTGAAAAATCTGTTTGAAAAATACAAAAAAAAATTGCATCTGCATGCATCATCATCATCTTTTCAAAAATCCATAAAAAGTTCAAAATCTTGAAAATTGCATCACAAAAATATTTTCTGCATCGCATTGCATAGCATGAGCATTTTTCGGATCGAGTTTGATAGTTGAACAAGTCTAAGTAAAATCCGAAGATTGGAGCTTGATTGGACCTTATAATCTACCTAATAACAGGAACCTTCTAGGAACTAGGTTTGAGGCACTTCAGGTCTAGTTGACTTAATTCTTTGAGGATCACGGGACTTGGTTCAATGGATTCTTGACTGCCTAAGTAGAGTATTTCGGAGCACACGCACGACTCTTGTTGATAATGACCTAACTTGGACACCTGCACCTTTCACATAGCTCTCCATGGATGAGGTGGTGAGGAGGCAGTTTCCTTTGGCTTGGGGTAGCATATGAGGGTAGTACTTCTAGGCGGAACCTCTCTTCTTCTTATAGTGAAGGAAGTGCACCTCAACTTGGTCTAGTGGTGATGAAGGCTAAAGACAGAAGCCGTGGGTTGCAATAAAGCTTCAAAAGAGGGATAGTCCACTGGCTCAAGAGGAAAATTTCTTGTATATATACTGCTCATGTAGATATGTTGTACAGATGCAATTGAAAAAACAAAAAAAAATGCAAAAAAAAAGAAAGAACTCCAAAAAAGTGGTGGGTCGGATTGAAAATTTAATAATCCCACCGGAGTATGTATATAATCAAATAAAGCAAAAGCTTATGGTATCCATGTAACATCTCATGAAGCTTGCAGCGGGAGACTTAGCTACACTGGTTAAGCTCCCAAAAGTCTATACTTCTTCCCCCTCTTCTTGAGCCGGTTGCACTTGAACTTAGAAGGGAATACCCCGCTTCTCGAGGAAAGAGTTGCTAGACCGAGGGATTAGAGTTACCAGGTTGGGGGAGGTTGTTTCTTTGTCACTTCTGAGGTGGGGAGCTACATATCACTTACACTGTACAAGTCAGATTCATAGTCGTAAGATTTTGCGTATGAGTTGAGATATTTCTGACCTAGCTATTGAGGAGACTTGGACAGAGTTTTGGGATACTCAAGGACTGTTGGATTTCAAATTTAGTTCTCATTAAGGTTCCGACCGCACTAAAATTCCCAAGGGTCCGACTTAAGCTCCAAACTTTGATTTTGCGAAGACAAGTTTGATAATCAAGTAAAATCCAAGTTCTTCTTTTTCTTTTCCTTCTTTTTCTTTCTGCACATATTGCATATGTGTTTGCTAGGGACTAGCAAAGGTAAAGTATAGGGGGATGATGAAGCCACATTTCATCATCTTTATTCTATCATTTTGGCACCTAAAACCCTAGCAAATGCCTGTAAATAGCATTAAAACCATCATCTTAGCATCCATGCATGTGCATCTCAACACTATATAAAATACTGTAATTAAGGCCAAAATTATAGAATAAATAAAGAAAAGAAAAAGAATAAAATATTGTAGATATTTTATGACCCAAAACCCCCGAGACCTAGGCATCTTGATGAATAGGTCGACAAGGAATAAAGTAGGGGGAGATAAGGTCAGAAACACAGATAAAACACCTATACATTATATTCATTCTTTATTCATTTTGGGACCTATTTTTGGTTCCACTTTTTATACACCAAATAAAGAAACTCTGTACATGAAAGTTGTAGATAAATTAGTAAAGAAAAATACAAAATTGATTTCACAAAAAAATAATGTACAGATAAAAAGTTATGGTCTGAATAAGAATCCAGAATCCCAACTTCCCAGACCCGTATCTCACAACTGTCAACTCCAAATGCAGCATACTCACCTTTAATTGTATATAGAATAAAATAAACTATTTAGTGGTGGTGGTTTCGCATTTGGCGGAGCTACGGTTTGAAAGTTGACTTTTGGACCCACATTGTATACTTGTACATATTAAAATATTCAATTTATTCTTTATTATTTACTCATTTTTTATACTTTTATAATGTTGTAAATAATACTTATAATAATTATGTACATTAAAAGAAGAATAAAAACCTAAATAAAAACAAAAATAAAAATACTTGTATATGTTCAATACATATATACATACCTATGTAAAATATACTTGTATTTTATTAAATATACAAAACATATCAGAAAAATAAAATAAAAATATATTTGTGTATATAAAAGTATGTTATAATCTTAGAAAATAATAAACAAAAATAAGTAAATTAAAAATATAAAATAAAAATAAAAGTATTAAAATACATAGGTAATATACCTATATAAGGCTAAAAAGTAAACTTGTAAAAATATGTATCATAAAAATAAATAAAAATCATAATAAAATACTACGTAAAATAACAAATAATTTTCATTTTATAACTTTAATTTAATTCGACTTATTTCTATTTTTAAATGAAATAATAAAACATTTTTATTCTCTTTCTCCTGGTTGGTCCACGTGGACCAACCAGGAGCTTGCGACTGTTGACCGGCGGGTCAACAGTCTGTCTTCTTCCTCCCAGCCCGTAGCGCGCGTCGTTTTCCCCCTGTCTTCGCGCCTTTTTCGAGGGTGCGCCGCTCATCCTCTGCGGCCGCTTCCTTCACGAAACCTCTTCCTCGATCAATCACCTCCATCGCCGACTCCTCAGATCTCCCCAGATCTGCTCGATTCGCTCGTGATCTTCCCTCGAAGTCACGCACTCCACCATCTACTTAACCATACCCACCTCTTCCTCCCTCCGGTTGAACACCTTCGGTCCACCCTTCCTCGCTCCGCTCGTGCTCCAAGTCTTCCTGGAGGTGACAGCTTCAGCAGCATTCACTCAGCCAGAGCAGAGGAAGTCGGAGGCGTCTCCAGTACCTCCCCCAAACCAGGCGGTCGAGGTAACCTTCCCTCCGATTTATATCGTTGAGGATGCCATCTCCCCTGTTTATTTTGCTTTAGTTAGCTTAGGTTCAGTCTAAGGATCAAAAACCCCCAAAAAAAATCTCGAGTTTCCTCGCTTCAATCACCGATTCACCCATTTGGCCGGAACGCATCTCCGGCCGACCATCGTCCCGACACTCCACACACCCCCGCTTCCATCCAGAGGTCCAGGCAGTTTGCCCTGGACCTCCTAATCGTTTTTGCAGGTCAAAGTTCTTCGATTCGCGCCTGGAGGCAGTTTTGGAACCTCGCCGGAGCTCGCGAAGCCCCCCAGCTCCGCCGACCGCCAGCGAGTACCTCGGCCTTCGCCGAGGTGTTTTGAAGCCACCAGGAGACAGAGACAGACCTCAGGAGGTCGCAGCCCCATTTTGAAGCTTCCAGATCGTCGGAGGCCCGAGAACGTGCTCGGGGAAGTTCGCCCTCGCCGGCGCTCTTCCCTGTTCTTCCTCCGAGCTTCCCCGCCGTCCGATTGGGGCACCCCTCCAGATCAACCAGCCACCGTCCGATCTCCATCTGCCTCAGCCGTCCGATCTTCATCGCAGCATCTAATCTGGACCACTGAATCGAAGCGGTATCGGCTGATCAGGAGCGTCCACGTGTTTAAGTGAAGCTACTTACGCCGTTGGATCGCGCCCGGCGTGGGTATTTTGCACCCTCACCCCTGCGCCTCTTTGCATTTACATTTAGTATTTAAAGTTGCAGATGTAGTTTAAAAACTTCGGGACTTATTGCATGTCTACCCTCAGTGTTTTGTAATATTACAGGGATACCCCTGCCAGGTCACGTGTGCTCACGCACGTGTCTTGGCAATTTTGCAGGGAACCACCTCCGGGTTTGAACATTTATCTTCAGTACCTTAAATTCCATATTTAGTATAATATTTCTTGGACATCTTGCATACTGAACCCCCTAGCTTCTGATATTTGCAAAAATACCCTTCCCAGGCGCGTGCAAGTCACGCGCCCTGGTGGGTTAATTGCTCAAACCCCCTTGCGGGTTTTGGTATTTAGACTTGATCCATTAAATGCAAAATACTGTTATATAATTTGTGGAAACTTTGCATATTTGCCCCTGGATGTTATGATATTTACACTTATACCCCTGCCAGGCCTTATTAATATTTGGAAGCTTGTTCTAATTATTTAAAATACCTTTTAGCCTCCTAAAAATCCACAAAAATAGGATTAAGTCCCTGTTGCATTATAGATTCACACTACATTTTTGCATTGCATATTTATTGCATTTTCATATTTATTAAAAATCAAAAACATGCATTTATTTCCCTGTTTGCATTAGAAAACCCATAAAAAAATATAAATATATTTTGAAAAATTCCAAAAAAAAATCACGTAGTGTCTATTTTATTATCTTTTAGTGTCAGTCCAAAAATCAGTAAAAACTTCAAAAGAAAAACACTAAAAAAAAATTAAAAACTCTTAAAAACTTCAAAAAATTATAAAAAATAGTAGAAAAACCCAAAAAGTACAAACTCAGCTTCTGTTTCTTCCTTATTTTGTTACTTTTATTTGAAAAATAGTGTGAAACATTTTTGCTACTGGTTGCTAATTTTAAATTGCATTTTCGTCACAGCCAGCCTGATTTCTACTGTTTTGCTTTATTTTAATATTTGAAAATCCCAAAAATATCTTGAAAAATCCCCAAAAATCATAAAAACAGTAAAAAACCTTAAAAATACCAAAAACATTTATTTTCTGAATTTTGGAGCATTTTTGTGCATTTTTATAAATATTCTACCTTGCCTTTTACTATATTGCATTTACTTTCCAATATTGAAAAAGAAAATAAAAAAAAATATAAAATATAAAATCTAAAAATCAGAAAATCAAAAAGCAAAATACAAAATTAAAAATTAAATAAAAAAATAAAAAAATTAAAAATTAAAAACCCACAAAAATTGTAGTTGCTTGCTTGCTTAGTGTAGACACTTTACACACACATTCACTTGAGCACAATTTTTGAATTACCCTGTTTGCTCCCTGTGTTCGAACTCTCTACGTACTTGCATCTATACATCTTTTATGTAGAGTTAAAAATAAATTTTAACTCCACATTGTTTCTAATTTATTGATCTTAGTGTGGGTTAATTGTTGATCAAATACGGATTTCATTTGAGAGTCGCAACAGTGACGGTTATCTCCGCCTTGTGTGAGATACCAATTTAGACCCTCGTGAGATCCGCGTTTATCAAATGGCGCCGTTGCCGGGGAGCAACAGCGAGTAGTTTATTTCTTTAGTGATTGTGTGTTGATTGTTTACCATAGCTGCATTTACCTCTCTTACACTCTTAGTATATTTTGATTGAGCTTTCTGACCATTCTCTTTTCTTGTCTTCTTGCGAGGGACCGCGGAGCAAGGCGGATCGCCTAGGTGACCCGAAGCAACCTTGGGACGCGGAGCCGGCTATTCTTTAGCCAAGCCGGCAGTAGAGAGCAGGAGGAGTGAGATTGAGTGGTAGTCTAGCTTGCATTTATTTTTGTGAGAGAGAGAGACTATTAAATTGTAATAATACAGGTACCTTGGACACTTGAACATTCGGGCCTAATTTCCGGGTGTTTGTTCACTCGGGGGCTCACCGCAGTTTTGTCGCGTTTTCATCGCTGTCATTTTCCGGTTTTGTGTTTATTTTTCATTTTCTTTTGTGGATTGAGCTCCTAGATCTAGGTCCTGCTTGACTCGAGTAGAATAGGTCCAAACACTTAATTATCTTTGCATGCTCCTATAGTCACGTTTTGGACTTAGACTAATTAAACAGTTAGCGAGTAGCTTCCAAATCCACGCGCCGCGAGCTCACACCCGAACAAGCGCTTTCTCCTACTCCAAATGTGTTGGGCAGAGGAGGGGTGAGCCAAGACCGGACACTCGGATTAGAAGTTATTAGCTAACTTGTGGTTCTTCACGCTAGCAGTTGCCTAATCTAGGACGATTTCCGTGTGCATACCGGCATGTAGTTTAGGTTTATAAATTTCTGCTTTGCATCCCGCATGGAGAGAGCTGGGAGTCACTGTAAGTCTTCTTACTTTGCACGCATCATTTAGGCACAAAGGTGAGATCTCCATCTTTGTGTCGACTTGCACGGCTTTTCCGACTCTTTTCTCCCTCTGTTTTTGGACAAAGTAGGATAAAGGAAAAAAATACAAAAACGTTAGGCGCTTGTTTGAATTTACTCAAAAGAAGCGATAACACCAAAAAAATTAAAAAAGGGACTGCTGAAGAAAACTTGACCAAAATAAAAAAGGTAATTGGATTCATTGCTTGGGGTGAGTAATACCCTCACTTGTATTCAGGTTGCATGGGAAGGTCTTCTTCCAAGTGAGGTGAGCGCTTCGTAAGGATTAGAGCCAAAAACCCAGCTTGTGGCTGCCTTGTGTATCGCCTGGATTACCGAAGTATTGGCGCTTCTATCGTACGTAGTCGAGTAGGGCTTGGTCACCATTGGTGACTCACTACTGTGTGAGCATCGACCTCGTCCGAAGTATCGAGCATAGGCCACGCCTTCACGGGGGTGTCTGTCTCACCGGCTGCGTCCGAGTAGGTTCTTGCACGCTCACGGGTGATTCCGTTGCGAGCGAGATCCGAAGTATCGGTTTCGCCTATTGGCTTCCTCTCTTATTCTTTGGCTGAGTAGGGATCCAGGAAGGGTTACAAGGACCTCAACTGCACAAGCTACAGGTTACACAGGAGGAGGACAAGTACGGGATACTTTTCCGGCAGTACTCTCTCTCCTATAGGCGTAGCGTTCTAAGGACTCGTTCAAAGATAAATATCTGAATCAAGTTAAAAATTGAAAAGATAAAAGCCGAACCTTCACGGCTTCATGTGTTGAGTTGGTGAACTTACCCTTACCTTGTGTTTGATTGCTAGATTTGTTTAGGTCAAGATCAAAAACACAGCACAATTGTGCGCAATTTTGTTGCATCTTACTCTTATTCTTCTTTTTCTTCCCTTGCCCTTCCTCTCCTCTTCTCAATAATCAAGATGATGGGACGGAGATCTCTTAGGCCTGACTCAACTAACCTGAAACCTCTGAATCACTATTCCCATGCAGAGGACCTACATCAAGAGGTCAGTCAGATATCAACCATATGAGATAGGATTGCCATCTCCTACTCAGGCTGGAGATCATCACTTAATAATCATTTGATGATGCTTGATGAGTCCTCTATCTAACTCCTTAGATATTCATCCAAGCATCAGCCTCTATGATTCATCCAATGAATCAACAGCTGTATGATCATCAAGTTGGCCATGGTACATAACCCTTATTGTACAGAGGGACCCTATAGTGCATTCATTTATTTAATCTCAGAAAGGGAGTGAAAAATAATCCATAACTTTCATTGATAATTTATTCATTACAATAACATTTATTGTAGAAATGGCTCGTCCGGGACTCACATTGCTAACAACAGGAACTCCAACTTCAGGAGCCAATAGAGACTGACACAGAGCATGGCAGGATCTAGTACAGTGACATCTAGATAGGGTCAATTACACGTAGTGGCAGAGGAGCAAGCTCGTTCAGTATCTACTGTGGTGAAAGGTATGGGCTCAGTCTTGGGTTGATCTTTTCATGTTCTATTTGATTATAGAGCGATGCATTCTTTTATTGCTTCGAGGTTACTAGCTTCACTGGGTAGAGTTTCAGAGGCCATGTATCCTCCTTATCACATCCATGGGCCAAGTGTCTAGTTATTCATCATCTCATTAATAATAAAAAATTTGCCAGTATTGATTAGCAGTAACGAGAAGATCACGGACTGTTTGCAACTACAGGTGGATGAGTTTGATTTGATTTTGGGTATGGATTGGTTATCAACGCATCATGCTCTTGTTGATAGCTTTTGGAAGACGATTGTCTTCAGGATTTCAAAATTACCTGAGTTTACTTTTGAGGGCACTTTACATGACTCCAAAATGAAGTACATTTCAGTGTTGCGAGCTCAGAGACTAGTTGATCAAGGATGCGATTCATAATCTAACCTTTGTACAAGAGATATCTGATCATGAGCCAATGATACATGACATCAGAGCAGTATCAGACTACCCAGATGTGTTTCCTAATGAGTTACTGTAATTGCCTTCTGAGAGAGAGAGATCGAGTTCGAGATCACATTGCTACCAGACACACAGCCGATCTCAATGGCTCCTTACAACATGGCACCATCTGAGTTGAGAGAGTAGAAGGTGCACTTGCATGAGTTACTTGACTTGGGATTTGTGAGACTGAGTACTTCACTTTGGGGTGCCTCAATTCTATTTGTTAGGAAGAAGGATGGATCCATGAGATTATGCATTGATTATTGGCAGCTGAACAGGAGAACAGTGAAGAATCGTTATCCTTTGCCATGCATCGATGATTTATTCGACCAGCTCCAGGGATCTTCGGTGTTCTCGAAGATCAATCTTCGTTTGGACTATCATCAACAGAGGATTCAAGAGCTCGATAGTCTGAAGACAGTTTTCATGACTCGTTATGGACACTACGAGTTTGTAGTGATGCCATCTGGGCTCACTAATGCCCTGAAGAATTCATGGAGATGATGAACAGGATCTTCCGTCCATACTTAGATAGGTTTGTAGTGGTATTCATTGATGATGTGCTGATATATTCACGGAAAGAATGGGATCATTCGAATGATCTGAGTATTGTCCTAGATACATTGCGAGAGCACAAGCTATATACCAAGCTGAGAAAATGTGAATTCTGGTTGTCCCGGGTCTCATTTCTTGGGCATGTCATTTCTGGAGCAAGTAGCTTAGTTGATCCTGTGAATATTGAGGTAATTATGTCTAGGGAGTAACCCAAGACAGTTACTCAGATTCGTAGCTTCCTCGGATTAGCGGGCTATTACAGACGCTTTGTCAGTGGATTTTCTCGAGTTGGTCACCCTTTGAAGAAACAATCGACATAGAAAAGGGTTCCATTCATTTGGGATGATTAAAGTGAGCAGGTGATGAATATCCATTTTACCACTTTTATTCTATCATTTTGGCCTTAAAAACCCTATCTAATGCATGTAAATACCATTAATTTGCATAAATTGACATTCATTCGTTGTTGTATAAATATTGTATAGAATGTTATTTTTAATTCCAAAATTATAGAATAAAGATAAGAAAAGAAAAGGAATAAAATGTCAAAGGTATTATATGACCCTAAACCCCGAGACCTAAGCATCTGATGACTAGATCGACAAGGAATAAAGTAGGGGGGATAAGGGCCAATAATACAATAAAAAATCCATTTAATAATTCATTATTTATTCATTTTTTAGGCTCATTTTATTATCCACTCTTTATACCTCAAATAAAGAAACTTCATCATGAAATTGTATATAATAATGTACAGAAAAATACAAAATTGATTTCATACAAAAATAATATACATTGTAAAATATATACTCTAAGTAAGATTCTAAAATCCCAACTTCTTAGACCCATATATCTCAAATAAAAACTTAAAATATATTAAAATTATTTAATTGTATATAACCTTTAATAAGCTATTTAATGAAGGTGGTTTCATATTTTTTAAGTTAAGGTACGAAAAGTTAGGCTTTGGACTCCAATCGTACAATATACATGAATAAAATATTCATTTTATATATTAGTTATTATTTTCATAATTTTATATTTGTTTATAATTTTATAAATATTATTTATAACATGTATACATATTAAAATTAAAATAAAATAATTAATAAAATATAAAATAAAATAAAATACAAAAATACATATATGAATATACAATAACTATACCTATACAATAAATATACCTATTTATTTAAGTGTATTTATCATATCAAAAAATACAATAAAAATATTGAAGTATCAAAAATAAATTATATAATTATAAAATAAGAAAATAAAATAATGAACTCAAAAATACAAAACAAAAATAAAATACTCAAACATATAGATAAATATATCTATAAATAAACCCTAAAAAGTAATTTGTAATTAATAACTTCTAAAAAATAAATAAAAAACTTAATAAAATTCTATAGAAAATAATAAACAACTTTTATCTTATAATAAAAATAATAAAAATCAGTTATGATTTATTTTAGAATTTATACATATATTCTGGCCCGATTTTTTCTGGTTGGTCCACGTAGACCAACCAGGTCCCTGCGCTAGTTGACCTCGGTCAACTCTCTGACCGAGACGCTAGCCCTTGTCAAACCTAGCTCTTGGCCCTATTTCTTGACTTTTTCCCCGAGGATCTAAGTACCATCTCGAGTTGATTTCTTCATAGACTTTACTCCTCGATCATCCCTTGTTCACGCCAGAGTGAAACCTCGATTTGTGGACCACTAAGTTGCATTGACCGCCTCGTTCTTTGTCATCGTTCATCATCTCTACATATCCCAGCCCGTCGCCTCCCTCTTGGATTTGAAACCCCTTTAGCCCGTTCTTCCCCCTTCTTTTCATGCTCTAAGACTCGAGCGAGATGACAGCAGTCTCGCCACATCGATTAGCATCGCGGAGGAGCATCGCGAAGGAGGTTCCCAACCATTGTCGTAGCTTTGCTCTGGGCAGCTCCATCTTGCATCCTTGTGCCACTTGAGGTCATTTTCTTCCTTTTTTTCTAGCTTAGTTTAATCCCTTGGTCTAATTCATGTATGTATCTTGTATTTTCATCGCGTGATTAGGCGTAGCCTTCCCTTTTTATAGTTCACCAGAGTTGGCCCCTTCGGTGAAGCTCTCCATTGTGAATCGATCGGTCTCTGAACCGCATACCACCCTCACCTCACTTCCCAACGCCTTCTCCACCCACGACGCACCTTCATTCACCTTGACCATGCTCAGATCAAGTGATTGCTCCCTCCTCCATCGTTCGTTGAAGGAATCCATCCACCTCACCTCTCACCCATTCCACTACCTAAAGCTCTATGGAGCTTCGCATTTTTGCCACTAATGTTCCCCTGCATGAAACCAAGAAGAAACACCCAATTGTTAGTGGTCTCGAGGTTCTATCGATCCCCCAGATCCTAATTCATCGCCAAAACCCATCTGAGACTTTCATGGCATTTTGTCATATCTAGCTATAATGGAAGGCCCTTGGGATATTTTTGGGCCATCAGAATCAATGGAGGAGCGTCCGGGGAGGAGATTTTTAAGATCCAAGCTCAATCAAACCGAGTTCTTTGGTCATTCTTATTCCATGCCCAGTTGCCGTCCGATTGCCCTTGTTCTTCTTGAAGTACAGTCGCTGTCAGATCAAACCTAGCTGTGACCATCAGATTATCCAGGGTGATCTAATCAGAGCCCTTCATCGGCGAAGCGATATCGTGCAACGTGGAGCCGACGCTTGTCCAAGTGAGCGCCATCCGACCGTTGCCCCACGCCTTGAGTTGGGTATTCTGCTATTTAACCCAATGCATTTTGTGTATTTATTCATTAGTATTTGAACTTTCCTCTATCATTCATTAAGTTCTGTAGTATTTACAAAAACACTCTAGACTTTTGATATTTGCAATTTAGTCCACGCTAGCTCACCTCAAGTTTCCGTCCACGTGAGGTGGGCATCTTATAGGCGTGCCCCTGAACTTTTTATGTATTTCGTGTTAGTCATATAACTTTTTTATTCAAGTTTTAACTTTTAGAGAAATTGCAGTTTGGCCCTCGTCTTTTATTTTACTTAAATATATACCCCTACCAGTAATTAAATTATTGTGTCTTTGTTGTATTTATTAAAATTAGCATTTTTGCTCGAAAAATTCTAAAAATAGGATTAAGTTCCTATTGCATTATAGTTCTACTTATATATTTATTTTTGCAATTTAGGACCTTTAATTACTATTTAAATAAAAAAGAGCACTAAAAATCCTTGTCTACAATATGAAATACCAAAAAATGTAAAATCTTTTTTGAAAAATTCCCAAAAATACATTTTGTGTGTATTTACTTATTTCCTAACTCCATAAATAAAAAACAACTAAAATAGAAAAAATTACCTAAAAATAAAAAACCTAAAAACCTTGATAAAAATATATAAAATTCCTAAAAATCCTAAAAATAGTATGCTCTATTTTATAATTTTATTTATATTTTTATTTATATATTAAAAATGATTTTAAGAATTTTGGACTTAATTTGATATTTTAACCTTCATTCAATTTCAGGTATTTATTAAATCCATGATTTAGGGTATTTTTAACTTTAAAAATATATAAAATTAGAAAAATTCACTAAAAATAGTAAAAGTATTTAAAACCTGAAAATAGTTAATTCTACAATTTTGGTCATTTTTAGTTATATTTATAACTCTTTTATCTGTATTGTATATATACTCTTATATATCTTACATTATATATTTAAAAGAAAATATTATAAAAATATAAAAATACAAAAGGGAAAATAAAAAATATAAAATTAAAAACAAATATAAAAATATAAAACAAAAATAAAATAAAAAATACAAAATTAAAACCCAAATAAAAAAACAAAGAGCCCACAATCACATTGCTTGCACATCATTGTACGATCTATGTAGTTTGCTCCATGTGTCGACACTCTACACTACTTGCACTATACACATCTTTTGTAGAGTTAAATAAAATAAATTTTAACTCCACATATTATTTGCATTGCTTTATATATTTGTGGGTTAATTGATGTCCGAAGTTGGATTTCATGAGCGGTCACCGCATTGACTAGATTTCTCGCCTTGTGAGATTTCTAGACCCTCGCAAGATCCCCTTCAAAAAATGGTGTTGTTGTCGGGGATTAATTGCGTAGATTGGTTCTTTCCTGATTGTGATTTATTTGAATATAATTTTTGTTTATTTATTTTCATGTTCATTTGATATTATTGTTGAGCTGTCTAACCACTCTCTTTGTTCACTTGCCAAGGGAGGCCTTCTTTGGAGCGCATGCATACCCACGTGAAGCCAGCCCTGGTGTTAGCACCTAAGGAGACCTAGATAATTTTTGCTGTTAGAGTTGCTTTTGTTTTATTGCATTTATTTGTGTAATTTAAGTGAGAGAGGCTCTTAATTATAATAAACATGACTCTCAGAACACTCTACATTTCATGAGGTCCAGTGCCCGAGGGATTGTTCCCTTGGGGCCTTGTTGGTTTTCTCACATTTTTCTCACCTTTTTCATTTGTTTTCCAATATTCTTTCTTTATTTTATGTGATTAAGCCCTTGCATTAGGATCTGCTTGTCGATAGATTAAGGCCAAACACCTACTTACCATTGTCTACACCTCGTTTGGACATAGTTAAATTTTGAGTTGCGATTCATTTGGATTTGAGACCGTGTGCCGAGAGAGGTCATATACAACGTTTGCATGACCCATTGTGGTAGGCACCAAACGACATTGAAGACCATACCTTGGTCTCATTTCTAGATAATTGACATATTGTTCTTCACGCTAATAGTATATCCTCACTTATGGCGATTTCATCGGCTTGCATTTGCATATAATTAGGTTTCAATTCTGCATTGCATCCCTGCACGAAGAGAGCTGGAGGTAAGGTGAGCATTTATGCTTTAGCATGCATCATTGATTTCGCCTCGCATTGCTTTTCCCACTCTCTCCCTCTGATTTTGTCTCCTAGGTTGCTAAAGGATTTGACTCCTCCATAAGCACTTGCATTCTCATTAAAAATACAAAAAGTGACAATAAATAAAATTGAGACTGCTAAAATTACTCGACCCTAAAATCAACTAAAAAGAAAACATTTGTCTTGGGATGAGTAATCCCCTCATTGTATTCATTTTAGATTACTTACGTACACACTAAGGTTAGTGCCCAAATCCCATAAGCCAACCTAAGTGCTTGTACAACATTAGTTTTCTCACCTAACTCTAAAATATACAAGATAAAAATATCGCACTTTTACAGTCTTCACCGAGTTGAGTAAGTGAATCGAGGGGTTGTGTTTGTTTTATGTGTGTTTATTTGTGTGCATAATCGATCTCTCTGCACGTTCAGGCCTTTATCTTTACATCTTTTGACTTGACCATCGTGTTCTCCCTATCATTTTCCTTTTGTTTCGAGATGGCCGACTGGAGCGCTTTTTATCCGGACTTTATGGATCCTTCGTATGCTCCAGCCGGTCTACTTCCATTTTTTCGGGAGGAATTTTCTCCTGACTTTTCTGCATATCCGCCTAACCCACAATTTTAGGTATCGGGTGTTGAGTTCGATTTCCCACCACCATCACATTCACATTTCGACAATCCACTTTTCCAAGAAGACTTTGACCCAGAATGTGATTTTTGCCCACACCCACCACCCTCATTTCACTCACTGATCCTGAGATTTTGGAGTCACCTTTCATGATATCCATACTTGAGACCTTGAACCAGATGATGGTGCATGTGAATTCGAGGATTACTAATCTATTTAAAATAAATAAGAGCCAGAATGTTGCTCCATTATTTAAGGGTATGAATTCATTTGAGGATTCTCATGAGAGCTTACAATCGCTCAAAATAAAAATAATGAGAAAAATATAAAAATCCAAAGAGAATTCAGGAGGCACATGGTTTATTTAGATTGTGAGGAGAGGGCCCACATGCCAAATACTTTGACTACATTCACATTCACACCTTGTCCCACATGTGATCCCAAGGATGACATTGTACAAACTGCTCCTAGTCATTGTGAGGAGAGGGCCCACATGCCAAACCCTTTGACTACATACACATTCACACCTTGTCCCACATGTGATCCCGAGGACGACACTGTACAGACTTCTCCTAGTCATCCTTGTGTAGATGATGATTCTGATCTCCTCCCTTATATGGAGGAGATCCAAAAATTCAAAAAAATATTGACTGATCCTGAAGTGGTGGCTACTATTCATGAGATCATTCAAAACGCACTTCACCAGGCCATGACCCATTTATCTGCTCCTCAACCCAAGAAGAGAAAGCGGAGGAGAATATCTGAGCGTCATATCTTAACCATGGCCACTGCCATTCCATCGCCCACCGTCCATCTTCTAGGCAAGGGAACATTGTTATACCCTTCATTAGATGCATTGTATCTAATTACACATGTGATCACACTCTCCTTGACGACAGTACTTCGATTAGCACCATGCCCTTCTCACTGATACAATCGCTTCATTTAGGGCCTCTCAAGAAAACATGATGATCGTTTAGTTTGCTGGTGGATCTATCAAGAGGCTGAAGGGCATTATAGAGAATGTTGTCATTTTGATTCAGGGCATGAGGTATACTATCGATTTTATCGTATTGCTCATGGATACCTCCACTGGGGAGAACTCTCCAATCATCTTGGGAGGACCCTTTGTCGCCTCTGCGAGAGTCGTTGTTGACCATGATAAGGAGAGATCCGCTTATAACTCGACGATGTGAGCGATGTGGTCATCACTGCACCTACTATCGATCAGAGACCTGCATCTGATGTGACTACACCTATCTTAGACGACTCCGAGGACTATGACTTTGATGAGACCATCATAGATTTTTATTGTATGCTGGATTTTACTGAGACCTGATAATTCCTTTCCAACGAGGAAGACTCGGAAAGCATAGACCTCGAAGTTCCCTCTTCTGGTACTTGGCGATGCGTTGATGACATCCACAGGATTTACATGATTGATATATTTGAGCAGTGGGCAGATTTAGATGAGATTGATAAGGTCGAATTTGATCCGATTGCTTTTATAAATGAATTCGGGCCTTTTGATGATATTGATGATCTGGTTGGGACCATTGAGGACGAGCATGACCTTACTACTTCCACAGATGAGTTCGTTCCCTTTTATTTTGACATAGTTGAGTCTTTTGAGGCCAGACATGACCACACTGCTTCCACTGATTGGTTCATGCATGCACCCTCTGAGACCACTGAGGATAATTTACGGTCGATCCTGATCGGTTTAGTATAATGATGACCCCTATATCGACCTTTACCTTGTTCAATCTATTCCTCAACGATCTCGCAAGAAGGTTAGCTTTCTACCTTCTTGACCTTTGTATATCCATCCTTTTGTATATTCGCATTTGTTTTCTTCTGTTCATCCACCGTTTCGCTCATCCACCCATTCTCGTATGTGTCTTACTTAGGACATACTTTGTCCTAAGTATAGGGGGTGGACAGACCGAGTGCTCTTTCTTCGTTATGTTTCATCACTCTTGTTGTTTCCTAGACTTAGGGCTCTTTTACCCTGAGTATAGGGGAAGTGATGTCTACATTCTCTTCGATCTCTACTTCTATCTTCATACGTCTTTTCTTCCTTTCTTATTTTCGTTTTCCTTTTTCTTTTTCTACCGAAAAGGTATCACCCCTTTTTGTCAGTTTTCTCCATTGTCTCTTATTCTTGTATATACTTAGGGATATCCGACCCTAAGTATAGGGGGAGACAGTCTGAGTACGATCTTTTCATTCCCACTCTTGACTCTCCCTGCCTTGTGTACAGTCTGTTATACTAAGGATTATTTTATCCTAAGTATAGGTGGGATTGCCAACTTCTCATTCATTTAGTCATTCCTGCACTCGTAATTCTTTAGGATTTCCTACACTCAATACGAGTTATGTCTTCTCTGTTTCTCTATGATATATGAGGACATAACTCAAGCTAAGTATCGGGGGTCGTATATACTGCATATATACTTTAGCCATAACTCGAACTTTTATATTTTTAATAATAATATGGCTAAAAATACCGTATAAAATATATTATAAAATTTATTAAAATCACTTATAAAATGATGCATATTATTCCTCAATTTCTTTTGTATCTACTAATTAATAAATTAGATCAAAATGTTTTTTTTGAAATGCTAGAAAAATAATTTGAATTTTTTTAAAAGCTTTTGAAAACTAATTGAAAAATGATTTATTAAACATTTTCTACTATTTTAAAAGTATTTTGTTTATAAAATTCCTTTTCTTGTGAAATAAAAATATCTGGAAAACGATTTGCAAATGGTTTGGAAACTGGTTGCAAAAATATTTTGAAAAATCTATATAAATTATTTGATAAATCTTTGTAAAATAATTTTCAAATATTTGTAAAAAAATATCTGTAAAAATTATTTTGTATTATAGTTTTCAAAATAATTTGTAAAATGATTTTTCAAATAAGTTTGAGGGATATATACATCACACTAAAATTCTTTATCAACTGTAAAATTAACTAACATATCCCTCGTAAATTCTTAAAATACCAAACTCTTGTAAATATAAGATGCATCCCCGTTTAAATATTTGTACCTATTTTTATCCAAAATCTTTTGTTTTCAAAAATTACAAAAATATTTGCAAAATCAAAAATACCAAAAATATTTGCAAAATATTTTTTAAAAAAATGCATTTACATCATATTTTTTTAATAAAATCCAACAAAAGTTCAAAATTTTGAAAATTGCATCGCAAGAGTACATTTCATTGCATTTTACATAACATTTGCATAACATTCGTATTTTTCGGATTGAGTTTGATAATTGAAAAAACTTAAGTAAAATCCAAAGATTGTAGCTTTTTTAGACCTTAAATCTACCCAATCGTAGGAACCTTATGGGAACTGGAATTGAGGTACTTCAGGTCTTTGACTTAATTTTTTTGGAATCACGATGCTTGGTTTAATGGATTTTTGACTACCTAAGTAGAGTATTTTGGAGCACACACGCGGCTCTTGTTTATCACAACCTAACTTGGACATGAGCACCTTTCACTTGGCTCAACTCAGTTGGACTGGTGAGGGGATTGAATTTGCCGGTATGAGATGCACAAAAGTGGAAAATGTTTGTCCTCGTCTAGGGAGGGAAGCGCATCCCAACCCATCCAGTAGCAGAGACATCTAAAGACAGGAGAGTGTGGGTTGAAAATAATGCTTCAAAAGAGTGATAGTCTTCTGGTTCAAGAAGGAAACTCCTTATGTATATGTTGTTGTACATAGTATTTCAAAAAAAGAAGTAAAAACTCCAAAAAAGTAGACAATCTTGATTAAAAATAAAATGCCTGCTGGAGTGTACATATTTATATAGATAATTAGCAAGATTGAATTCCATAAACTTTTCATTGGGGAAGGAAATAGAGATATCACTTTGGGTGATCTAGCTTGTAGTGAAAGTTGCTTGAATCGTGCATGCTATAGATGGATACAAAGAAAGGAAATAGAGGAGGTTTTGAAGGTTATGAGACCTGGAAAAGGTGTAGGACCGGATGACATCCCTATAAAAATATGGAGAGTTCTAGGTGATCGTGGTTTGACTTGACTTACGAATCTATTCAATATTTTTTGGCGAAGCAAGAAAATGCCTGGAGATTGAAGGAGGAGTATCGTGGTGCCTCTTTATAAGAATAAAGGAGACATTCAAAATTGTTCAAATTATAGAGGTATCAAGCTGATGTGTCACACTATGAAAAATTGGGAACGTGTGATCCAAAGAAGATTGAGGCAAATTTCCAATGTAAAAGGAAACCAATTCGGATTCACGCCAGGTCACTCAATAAATGAAGCCATCCATTTGCTGCGGAGAATAATGGAGATTTATAGAGCTAAAAGGAAGAACCTCCACATGATCTTTATTGATTTGGAGAAGGCTTATGATTCTGTCCCACGAGAGATATTGTGGAGAGTGTTGGAGAAGAGACAAATACCTGTCCTATACATTAACCTCACAAAGGACATGTATGATAGGGCTTTATCTTGTTTAAGGACCCCGTCTGGGAAGACTGGATATTTTGACATCAACATTGGTTTACATCAAGGTTCTGCTTTGAGTCCATTTCTTTTTTACTTTGATTATGGATGAGTTAACCAGTTACATTCAGGATGAGTTACCTTGGTGTATGCTATTTGCTGATGATATTGTGTTAATTGACGAGACAAGAGATGGAGTAAATGAGAAACTTGAGGTCTGGAGATATGAGTTGAAGACTAAAGGATTTCGTATAAGTAGGGCTAATACGGAATATATGGAGTGCACCTTTGATGGAAGCAATGGAGAAGGAATCGAGCTGAAGATTGGTGACGATAACATTCAGAAGAGAGATTCTTTTAGATATATGGGATCTATTCTGCAACATGATGGGGAGATTGATGGAGATGTTACTAATAGAATAAATGCAGGCTGGCTAAAGTGGAGAGGAGCCTCTGCTGTTCTCTGTGATAAGAAAATTCCTTTAAAGATTAAAGGAAAGTTTTACAAAGCAGCCGTGAGACTGCTTTGCTTTATGGATCTGAATGTTGGCCTGTGAACCATAGACATGTGCAGAGAATGAATGTAGCAGAAATGAAAATGCTAAGGTGGATGTGTGAACACATACGTAAATATCGGATTCGGAATGGTGCAATCAGAAAGAAAGTTGGTGTAGCTCCGATCGAGGATAAGATGCGAGAAAATCACTTAAGATGGTTTGGACATTTGCAAAGAAGATCAACTGATGCACCAGTTAGGAGATGCGAGTGTTGGGATGTTGAGCCGGCTAAGAGAGAGCGAGGACGAATCAAAATGTGTTGGAAAGAGACAATACGAAGGGATCTTAGTTTTGTGGATATAAGCCCGGGATTGGCCCAAGATAGATCTGAATGGAGGCGAAGAATCCATGTACTGACCCTACTTAATTGTGGCAAAAGGCTTTGTTGTTGTTGTTGTTGTAATTAGCAAGATTGAACTTCATAGTCATACCTTACGAGCCTGCAGCTGGATGACTTGACTACACTTGTCATGCATCCTAGGATAGGTAGATACACTGGCTACCGTCCATTCTTATCTTCTCCCCCTCCTCTTGAGCTGGTTGTCAATTGAACTTAGAAGGGAATACCCCGCTCCTCGAAGAAGGAGTTATTGGATTGGAGAATCATTGGGTTGTCATGTTAGAGAAGTCAGTCTCTTTGTCATTTCAGTTAGGAAGAGCCTCTACCACATACACTAAACAAGTGAGATTCATACTCATAAGGGTTTGCGTATGAGTTGAAATATTCTGACCTGACTATTGAGGAGACTTGAGCAGAGTTTTGGGATTCTCGATTGCGTATGACTTGAAATATTCTGACCTAGCTATTAATGAGACTTGAGCAGAGCTTTTGGATTCTTGAAGGATGTTGTATTTCAAATCCGATTCCCAATAAGGTTATGACCACACTAAAATTCCAAAGGTCGGACTTAAGCTCCAAACTTTAATTATGTGAAGACAAGTTTGATAATCCACATTCTTTCTTTTCTTTTCTTTCTTTTTATTTTCTACACTTATTCCATGTTTTCTAGGGAATAACAAAGGCAAGTATATGGGGGTGATGAATATCCATTTCATCACCTTTATTATGTCATTTTAGCCATAAAAACTCTAGCTAATGCATGTAAATACCCTTAATTTGCATAAATTAACATTCATTATTTGTCGTATAAATACTGTATAAAATACTATTTTTAATGGTAAAATTATAGAATAAAGATAAGAAAAGAAAAATAATAAAATACCAAAGGTATTATATGACCCTAAACCTCGAGACCTAGGCTTCTTGATGACTAGGTCGACAAGGAATAAAGTAGGGGGAGATAAAGACCAACAATACAATAAAAATTCCTTTTAATAATTCATTATTTATTCATTTTTAGGATTCATTTTATTTTACACTTTTATACCTCAAATAAAGAAACTTCATACAGAAATTGTAGATTACATAAAAATACAAAATTACTTTCTTCCTTTTTTTCTATCTTAGTTTAGTACCTAGGTTTAATTCATGTATGTATATTGTATTTTCATCGCGTGATTAAGCGTAGCCTCCCCTTTTTTGTAGTTCGCCAGAGTTGGCCCTCCAACGAAGCTCTCTATTGTGAATTGATCAGTCTCAATGGAGGAGGGTCCTTGGATACTTTTTAGGCTATCAGAATCAATGGAGGAGCACCTTGGGTGGAGATTTTGAAGATCCAAGCTCAATTATGCCGAGTTCTTCGTCTATTCTTGCTATGCGCCCAACTATCGTCCGATAGCCCCTGTTCTTCGTGGAGTACAACTGACGTCACATCAAGCCCAACCGCGACCGTCAGATCATCCAGGGCGAGTTAATCAGGGCCCTTCATTGGTGAAGCGGTATCGTGCAACGTGGAGCCGACGTGTGTCCAAGTGAGCGTCGTCCGACCGTTGGCTCGTGCCTTGAGTGGAATATTTCACTATTTACCCAGTGCATTTTGTGTATCTATTAATTAGTATTTAGACTTTCCTCTGCCATTCATTAAGTTTTGAATATTTACAAAAAAATAGACTTTTGATATTTGTAATTTATTCCACACA
This sequence comes from Ottelia alismoides, assembly GCA_037367405.1. NCBI lineage: Eukaryota > Viridiplantae > Streptophyta > Magnoliopsida > Alismatales > Hydrocharitaceae > Ottelia > Ottelia alismoides. The sequence goes on along the minus strand of JAZKJV010002916.1, from coordinate 402,215 downwards.
GCTCACCGCACGTGGTCGCCCACGTGGGGTGGGCATTTTGCAGGCTTGTCTCTGAACTTTTATGTATTTTGTATCAGTCCTATAACTTTTTATCCACGTTGTAACTTTTTAGAGAAATTGCAGTTTGGCCCTCATCTTTTATTTTATTTACATATAGGCCCTTGTTAGCAATTTAATTTTTAAGTATTTGTTGCATTTATTAAAATCAACATTTGTGCTCGAAAAATCCCCAAAAATAGTATTAAGTTCATGTTGCATTGTGGTTTGTCTCCATATACTTATTTTTGCAATTGAAGATCTATAATTATTTATTAAAAAAAGAACACAAAATCCTTATCTACAGTATAAAATAACAAAAATATAAAATCTTTTTGAAAAGTTCCAAAAAATATATTTTTTTTATCTATTTACTTATTTTCTAACTCTAAAAATTAAAAATGCTAAAATAGAAAAATACCTAAAAGTAAAAAATCCCTAAAAACCTTGATAAAAATATATAAAGTTCCTAAAAATACCAAAAATAGTGTGTTATGTTTTATAATTTATTTATATTTTTATTTATCTATTAAAAATGATATGAAGAATTTTGGACTTAATTTGATATTTTTAACCTTCATTTTAATTTCAGGTATTTATTAAATCCATGATTTAGGGTATTTTTACTTTAAAAATATATAAAAATTAGCAAAATTCACTAAAAATACTAAAAAAATATTTAAAACCCTAAAATATTTAATCCTACAATCCGTGGTCATTTTTAGTTATTTATATATTTCTATTAATCTATATTGTATATATACTCTTATATATCCTACATTATATATTTAAAAGAAAAATATAAAAATATAAAAATAAGAAAAGAAAATATAAAAATATAAAATTATAAACAATATAAAATTTAACCAAAAATAAAATAAAAAAATTAAAAATAAAAACCCACATAAAAAATAAAGAGCTCACATTCACATTGTCTGCACATCATTGCACGATCTATCTAGTTTGCTCTATGTGTTCGACACTCAATACTACTTGCAATATAGACATCTTTTGTAGAGTTAAATAAAATAAATTTTAACTCCACACAATATTTGCACTGCTTTATATATTTGTGGGTTAATTGTTGTCTGAAGTTTGATTTCTTGAGCGGTCACCGCATCGACTGGATCTCTCGCCTTGAGATTGCTAGACCCTTGCAAGATCCACTCCAACAGCAGGCCTTCAGGACACTGAAGTAGAGATTGTCTACTGCACCTATTCTTGCTCTTCCTTCAGGAACTCAGAACTATGAAGTGTACACAGATGCATTTTTAGAAGGTCTAGGAGCGATGTTGATGCAGCGAGGTCATGTGATTACTTATGCATCACGAGAGTTAAGACCACATGAGCGGGATTACCCCACCCATGACTTGGAATTGGCGGCAGTTGTCTTCGCCTTGAAGATTTGGCACCACTATCTTTATGGGATGAATTTCAAGATTTTCACTGATCACAAGAGCCTAAAGTACATATTTGATCAGACGGAGTTAAACATGAGACAACACATGTGGCTTTGAGATACTGAAGGATTATGACTGCACGATTTCTTACCATCCCGGTATGGGAAACATGGTGGCTGATGCACTTAGCAGGAGAGCTCATGTAGAAGGTACGACAAACATGCTATACATGTGGGATATGCTCGCAGTTTTGATTGATTGGCATCCTTAGGAGAGTGCATCCATATCTATTGTCATATCTACATGATTGGACAGTTTGTGGGATCGCATCGTCGGCAACTAGAAGACAGATCCTTGGATTCAAGATAAATATATTCACTCTGTCAAGGATGAGGTGGATGACTTTGTTGTAACAGAATCTATTTTGTGGAAGGCAGAGTGGATTGTTGTACCCAATGATGATCAGTTACGTAGCGACATTCTCGATGAGGCACACAGTTCACGATTATCGATTCATCTTAATAACACAAAGATGTATCCTGATCTACGTCGACATTTCTGGTGGGACAGAATGAAGCGAGATGTAGCCCAACATGTTTGCAGATGTATGACCTGTCAAATGATCAAGACTGAGCACATGAGACCACCCGGAGTATTACACTCTCTTCCCATTTCCGAGTGGAAGCGGGAGAGTATTTCTCTGGATTTTGTCACAGGTCTGCCAAAGACACCAGGTGACCGTGATTCTATTTGGATCATTTTTGACATGTTGACCAAGTCAACCCATTTCATACCTGTCAGCATGAATTACACTCTATCCAGATTGGCCAGGCTTTATGTGAAGAATATTATTAGACTTCATGGTATACCACGTGAGGTGGTGTCTGACAGGGACTCATATTTTACATCGCACTATTGGCATCGGTTCATGTCAGAACTACAAACAGAGCTGAAGATGAGTTCTGCTTATCGTCCATAGATTGACGGACAAAGCAAGCACACCATTCAGATGCTTGAAGATTTGTTGTGTGCATGCACTTTGGAGTGGAAGGGTTCTGGAAGGACCATCTGCCTTTGGTGGAATCCACGTACAACAACAATTATCGTTCTAGCATCACCATGGAAGCCCTATACAGGAGGAGATACCTCACACCTCTCAGTTGGCGTGAGGTAGGTGATCATGCTCTATATTCCGTGGATCTCTTGAAGGAGATTGTGAGAGTTGTTGATCTAGTGAGGCAAAAGCTTCTGATGGCATAGAGATGCCAAAATAGCTATGCAGGTCGTCGGAGGAGAGATTTGGAGTTTCAAGTATCCAATCCCCCTTTCTTAATCTTTTTGTAATATGGATTAATAAGTTTTAGCTTAATTTGAACAAATTTCCTAGAAATACAGGTAGGAAATTGGGTATTTCTCTGTGTATCTTCCATGAAGGGAATACAAAGATTTAGCGTTCGTGGCAAGTTGACGTCACGATATGTTGGTCCATTTGAGATTCTGGCTTGTGTGGGGAAGGTGGCCTAACAAGTAGCCGTTCTTCTACACCTTTCACGCATCCACAACGTATTTCATGTATCCAACCTAAGGAAGTATGTGCACAACCCTCAACACATCACCAGCTATGAGAATCTTGACATGGATTTAGATTTGACATATGAAGAGAGGCTAGTGCAAATAATAGACAACGTTGTGAAGAAGCTACGCAGCAAGGAGATTCCATTGATCATGGTGTTGTGGCACCGACACAATGTTGAAGAGGTGACATGGGAGATCGAAACAGACATGCGGGCGTGATATCCACAACTCTTCTCAGCTAATCATTAAAATAAGCCCTTGTAATCATTTTCATACTAAAAGAATATGGCTTGTTTTCTTTTTGAGGTTTTTATAGGTTCAAAATCCTTTAAGATTTTTATTGCTAGATAAAATTCAAATGAAAACACATAGTGATCTTGACTCGAGTCTCGAGGACGAGACTCCCTTTGAGGTTTTATATTTGCAACATTCGAATCCGATTAAATCCAAACTCAATTCTGTTAGGGTTTGATTAATATAATAAAGTTATCAATTAACATTAAATAATCTAATATGGTAAATTAGTGCAAATCAAAAGTCGTTTGACAGAAATCGATCAAAAGTCGATCGTATTGTAAAGCATGCCATGGAAAAGCCACAACGTAAATTTGAAAATCGTAAAACAAATCTATACCGTCATGACTATCGATTCGAAGAAATAAGACCAACGGAATCGACTGTTCGTCAATCGGAGATCATCAAATTCACAAAATTTAATCTCAAACCAAAACTGTATCTTGAAAATTTTGGGGACTCAATCGAAAGTATACAACTATTATACTCATATTAATCTTCGTATAGAGATAGTCAAAATGAGATATTGCGCATCGAAATCGGAAATGCGAGGTGTGTATACGACTGACTTTGATATCTTTAAAAAATAAATAAATTTAATTTCCATCTGTATGTACAGTTGTACATACTGTACAATGAGCAGTTGCCATATTTGGCATTTAAACCTCCACTTGGCATCACCTCTTGAAACCCTTCTTATTATATAACACCAACTTAGTCCTCTTCTTTTCTAATTCCTGCGGAGAAAGCCTTCTTTCCACTCAAAAACTCAAAAACAATTTCCATCAAGAGAGTGAGAGCACTTGCTGGAGTGCTGTTCCTCCTCCTTGCTTCAAAGATCAGTCATTGCATGCTAGTTCTTCTCCAAGTTGGAGTAAAATCCATAGGTACAATTCCCCACCATTTCTTTGCTAGCATGCATGAACAAATTAAACCCTCTTTTTCTGCCCTCCATGGATTTTTTTCACATTTTGTCTCCATACAAATTCCCATCTCTTACTGTTAGATGTTGATTGGTGTATCCTTGTCTATTTTCTATTGTTTGTTGGAGGTTTGGGTTGGAGAAAGTTCCATTTTAATGCAGCATGGATTGATAGTGTTCTGGACTTTCCCTTCTTGGTTTTCTGGAGTTTGGTATGTGTGTTTGTATGTTTGGGGATCAATGCATGCTTTGGTGGATTTGTTATTGCAATGTGCTAAATCTACAACATTTCTTGACTAATAATAATGTTAATAAATTCACTAGATGTTGATAGAGATATATTCTTCATAGTCTCATAATCATTCCCTAATATACTGGGTCAATAACAAATGTCCTGGAACTTATGGGTGCATTGAATATATATTTTTCTACCCACATTTTGTTGCTGAGAGTACATGAAGATAGACTATGGATAGAGTTTAGTCGAGGTTGATTATTGATTGTTAAGCTATTCTTTTCTGTTGCTTGCCATGATATTGCATTGAATATTTATTTTTCTTACAAGATCGTTCTTGTGTATCTGTGTTCCAATATTTCTTGTAGGACAATGTAATTGAAGCAATTCTTTGGAAAAAGTTAACATAGTTCATCAATGCATATAGGTTTTGGGACCTTCTGTCCAATCTTATGTGGAAAAAATATATAAAAAATAATAAAATCAGTGCATCATGTAAAGTTGTTTGCCAAAAAATAGGACCTTGACTTTAGACTTCATAGATGTGTGCTTGAGCTGTAAAGATTATATAGGGATTTTTGGTGTTAATATGTTCTACACTTTGACCATTCATGATTCCAAACTATAAAAATTTTGAAGTTTGGTCATTAACCATTGTGTTTTCTATTTTGGAAGTATATCTGGCAAATTATAATTAAGGATCTATGTTGATTGATTTCAATAGGTCTCTTAAAGTTTGAAGCGATTAAGATTACAACATAACAGATGTGATTGGTTGCAGTAGACTCCCTTTTTTATTAACAAACTTACGAGAGTAACTTTCGAGAGTAAATTGATGAAATAGTTTTTTTAATAGATCCATCACATGGTCAATGTAGAAGAGGAAGAGAGGTGTGGACACTTAATTGAATTCCTTACGATGTTTAGCTTTAAATATAATAATGATCAAATTTTCTGAAATGATGTGATATTGTGGCCAATGTGTTAATGATTACATGAATGCAAATAACATTCTTGATACCTGAGATAAAATCATCTTTATAGTTTAGTACACCTTTGTATTTCGCTTGGAATTGAAATTTACAACATATTATTCTGGAATTAACGAGAATTAAAAGGTAGTGAGCATGACATGTTTAAAAGTAAAGATGTTCGTGAATTAGTGATGATAAATATTGTACTAGTCACATCTGATTGTGCAAGGGTGCAGTGGTCCTCAACTGGACGGGAGATAGGAAGGTCAATTAGGGCAGCGATTGTCAAGTACGCAGGTCTAAAATCCCAGTTCCTTTCACGGTTTTCATAGTAAGTGGCAAGCACTACAAGAAAAAATGAGTTGTGACCACGGAATGTGGCTACGGAAACTTGTGGCCACAATAATTCTGTGGCCACTAGTTTCTCGTAGCCACAATCCGTGGCCAAAGTCTTCATATAAGAGTTGTGGCCACGATAAGTTCTGTGGTCACTTGTAGTAGCCACGGCATATTCGTTGCTAGAGAACTCTCGCGACGAGACTTGTAGCCACGGCTACTGGCGACGACATGTCGTGGCCAGAGCTCAATTCTGTGGCCACAAACCCCATATCCGTGGGCATAATTCCGTGACCACAACTTGTTTTTCTTGCAGTGAAGGCTAATCAAATATCAATATAAGAAAATAAAAATCAATAATTCCCATTTAGTATAACACTAGGAAAATATGTAAGCTGTAGATCTATATATTCAAATATTCCAAGTAGAAAATAATTCGATGCCATACGTGGGTCATCTTCTGAAGTAAAAGTATAATGCGAGAAATGAAGACTAGGTAAATAATCAAAGAGCAACAAAAGGGGTGGCTCAACTTCCTAACTATCCATACGCACCGTGTGAAGTACAAGGTAAGTGATCCCTCATTCAACACATGCTTGCCTACGATGGGCAACATAGGGGCCGCTTATATAGCCCAACCAAATCATTGAAAGTGAGTCAAAATGATGGGTCATTTGGGTTTTAGGTCGTGTTGGACTCAAATCATATTCCTTTAATGGGTATTGGGTAGGTTGTTGGGTTTAATGTCTTATACCCAACCAGATAATTCAAACTATTTCTTTGAATGACCTAAGGTTTAATCCCACACAACCCAATCCAACTGATATATACTTATTATATAATATTAAGAATTCTAAACTCCTATATATTTCTAATGTAGAACTGGCATTCTCGTTAACCAACCTTGTATTATCAAACATTATTTCAATTATTATTATGTGTTGTACTTAATGAAAAATTTCTCTATCATCCTTAATATATATATACTATAAATAGTTGAGAGCTTACCTCATTATCACACAATCATGCTTCAATCTTAATCCATTTCAGGTGACATAAATTATCCTTGAAAATCCATTATCCTTTACTGAACAACTCCATATCAACTTGAACATATCCCAACATTCTTCATCCATATAGCCCTTGACTCCTTCAACCTTCTTCTTCTCTATCAAGCTTGCAATATGCTTACTTCGGCATCTTTTTCATGCATCAAAGGCCCCGTCACTACTTACCTTCAATAACAAGACTTTTCACATGGGTAATTTGGCTTTCACCGAATCCAATCGGTCCACATGTCAAGCCAATCTAATTTGGTCAAGTGGTGAGTGCCGTTTTTTTCAACCCAAAACAATTCAATCCAAATTGAATAACCCAGACCCACCCAAATTAATCGAATGCCCGCTCATGTACTTGCCTAAGATAGGTTACAAGTAGAGAGTGAATCAACTAACTAGAACAACATAATGGGAGAAATATAATCAACATGGAATTGTGTATATAAAGAGTTGACATGTAAATGTAAGCGGTAGAGAAACAGGTACTATACAACCAAAACTCATATTTGCCCTCCTAAATTAAGGTTTGCATGGGTATTATAGACTCAATCCTAGAATTCTTTAATTTAATACTAGGTCATCAAGTATGGTGGTTTTGTAACACAAGTACAATGGAAACAGAGAACTATCCTAATGTGTATTTCTTAATCTCAACACGAGCAAGGTTATAATTATTCACATGTTATTCCTCATCATGATACTCTCAACTAGAGAATTTATATTTTTTTCTCATAACTAATGTAAACATATAGTTTACTCATTCTAAATTAAAGGACATAAATCCAAATATAACTACAAACAAAGCTAAGCATATCTTCGAAACAACTAGATCATAATTTCTAAGCTAAATTTTCAATTAAGCCACATCATCTCAGTTACTTTACGTTAGAAGTCAAGTGCAAAGCAAGTAGAAAAGAAGGCTATCTCATCTTAACTATATATTTGACATTTGGGGCTTCGCTCCTAGCCGACAGAGGTTCTTCTTCAATTCGACGAAACGAAGTGATAGCGCACCATACTCTGATTCTTCAACTCATTGGTTAATTCCGTAGCCAGAAATCCTTCATTGGCTAAACAATTATTGGGGTATGCAATTTTGTACTTTGCTCTGACCGAAGTCATTGCATCGTTTGCCTCAATGATGGCATTTTTAATCTCATTAGTCTTCTAATTTGAGGAACTCCATGTTAGTCATCAACTAAACTATGATGTGATTCTAAGTTATGTTATGACTAGGTCATTCAATTCATGCAATTCTAAGTTATGTAACAAGAAGATCATGCAATTTTAAGCTACACCGAAGTAACTATAGCAAGTATGATTACATGAAGGTAATGCATCACTACAATTCGTCTAGGTCATGATTTACTACATTCAACTAGGTCATGCATTGTTGCATTTAACTACATCATGCATTCTTACATCCTAACTAGGTCATATATTATTATATACTCTTATGATGTGTATTTCTATATAACAAATAAGCATCATCATACAATAATAAAAAAGGATATTTACACCCATAATCCTGAGTAATTTTGTAATTACCCAATAAACCTTCTATAATCACGACTTACACCCATGACCCTAAATAGTGCTTAACTCTTACACTCATAACCCTTTGTTAACTTCTACCCAATTATCCGTCAATTGATATACATTTTATACCCTTTAAGTTTTTATTATTTAGGAATGCACCCTCATCTTCCTCCACCGACCTCCTCCAGCCAAGCAACCTACCTTCCCCTGCCAGCGTCCTCCCTTCTGAAGCCTAACCTCCACCAGGAAACTCTCATTCTCCCATCCTCCTCATCCAAATAGGAAACACCCTCGCTAGTAAGAGCGCACCCTGTGGAAGTCCACCATCGAGGCACCCCCCCACCATCGAGTCGAAGCCCCCATATGGAAGCCCGACTACGTCAAAGCCACTCGATTGAAGCCCGACCAAGCCGCCCCGTGGAAGGTCGACGTCCCAGGAAGCCTGACCATGCCTCCCCCATGGAAGGTCGAATCTCCCCATCCCCCTCCGAAAAGCTCGACAAACGTCGTGGAAGGTCGGAGTGACCCACCCCCACCAGGAATTCCGACCACGCCTCCCCCGTGGAAGATCGAAACGCCTACCCTCCTTGGATGCCCGATCGCCACCTGCATGCCCCCCCTTTTTTCTCCACCTGCAACAAAATTCTCTTGGGATATTTTTTCTTTTCTTTTTTTATTTTGGGTAATTCTACTCATTGAATCATAGATTGATTAAATTAACTCACTCATATGATTAATTTAATGAATTAAACTAAACGGAAAATTATGGGTGTAAAGCAGAGCATTTATTTAGGGTTTTGGATGTAATTCGTGATTACAAAAGGTTTTCGAGGTAATTACGAAATTACTCAAAATTATGAGTGTAAATATCCCTAATAAAAACAACATTTACCGGACCATATTGTAGGTATCATTGTTAGTCCATTTTTATTACTAGTTGTTTATCAAATTTAATATTTTCCCACTTTGGGTTTGTGAGTATCTCAAAAGTGAAGGCATGGCCACCTAACTATAGTCACAGGGTCTATTTGGTTACCGGGTTACCTCGAGGTAACCCGGTTTGCCTCCTTCCTTTCTCAAATTGGAATTAATTCCATCACAAATCAATGTGACATCATATCATATTTCTTATTCTAACCCTCTCCAACCCTCATAACTATCCAACATCTACGATTCACAGGATGTTACCCCAACCAACCTCATTCCAGTAATCAAATAGACCCCTAAGATTTACCCCCTCACGATCTCATGATTACGTGGACATAGAACATACATGGATTAGAGTTAATAGTCTCATGTTTTATCGGGAATTTTACATAACATGACAAGGCTCGCACATTGGTGTGCTAATTTTTTCCTAAGGCCTCCATTTTACCTAGTGGTGCTCATGGGGCAGGTACTCGATCTGTTCAATTATGATCCGATCCGACCCATCATTTTTGGGTCAACGGGTCAACCCGACCCATTCAACGGGTACCCGAACTATTTGAATGGATAACGGGTAACTGTGGGTACCCGTAAAATGATTCAACAAATACTCATGAGAAGCAAGCTATAGCAAATGCTGTAGTTTCTTATCATATGCTTTAGATTTCAGCACACACTTACAAAAGTTATAATAATATCCAAACTTGTTTCACATTAGAAAGTATTAATTATAAAATCAAAAGAGATGCGATGGGAGATGCTCTTTTCTGCTTGGTGTAAGAATTTGTTGAGGTTGAAAGGTGGCAAGAAAGAGATACACAAATAGGAGTACATGGATGAAATTATATGTGGAGTAGAAATATAGTAGGTAGCCAGATCGTGAATGGAGCCGAAAGATAACCCGTCATCGAGGTAGTCCTCTACTTGGAAGGAAACGTTGCGATGTACGAAGCTTGGAGGAAAGCACAACCGGCGATGTTTTGCCGTGGTTTGTGCGAAGGTGAGTTGACGATGGGGTGACACATGTGTGGAGGTGGCACGGCTGGCGGAGCCGAGATCGCTGGCAGCAGGTCGTGTATGGATGGAGCTGATAGTGGAACCATGATGGGGGTGGCAATGAGGTCCTGGACGCGGAAGCGGTGCAGGGTGTGAGACTGAGACAAAGGTCCGAGAAGGCTATGCATTACTCGAAGGAGCCGGTCATGGGTGGTCGCTTGGTATTGGGCGCAAGACCGGGACGGAACTGACATTTTCCCTTCAAAATCATAATCAAGTTTACGGGAAAAATTGAAGAAAATAGTCATAATCAAATATCTAAATAAAATATAAACATAAATAAAACGACGAAGGAAAATACCCAACATACGCACTTGAAAATACCAAACACACGTACTTGAAAATACCGAACATATGTACTTGATGGAATTACGATTCAGCTGCAAACTTACGGGTCAAATTTGCTATTTTTTGCGGCATGTACTGGATGGATTCGTGACTTCCAGCCAGATTGCAATTTTCCATGCAGCTTCCAGCCAAAATCGCAAGACCTATAAGACTACAACTCAACTCCCCACTACCAACCGGGTACCCGATTATACCCATGGGTCTTCCACCGGGTCACCCAGTTTAGCGGACTAATAACTTACGGGTACCCGACCCGGATATTTTTCTCACAGTACCCGTAAAATCCGGGTCAGTATGATTGAGTCGGGGCGGGTACCCATGTGACCCTACTGTTTGAACACCCCTAATTTTACCACCTTCTATTTAATCCTCCTAGCCACCAATCACTCAACAAGTCCCTTAGGCTTCACGAGGCCTTGAGGTGTTATCTTTGTGTTTAATCTAAATACAAGTTCAATCATATTTTCAATCCTCTTGTTATTACTTGTAGAAATCTCATTCATCATGCATTGCAACTATCTATAAGTATATGAGGTTGCTTGTCATATATTGATGTAAAGTGATGTGTTATTCACTGTGTTAAACATCTAAAGTAGTGTCTAGTAAAGAAAAGCTATGTACAACATCATAATTTCGTTCATACATTAACAAGCATGTCGTGTCTCGACACATGTTAATGCTTAACATGCTAATTAACGTAAGGATTCAATAGGGCTGTCCCCACTTTATTTTTTTACATTTTTTTGTATTTTTTCAAAAATAAAGTCATGTATTTTTACCACTATATCCATGTAATATGCCATTCCAATTTCATCAGAAACAAAGACTCATATGCCCTTCATCTTGAACATGTCGATTACAACAATTCTAAGACCGTTAAAATCACATGTTCTAGATGGAAGGCATAGCAGTCTCTGTTTCCGACGAAATTGAAATGGCATATTAGAGGGATATTGTAACGTCCCGAGTTTAGGTCCCCAGTCCGTTATCAAAAAAATTGCCTCGACAACTTGTTGGGTCGTGCTCAAATGGATCCTATAACAACCACACAAAATGCTTAAAGCCAAGTCGTAAAGTAGTATTCTCCATCACTTATAACCCACTCTAATACTTTTGTGAGTTTTAGATGTGAGACTATGTTTGGGGATATGGATGTTACAACATCCTCCTCTTATATTCGCAACATCCTCGTTGCAACATGGCACACACTTATTTCCAGTGACAGTGGCGGTTGCACGCTCCGGATAGCCATTTCCTCCTATCTCTTTTGTAGGGATGGCTACATCTCTCAGGTAACTCTTTCCACTATCAGAGAAAAATTGGTTCTGATACCAATTGTAACGCCCCAGACTTAGGTCTCCGGTCCGTTATCGAGAAAAACCGGCCCTGACAACTTGTTAGGTTCGACTCAAATGGATCTATTGACAACCACCCAAAATGCTTAAACTCATGTTGTCAAGTAGTAATCCATACCAATTATAACTCACTCTCACACTTTGTGAGTTTAAGATGTCGAACAATGTTTGGGGGCATGAGTGTTACATATATATTGATGAAAATACATGACTTTATTTCTTAAAAAAATGCTAAAAAATAGGGCGAGGGTAGCCTCATTTTTTTCCTCAACATAAATGTGCACCTTAAATATAGGCCTATGAACACTTCATACTATGTGTAAATTCCACATGTCCATTTTTATGCGTTATACATCAGCATCATTCATTATACGATCAATGCCGTGCTTGCATTTTAAGGACATAAGCAAAGCACAAACATTGTTTAAAACAAGTCATACCAAGCAATCATCTTGCTAATCACACATAAATAATAAATCATTACCCTAGCATGCGCACTCAATCCAGCATCCTCTCTATATATATGCTTGCATAAAAGAAACAATCAACATAGAGCATGGAGAGTAAAATATAACTTAAACATAAAAGATGCTAAAGTGCTCTAACATGAGATAAACATACTCAACATCATCAAGGGATACATAGGGGACCAAGCTCCATACCCTAGGTCCTTTTAGTCCTGATTATATACTCAAAATAGTGCAACACTACATACACTCAATCGGTTGACTGATTTTCTAGCCAATCGATTACCAAGCAAACTGGCTACTGCAAGCTACTTAATCGATTAATAAAATACTCCGGTTGGCTGAATAGGTGATCCGTTGACTAACACAAATGTTTAGTTGACTAACAATGGTTTCACTACAACAAAATTAAGTTATAGTGACGGTTTTTTCGAAACCCGTCACTAAATTAGTCATTGTTAAATATTTAATGATGATATTATTCGTTGCGAAATGATTTTTCGAACTCGAAATTAATGACGAATATTATATATGCCATTATATCATTAGCAACGGTCCACATAACGACGCTTATCCGTTGCTATTTTCAAACTTCTAATTAATCGTCGCTAAATAATATCATCATTACATATTTAACAACGGCTAATTTAGTGACGGATTTTGTAAAAACCGTCACTATAGATCAATTTTGTTGCAGTGTTTGTTCGACAATAGTGATTAATGATTAATCGATTAAAAATGTTGTCTACTAATCATCTATCTAAAAACATTGGAAAATAAAAATGCATATATGCGAATAGATCTCTTATTTATTATGTTTATAGACATAGAAAATAATTCAAAAACATGGGGAAAATCCTTATCACTAGTAAAAAACATGATCTTCACATCTATGTGAATGAATTTGTCAAAAGTTGAATGAAAATCAAGAAGCAAATGCACGAACAGAGACTCTTGTCTCATTTACATTAATTATACAGATTAGATACAAAAGTTGTCTCAAATCACACTTCCAACATTTTTAACCCATATTCAAAATCCTAAAATGTGGAGGAGAGTGGTCGATTATAACGCTTAACATCTCAACATAATAAAAAAATCTTTTAAAAGCAAATAATCTGAGAAAGATTAGGGTACAATTTACATTAACTTCAAACTCATGCTCTTGTTCAGAAGCTCTCTCTTAAAGATCCTCCAAGAACATACCCATTGATTGGGATCAAAACATGTCGTATACAAAAAATCGAGCTAACCTAACAAGCAAGGAATGGTTACTTACCATTTGAAGACTTCAACAACCTTCCCAAAGATTGTTATGACCTTCAAGCTTCTCTCCATGAGCTCAAATGTACTCGTGGAGGTGGGGGCTCTCCTTTTGAGTGGTTCATGCCTAGAGTTAGAATAATATGGTGCATTAATGATCTAATGAGGTGTTCTATTATACTTAGCCTATTGATAAATTCATTTTAGGTAATACACTAGTTGCATTAATTAGGAAAACTTAAAAATAATTACTCCACTCTTTTTCACACACATAGCCACTTCTCTTAAATCACTTAGGACACTAAGTCTATATTTATTTGAGGACACATAGGTCATCTTAAATCATCTTACTTAGAATCTTAATCATGAGTTACATATCTTATCTTTTTCATTTAAATTTAGCTCAAATCCTAAGTCACTTGGGTCAGTTAGTTGTCATGGCTCTAGGCAATTGGGTCATGACTATATGGGTTAAGTTGGCAGTCATGTCACATCTACTTAACTCAAAATAATTGTAGACGGTTCTTCCACAATAGAATCTGTTAAGTGAGGTTTCGATTAAATGTTTGCATATGTGTTATATTGGATTTAAATCAGATTTCAAATAAACCCATATTGGTTGATTGCCTCCATTATGCTGTTGCTAGAAAATATCACTATTTTTAGTTTGAATTTTTATTATGTGTGCCCTCCTTAGATATTTTAATATCAATTATGCCCATTTTTTTGGAATATCAGTGTGCCCCTAACTTCTTGCACATTTATCACTTGTGCCCTTTTTTGTTAGTTTCATCATCATGAGTTGATCTAAATCATGGTTTATATAAAACCATGGTTTGATCAATGGAATAAGTGTCAAAACAAACCCCTCCATCCTTCTATGTACAACCTCTTTGTCTTGGCTTCCTTCTCCGCTATCCCCCAAAGTAGATGCCTCAGTCAGGCATCAAGTTGAAGAGGGTGAGGAAGTGACGCTAGTCGAGATCGCAGGAGAGGACAAAGACCATGAAGCGAGGGGAGAGGCAAGAGGAGGAAGAAGTGGAGGCATATGGACATCATGGAGTGGAGCTTCTCGCTCGTAGTCATCTTCGAGAGGGAGGAAAGGAGGGCACACATGCCCACATTCCTATCCACGTACCTCTATTGCTGGTCCAGTTGGTGGTAAGATCGGTGTCTGCGGTTGTAGGTCTGACAGCCATTTGCGTCACGTCGAGGATTGGGAAGTGAAGAGGTAGAGGAGGAGATGGGCGAGTTGGTTACGCAAAGGGATATGTCGATGAAGGGGATAGGAGTGTGTAAGGGATGTGAGTTCAACCGCAAGCATTTTTCTCTAGTCGCCAGAGGGTGGGAGGAGAAGGGATTAGGGGGAGGAGGTGGTGGTCAGAAGGGAAGGAGGGTATGGAGGGAGAGGGACAGACGAGAAGGGGTGGATGAGGAGGTACTGGAGGGTGAGGGACGGAGGAGGAGGAGGATGAGGGACTAGAGGAAGAGGGGGCAGAGGAGGAGGTGGTCGTAGGAGGAGGGGGTGGACAGAGAATGAGTTAGTCTGAGGAGGAGGAACTGGAGGGAGATGGACAGAGGAGAAGGGGATGGAGGAGGAGGATGCGTTGGAGAGGGAGAGGCGGCAGAGGAGAGTCTTGAGGGGGAGGAGGGAAGGTGGAGGTGGTCGGAGGAGGAGGAAAGGCCAGAGGGGGTGGAGGAGGGAGGAAGATTGGAAGGAAGAAGAAGAAATGACAAGGAAAAGATATTGCTACCCTCGATTTTTTTTCTAGTTACCCTTATGTACCCAAGGTTAACGTCTGTTTGGGATTGAGATGGACGACAACTACCATGAGGGGCACAACTGATAATTGTGGAAGAAGTCAAGGGTACAATTGACATTTCAAAAGAGGGAGGGGGCATAACTAATATTGTAATATTTAGAGTACAACTGATAAAAATCATTTTAATTTTGGATCTTCCAAAAAATTCATGTAGTGGATGCGACATATTTGGGTAAACTGACTAATAATTTTTAAAACATATTTGGATGTTTATATTCACCCTTTTAATATTCAATTTAAGGAGTTGGTCAAATAAAGCCGCTTGGGAAAACATGAATAGAGACCACTACCTCCTATAACTGCAAATAAACGACTGGTCAGAAATAAGAACTCTCCTACAACAACAACAACAAAAGCCTTTTCCCACAATTAAATAGGGTCGGCTACATGGATTCTTCAACTCCATCTAGATCTATCTTGGGTCACTCTCAGGCTTATATCAAAAAAATTAAGATCCCTCTATATAGTCTCTTTCCAACACTTATTGGGTCGTCCTTGCCCTCTCTTAGCCGTCTCAATATCCCAACAATCGCATCTCCTAACCGATGCATCAACCGACCTTCTTTACAGATGACAAAACTATCTTAAGCGGTTTTCTCACATCTTATCCTCGATCGGAGCTACACCAACTTTCTTTCTGATGGCATCATTCCAGATCCGATCTTTACATGTGTGTCCACACATCCATCTTAGCATTTTCATTTCTTCTATAGCCACGCTCTACACATGTTTATGGTTCACAGGCCAACATTCAGATCTACAGAGCATAACAGATGTCACGACTTCTTTGTAAAACTTTCCTTTAATTTATAAGGATTTTCTTATCACAGAAAACAATAGAGGCTCCTCTCCACTTCACCCTGAGAACCCTCCTACATGATAAAAAATGAAGCTTGGTGGTTGTCGACACAACTAGGAAATAGAGCATACAATGGCAATGACGATGATGGTGTCATAACATACCATGTACGTGTAAACAATCAAAGGATAATATACTTTTTTTCTGGTGAAATGTCTAAAGAAATAATTATAGTAAGGTTGATCGACGTGTAAGAGCACATAGAGAAGTGAATTTCTTATGTACGATACATTCCAACTGTCAATGGAATCCTTTATTATTATTATTCTCCCAACATTTATGTGCCATGAACTTACCTTTTCATAAGGAAAGAGGGGTATTTATAACTAGATTGATGTCCTTAGTGGTTATACATAGACTAGGGCTTGTTGGGGATCAAGCGACGGAGGTGGTAATGCTCTGCAAATGTCAAAAGGTCATTGTAAAAGTAGAGAAATGTGAGAGGGGACAACCATTGTGCATGTCCTCTTAGGGTGAAGGTGGAAGATTTATCAGATCTTAATCTAATGTTTGTGTGTGTGTGTTTGTTTGGTGGTGGTGGTGGGGGGAGGGTGTGAATAGTTGGAGATGATATGTGAGATCCACCATTGACTAATAATCTAATGGTGGCGATAGCTTAACATGCATCATGAAGCTTGGATTTACAAGTCGCTCATAGCAAGCCACATGCAAGATCATGTAATAAGTGGGTTTGATCGATGATGATGATGATGATGATGATGATGATGATGATGATGATGATGATGATGATGTGGGGAGGTTTGGAGCTCACTTTGTAATGAAGTAGTGCTTACGATCTCGGACTTGGATTGGACATGAAGGGTTGTGGATGATGATCTAATTATCATTATTCATTCACTTAAATGAACAGAAGCATGCTGTCATATGAGGATTAACATCTCATATCGTGCCTAACGCATCTCACAACTTAAACATGAAGAATGCAATGAAATGCTCCATTCGAGCATTGATTTGGGAGACCAAATGGCCTAATTTTGTTCAATTAATTGCTTCAATTGAAAAATGATGTATTTTTAATTTGATTGTGTACTTGATTGTTTCAAATAGAGAAGCATAAGTAGGCTAATTCGATAAGTAATGCCACCATTTTGAGCATATGAGACGAGCCATCAAAGTTCTACGCTATACACACAAGTGCAATGGGAGAGCCTTGGACTTGAAGCATCATCCTCCACTGCAAGGGCAGGTGTAAGGAATCATAGTTGGGCATTCATATCTGACATATCGCGAGGGGGTTGAGCTTGACCCACTTGGATGACCTTCAGACTAGTTGGCATATATTTGAGCCCAAACTCCAATAAATCCTCTCGATCTTGACTTGGCAACACCCAAAAGGAAACTATAGTCAGTCTATGCTTACCTTTATGAGGTTTTAACGGCTCATGCTCATGTAAGAGAAGACCTTCAAGGCCCATGCTTCCTCTTTCTTTATAGGCCGGACCCCAAGTATGCGAGAATTGTGCATATGCATGTTTGGTCCGCAATATAACACCTAATTAATGAGATGTGAAAATCATGCACTCTCTTCCATTCCGTAATTTCTATATTCATGCTAAAAAAAATCTTCCTTTTATTCTTTTTCCTTCATCCAACATGCACTACAATTAATTTCAAGTATTCCTTTCACGTCTAGTTTTCTTTAGAATACTATCATGGCATCACCTTCAAAGAATATAATTAAAATATCTACTATTTCAACATACTATCACTTTAAGTATATGATGAAGAGATACACATTTTAAAGTAAATTACACAATAAAGTGCATGAATTGTACATTGAATTTCAATGTCGTACCCAAACTTTAAGAAGTTACATTGTCGTACTTAATATTTGAGATTTGTTCCAATATGCTTTAAGACTACTGAAATTTAGTTATTCATCACATTATTTTTCAAAACCAAATTAAGAAAAATCTTGAAGATCGAATACAACATTTTTCTTTTTAAAGTCTAGGTACAATTCTGAAATCAAGTGTATAGCTCAGGAAATTTTATGTAATTTAATTAATGAAATTACTATATTAAATTGAGAAAATAACTCGGTAAATATAAATTAAGGATATTTTTCCAACTTCAAGAAACTATTTAAAAAAATCATAGCCTTGAAATCAACATAATCAAATTTGGTTTAATCTTAAATTATAATATTTTTATCATTTCAGATCTAACAATCAAAATAAATGAAAGTATCGATAAATAAAGTAATAATATATTTTATAATCACTTCAAATGCACTATCCAAATAACTGAAATCAATTAATGAATTATAATTATATATAAATAAATAAATTTATATGTAGTAAGAAGATGAAAAGAAACTAATCTCCAAAGAAGGAAAAATTTTGTAGCATAATTTTTACTATTTTTTAGTTGGTTTGTAAAATAAATTGATATCTAGAAATAAATGCAATATGATGTTATAAAAAATTGCTTCTACGGATGATGATATCAATCTATTGTCATCAATCAAAGGTTGACTAAACATGTGAGTATCCAAATTTATGGGTATGTGAATTATATGATATCCCACTCACTCGGAAAAACCACTAAATCATCCTTCAGAAATGAATCACTTCGCATAAAGCAAATATGACGGATTGTCTTTGAGAAATAAATAGTTATATTATATTTAAATAATTTAAGAGTATGCTGATTGCCTAAATGTTGCCGAGTTAGAAGGAAAAGACGAGAGACTTCATAGACCTAACGATTTTTTTTGGGATTTTTAACCCTGTAATCCTATAATTTTGGTCCACTACCTCGATGACCTTCGAAACAACCTAATTCCTCATGAACCACGTAAACTTGCTTCATCTTACTCCACAGATCCTACCTTCAACTTTAACTTTATTGGAGCCAATTACTTGGGTTAAACTTGAGTTAATCTAACCAAAACAAATCAGATGGTGAATCTTCAATCTCCCTCTCTCCTTTCTTCTCTACCTCCTTCTTCATCCTCTTCTTCTACTAAATCAAACGGGAGCTGTCGTAGCGGACCAGGAGAATGGCATATTTGGAGTAAGAGGCAGAGGCCAAGGAGTAGAAGGGCTCCCTCGTCGCGGGCAGTACGAGTACCAAAATCTATTCGACGCGTAGCTGGACTCAGTGTACGCGGCGATGGAGAAGGTGGGCGGATCCAGTGTGGGGTTGGTGATATCGAAGATGGGGTGGCCATGGAGCGGGGGGTTTGGGGTGAGCCTAGACAATGTCGGGTTGTACAACTCAAACGAGAAAACCACGTGGGGAAGGGGATGCCGAGGAGGCATTGCCCTCTGAAGACGTACATGTTCACCATGTTCAACGAGAACCAGAAGGGGGGACCTGAGATCAGAAGTACTTCAACCTCTTCTACCCCAACAGGAAGCCCGCCTACCGCCTCAACTTCTAACCTCATGTGTAGTGTCAAGTATGTAACGTCCCTCATCTGAAGTGCTTCTACCAAATAAGAGGTTGGACACGATGCCTCCATCCCCACGAGCATTGTGCCCATATATGCCTCCTGAGATATCATGTTCGCGGGGTTGGGGGAGCAAAGGGAGGATGATGGTGAGGCCAGAGGAACAATGGAAGGAATGGGAGGTGGTGAAGGGGGTGGTTCTGTTGCGGGCGGAGGCATGGGAGGAGGGTGGGTGGACGAAACTGAGGAGGGAGAGGGAGAGGGGTGGGGGAGAGGAGATCGGGTTTTGGGGAGGTCGAAGTAGCAGCTGCGGCTGCGGGTGGAGGAGCAGCTGCATCGGTGGCTGCAAGTGGTGCGGCAGGATAGAGGGGATGGAGAAGCAGCTATGGCAACGGGTGGAGGAGTTGCTACGGTTGCATGTAGGAGCAACGAGAGGAGGAGGGGAGAGGAATGGACTATAAGGAGGAGAATGTCATTGTTTGTAAATTTTTCGAACAAAGAGGACCTCATTTTAGCGAAATTCGGTTACATTTAACGGGCAAATGGACGAGAGTTAACCGCGGGGTTCATAGGGTAAGGATTAGCCAATTTACGAGATCGAGGGGGAATCAGGGTATTTCAATGATCAAGGAGGTAATTGGCAAAATTTATAAGATTCCTGAGATAAAAATCCCTTTTATTCATACATCTTATATAGGAGCATTACTGGTTCTTCAAGACAACACATGGATATTCAATCAGGATTGTGTTGGACCCTAAACTCTCACTGATCAAATTGTAATGGATATGAGCCAAAAAAATGCATTGTATATAATGAACCAGTCGACTCATACGGATCAAGTGGGCCACCCATCCACATTGGTAACCACACATTCTTTCAATTATAATCGATACAAATCATACAGTCATTGCGTTACGCGGAAAATGGGGATGTCCTCCTGGGGGAACTAACTTGGCTCTTCTACACTTCATTTTCCTATTTTTTTTTATTTTTTTTAAATTGAATTTGTGGAAATTCATCACTATACTCTTATATTATGTCATTTAAATTTTGTGAGAAACAGAGACTCCTACAACCTTCATCTAGACATTCATTTTTTAACGATCGTAGAATTGTTGAAATCAACCCTGTCTAGATGGAGGTTGTAGGAGCTATTGTTTTGCACGAAATTTGAATGACATGATAAAGAAATATCACGATGAACGCCTATGGATGCATTTTCAAAAAAAATAATAAAAAAATTATTAAGAGGAGCTAAATTAGCTTCCCCAAGGGGCCAACTCCATTTTACCCTTAGTATTAATTTATATTGAATATCGTTATGTATATAATGATCGTGCGTAAAAACAATTGTTATTGTGGATCCATTTGTTGTGGAAGTAACATGTAAACTTGATGTATATAGGGTTAGATGTTTATGTGGCTTGACGTGTATGTTTAAGCGTTAATGTAATGCAACATGTTAAATGCAAGTGCAAGTGATTGGGGGTTCAATGCATGCAAACTGTTCTCGATTTTCACTAGATTCAAATTGGTTAACAAGATGTGTACGTGATTCATCATGTACATGCATACATATATGGTAAAATATGGTGAAATATTGGAGAGGAGCTCGTTTTTTGTAGTGAGAGTTACAGCAGACCTGTTGTAATCTTTTTTTTTCCTTTGCGATATCGATTCGAAAATCCAACCTTATAGATTGAATATTACATTAATGCTCTACCTATCGTAAAAAATCGCTCAAATCGGAGGTTGTTTGCTATTTCATCTTAATGTTTGAATATCCAGATTCTTTTTATATGGAATTTAAGCTGCTTAAATATTGTCCCGGTCTTTAAACATTAAGATGAAATAGCAAACAACATCCGATTTGAGCAAAATTTTGACGATATGTAGAGCATTACCTAAGATTCAATCTATAAAGTTGGATTTTCGAATCAAAATCACAAAGAAAAAATACTCTCGTTACAACAGACGATCCTCCGCATATGCAAATTATGTTGCTACACGGTTATGTACCATGCAAAGCATAAATGCCAGCATACCAAGGTTGAGAGTACTCATGCAAGATAATGGATGCAAGTACAACCATGGCCACAATAATGTTCCATACTTGGAGTCATACTTGTATAATTTGAGTTAGGGATAATTACACCCATAACCCTGAGTAATTTCGCAATATCATTCATAACCCTGTATAATCGCGAATTACATGGGAAACCTTGGATAGTTACTCCGTCTCACGTCCATAACCCTCCGTTAGTTTAATATGTTAACTCAACTATACGAATGAGTTAATCTAACTCACTTTCAATCCAACGGTTAGGAAATAATTAAAAAATACGCCTCGTTGGAGGCGGTGGAGTGGGCTTTCATTGCAGGTCGGTGCGGGGAGGGGGCCTCGTGCAGGAGTTGGTGGTGGAAGCTGGCGGGGAAGGCATGGGGTTGGTTTTTGGGTTGTCGTGCAGGATGTGGTGGTGGGAGGGAGGTGTGCGGGGGTGGCTTCGTGCAGGATGTGGTGGTGGAAGCTGACGGGGAAGGTAGGGGGTTGGGTTGCCGTGCTGGAGGTTGGAGGCATGGGGGCTTCATGCTGGAGGTGATGGTGGAAGCTGGTGGGGACGTGGGTTCTTATGGTAAAGAAGGAAGCTGGCAGGGAAGGCGGGGGGATGCCCCCACATCCAAATTCCAGCTCAAATCGGTAGTAACTTTTCTGGCCAATTCAAATTTTACGAAGACAGAGATTCCATCTGGAAATTCTGCTCATAACCAAAGAACAAAACCTCACATGGCATCGGCATACTTTCCTCCCACAATATTTCTCTCGCTGCTTCTCCTCTCCACCACAACTTCAAGCTCTTCACTCCAATCCCAATCCGATGCTCTGCTCAAGTGGAAGCAATCACTCCGCGACTCCATGCCGCTCTCTTCTTGGAACACTACCACCGCCCCCTGTGCTTGGAAGGGCATCACATGCGGTGGGAGATCCGTCACCGGCATCAACCTCTACAAAGCCGGCGTGGCCGGCACCCTCGACGCTCTCAACTTCTCCGTGTTTGCTTCTCTCACGATTCTCAGCTTCCGGAAGAATCGTCTTTCCGGCTCGATGCCCACAGCTATAGGAACACTCCACCGGCTCACCTCCCTCGACCTCTCGCACAATCGCATGTCCGGTGTGCTACCGCCTTCACTTGGTAATCTCACTAATTTGGAGAGGCTGGATTTGACGCACAACTAATTGCACCCGTTTAATCACGTTCATGCTGGCGTACAATCGATTCTCTGGGGGTATCCCGCCAGTGACCGGCATGTTCCAAGACCTGATCGACATGTGAAGGGGAAGGGAGGGCGCGGGTGACCTGGGGCTTGGGCGCGGGCGAGGGTTCCCAAGCGGCGCCGGAGGGGAGGGGGGGCACGGGCGGAGTTCCCAGGCGGCGCCTCAACTTCCCCATCTTGATGTTGGAACAGGGATGAGATGGCATCATTTGCAAATAAGAATATGTTTTAAGGGCAACTTTATCTTTTCGTTAACGGAAATCGTCAAAGATAACATGCATTTCAAAAGGAACATAACACAGGGGCATGTTGTGCAAGAGTTAAGCATTACTTAGGGTTTATCATGTAAGTCACGATTATGCAGGGTTATGATTGATATTGGGGAATTATGGGTGTAATTATCCCTTTGAGTTATAACCCTAAATCTAGAGAATAAGGATACTTTTCTCAATTCAAAAAATAATATTCCCAAATCCATCGGATCCACAAGGCATTTGACCATATTTCATGAAATGAGAAGTAAAAAAAAGTGGACTAAAACAACAGCAATCGATTCCACATGAACATGTGTTTTCAAAGATCAAAGGAACCTTATAAGGGGATTCAGAGGAATTTGGGTTGCAATTTTAGTACCTCAAAAGCGAGATGCGTGAGCGTTGCATTATAACATCTTGATACACCAAAGGAATCGAACTCCTAACATGTCGTTAGCGTTCGTTGCTTATTATCCTACACACAACCCTTGTGGATGTGGTACTTTAGCTGGTTGTGCATGTGGATGCTTCTCTTATGTTTTCAAAAGGAGATAGAGTTAGGTGTCTTAAGGGATTGAACATGTACCTTTGAATTCTATTTTAGATACCTAAAAGGTTTTGACCTTAAATTTCATGTCGGGTTATGTATTGGATGGTAAATGGGTCTCCTTGAACGTGATATTTAACTTGGAGAATCCACCACCACAATCACCTTCCTTACTGCTGCATTATTTTATGCATGAAAGTAATGAAAGCACAACTGAAGTTTTGAAGTATTTCACGACGATGTTACTGTTACATTTATGAGTCTATTTGTAACTTGATATGGAAGAGAAAGAAGAGAGATAGAGAGAGAGAGAGCTGGCTCCGCCAGATTAAATGAGAGCGAAATTGGTGATAATGGTGATTTGATTGAGAGGGAGTAAGACTATCAGGAAACTCTCACCTTCGACATTTACTTACATTCAATTTGTTATGGTACGATTTAATTCTATTGGAAAAATAAACGAACCGAATTTTATATAATGAACTGAACCAAAAAATCGTAAGTTTGCTCAGTTTCGATTTGTTATAAATTTGACACACGCACGCTGATTTATCAACAAATACTTATCCAAGGTAACTGGAACTTATTTTGAAATAAGCGGATTTTGGGACTTTATCTCATGTTAAGCAGACGTTTTTTTTTAAAAAGAAGCTATCTCAAAATAAATGATCATATTAAGATAACACTAAATAGTATAACTTTATCTATAGTACTTCCTCCGTTCTCCCTTAAATCAACAAAAAAGTATAAACCACATTTATCCATTGTTCCAACGGTAACTATTTCAAATTCTCTCCCACTCCACCTCCCACTCACAAAATCGTACCCTCCCGACACGATAGCTCCACCGCATCGCACTACTAGATTTTTCAAAAAAAAAAAACAGCTGCTGGATCCTGCAAACAGCAGCCAAAGTTCTGAACAGACGAGTGCAGAATCAACGAGGACCGCAACTGATGCACCGGCAGTAACGAGGAAAGTATTCTCAAAACATGACTCTACTCACCAGGGAGGACATGCAACAGCCAACAAGGGTTCCTAATCAAACTGACCCAGTAGTTTTCACCACACCAAGGACATAAGATTTAATCAACATCGCGAAGACCCTACTTCAAATGAACATCGTTCGGAGAGGACGATATTGATGCCTTTCACGTCATTTTCAGTGGCAGTAATTTCAGTCAAATGAATGGATTTTTGATGGGTGCAAATTGCTGTGATAATGTCTAAATGATGAAGAATCTTCTGTCGATGTATTATTTTTTATGGGAATTTTGCACTAGTTTACAACTCTCATCCTAAGCCATTAAATAGGAATGCCGAAGATCACCAATGGAAAACTGTAAAACGGGAGGGGTAGATGGCAAAAGGACAGGCAAGCTTATACATGAGAGGGGGTGATGAACCCAGACAGTTTATCTGGAAATAATCGAAGCTTTACAAGGACTACACTTTCTTCGGAACTTACGGATCGCCCAATGACAATGCAACATCTGAGTTTCACGCTTCCATCCCATTAGCTTGTCTCCTCCATGTCCATGCTCGGATTTATAATAGCCACCTGAGGTCCACGCATCGATATCAAGAGTTTCCTCCTGGAAGGATGCAGAAGTCAATGGAGTAGAAAGGCATACATAAAAACTTTACAATAATAAACCCCCACGCATTAAAGTACTCACAAAGCACGAGTATGCAATATTCATACTCCATGTAACAATTCTATGAAATTGTTTAACTGTAGTGCCAATCAGCGAAATCTTCTCAATTCAAGGAGGCTACTGACGCCATATGATCGAAAATTCGAAAGCATGAATCTATAAAGGAGTAAAAAGTAGGCAATCAGTGGCAAACCTTTTGTATTCTCTGTAACACCATTTTGGGGAAGGCCTTCACTAGAGCTCCCCGAATCGCGTGCATCTGTCGCTGGCTCACATTTATCTGTTCCCCTTTCTTCTGCATTGTGTTTACTATAACTTCCATTTATTCTAGGAGGATCACTTAACAGGGAGTCGCTTGGTGAAGCTGAGGCTTGTGATTTTTCCTCGACCACCTCGAGAGATGATTCCACCTGTAATGTATTCTCCGCATAAACTTTTATGCTGGATTCTGTATCGCTTAACCCAGATGTATCTGCTGCTTCATCAGCTTTTCTTCTTGCTTCTTCTCTTTCACGTCTTTTCCTAGCCTCTTGCTCCTTTATTTGTTTAAATCTAAATCAAAATGCCCAAAATAAGTTTGCACAAATGATAAGGGATTTTTTTTCTTAAAATGCAGAAAACCCCACCTTTCTCCACGGCGTAGCCCTCCAGAGTCTTGTTTGTCCTGACTAGAGCTTTCTTTAACGTAGCTGACCTTTTTAACAGAGTCAATTTTTGTGGTAGAAGTAATATCCAGACGAGGTTCCCCAATTTTGGTTTCTGATTTAGGAACGTCAGATGGCGATCCCTGAGTTGCATCAGTATATTCGATGACAGTATTTTTTGCACCGCCTAGTTTTTGAAGCCATATCTGCTGAGCAGTGCTCAAAACATTGTTTGTGAACCTAGGCAAAGCATGTCAAAATTCAGTATAACATAAGAGATACATAGATTAAAAAATCGTAATCTCTTTGTTCCTATGGATTTGATTTATTTCACAGGTTAACGGGTCATGAATGAGCCGTTAATCATGGGGGCATTATATGAAACTCTTACCCCATTTTACACAAGTTCTTTTTAGAAACCATTTTACACAAGTTAAGAGAAGACAACCCTAAGCTGCATGCGTGAAGGTATCCAATCCCATGGTTTTCCCTTCTGTTTGAGAATGGTTTCCACATAAATAAATATGCTACATTGATCGTTCGTGTTGAGTTGATATCTACATGGTATCAAAGTCCGATCCGGATTTGGGCATTCTTGTGGAGGATATCCATGCACTTGATACACATAGAGACCATTCACACTCTTGGTTCTATGTGAATCAAGACTTTTGCCCTTGCCTTGAAGCCACCACAAAGAAATTGTTTTCCTCCAGGAAGATTCTTGATCTGAAGGCTTGTTTTTAGTAACCCCGGTGGTTTTTCCGATGCATCAAGCCACTTCTCATTCCACCATGATGGAATGAGTGATCTTTAGGTCCTTTTAGAAGGCAGTTATGCCCAATCACGTTTCCTTAAGGGATCGATCACTCACGAGGTCTGTCTACACTGGCGTTGGATGTAATCCATCAGTCCCGCGTGCATTATTGTCAAACTGTATACTAAGACTCATCTCCCAAATATGGTGGATTTGATTGATTCGCTCGGGATTGATAACAGAGCCAAGGGAAAGTGCAAAGTTCGAATAAAGCAAAAAGAGAAGTTGATGCAAGAGTGATACAACCAAGAAAAGCACTAGATAATACGGACTTGGATAGCTTTGATCGATCATTTGTTATTGATGTTTAAGGATAATTGATCACCTCTTCCAACTAATCCGTCAGCCCCCTATCCAGTATAGAGCTCGATTGATCGTCCTCTGTTGAGATATTTGTATCTCTTTATAGTCATTTCTTATTTCTATTTTCATGTACCTCTTATATAATTAACTTAGGGCTTTTCTCCTATATAAGAGAGCCCTAGGGTCTCTTCGTGGATATGCAATTCTTCTCCCAACATGGTATCGGAGAACCGATCCTAGACCGAGGTTTCTATATCCCACCAACTCTAATCTTACACATCCCCACCCACGCGCCGCCCAGCTGCCGACAGCCCCTCTCTCCACCGTCAGCAGACCAGCAGGTCGTCGCAACCTCCAGCGGGCTGCCGCACATCAGGCTGCAGAATCGGCCTCCCCAGCCGCTGGTTCCCTCATCATCGCAACCCTGCGGCTCGTCACCACTTTGTGGTCTTCCCACATACTGCATGTTGCAGTTCGGTCGCTTCTGCAGGCCTATAGGGTCTGATTTTGTTCGGATTTCGTGATTTCGAACCTATAAATCACATCTTCTAATCCTAGACTACAACAAGGAATGACGAGGATGGTTGTATGAGTCTACGCATACAACCAATCCTCCATATGTATGTGTAGACACCTTAGTTTGTTCCGATCCTTCTGGATTATCGGCATTCTTTTTACCATGTCAAAGAACAAGGGTGACCTTTTTTTCATCGTATGGTGCCTTCAAGGGCCCAGTTTCCATCGTGAAGATTGATGAGACGAACTACGAGTTGTGGTCCAAGCAGTTTTGCATACTTATGCAGTGCCATAACAAGAAGCACATTCTGACGGATTCAGAACCGACGGACAAGACTGAGGCTAATGCTTCTTGGAAGCAAAATGATACATATGCTCGGATTTGGCTCTTCGGGACGTTCACCACGGATATTGTCAACGACATTGTCAATCAACCCACTGCGAAAGCTATGCGGGACATCTTAGCAGACACATATAGGCATGCCAAGAATGAGAGCAAGATTCTACAACTGCGGTGTGATACCTTTTCGACCAAGCAGAATGGTAGACCTCTTCATGCCCACTTCTCGCATCTTAAAGGCATGTTGAGCATCTGCATAGCTTTATGTCTAGTACTACCTGCATTGAGTAGCAACAGGCATACCGAAAGGCCACTATGACAGGAGTCTTTCTATCATCCCTTGACTCTGAGTACGATGCAACATGTACTCAACTACTTATTGGAGAGACGATACCTCCAATGGAGGAGGTATACAAGAGCCTGAGCAGGATCACTACTTCATCTACTACCATGGCCCAGACCCTTTGTTATTGCAGCTTCTCCTGGCAAAGGGGGTACTTCACAGCTTCGCGGGTACGGACCCCGTGGTCGAGCAGGAGGACGTCAGCATGGTCCATGCTCACATTGCCATCGTCCATGTCATTCGAAGGAGACGAGCTATCAGAAACATGGATATGTTGCATCTACCAATGTTGCGGAGCAAACTAAGCCAACTTCAGTTCCTTCTCATGATGCGTGATTTGATGATATTGTTTCCATAATGAGAGAGATGATGACTACTCCAACCACATCAACTGCAGGTTCTTCAGATGTCGCAGCTGTCGCCAGAGCTTCTTCGAGTTCATCAAGTATTGTTTATGCACTTACCAGTAGTAGTAGATCAGATTTGACTGATTGGACCATGGACTCTGGAGCACCTCATCATATTTGTGGCAATCAAGCATAATTCAGTTCTTACATGCATATTCATCCTAGTAGAACGATGGTGATTGATAACGGGGTTCATCTACCCATTGTTGGTCAGGGGGAGATTGTCCTAGTTCTCTCGATGCGTCTGCAGAATGTCTTACATGCTCCATCATTTCAGATGAATCTTTTGTCCATTAGTCAGATTACAAAAGATTTACATTACCATGTCATTTTACCCCCTCTTCTCGTGTTTTAGGACATACTCACGAGCAGGATGATTGGATGTGGCCGTAAACAGAGATGGCTTTACAGACTGGTCCAACCTCTATGTGCCGATGTTGCTACCAAGCTTGCAAAAATCGGCCGACTAGTTAACCCGATTACTCGAATCGGCAAACTGGCCAACTCGATTTGGCTTAGTCGGCCTTTAGTCAGGTACACCGAGTAGTTGGGCCAATTAGTTCGGGATAGTCGATCGTCTAATCGGTCGATTTTGCAATTGATATCCGGGGACCCGAATCTGAAAAACCCATTTACGCATGTTTTAGGTTACTGTCAGACAGACAGTAACCTAAATTCCCATGCATACCCTCAATTCGTTTGAACTCATGCCCAGGCGATCATCGCCCGATCGCCTCCCCCAGTCACCGCCTGCTCTCGTGACCGATCAAGTCGCTTGCTGCTCCAATCGGCAACTGCTTCGGTGTTGCCGCCTACTCCATCTGGTTGCCAACTCGTCGCCTACTCCGAACCCCTCATGTTCCATTCCATCTCACCTTGGTTAGGGTTTTAATTTTTTTTTGCCATTTTAAATAATAGTTTAACTCAGCCATGATCGGTCCCAAGCCCGGGTCAATGAGGAGGGTTGCGTTAGGTAGAGGACAGCCAGCGTAAAACAGTCAGAGACAACTTCCTAAATAGTACTTTTTTCTAAAAAAATACTATTTAAGAAGTTGCCTCATGACAGTCGAATCTTTTCAACATGGATTTAAGAGAACATACATATTTCGTTGGGGCGTTCCCTACTTGCGACGCGTTGCATCGCCCGAATGCAATGAAAAATTGGCAAGGGCCACTACATCGCAGCATGGATGTAGTTCAAAATTTGCTAGGGTTCTCGCATGAGGAACACATGCGGGTAATTAAGCTAGTTCTGTTGCATCACCGCTCGGATGCAGTCCAAAATTTACAAGGGTTCTCGCATAATGGACGCATGCGAGTAAAGAAGTTAGTCCAAAAGAGATTACAACGGAAGTTGCGGATTGGTAGTTGGAATATTGACCCTTTAACTGGAAAGTTGATGGAGATAGTTGATATGATGGAAAGAAGGAAGATTCATATACTGTCTTGAAGAGACTAAATGGGTTGGAGAGAAAGCAAGGGAGATTAAGAAGACAGGCTTTAAGCTTTGGTATTCAGGTAAAGATAAGGGTAGAAACGGTGTTGGAGTGGTTGTTCATAAGGATCTAAAGGATTGTGTCGTTGGGGTGAAAAGATTCGGGGATCGAATTATTTTGCTAAAAGTGGTGCTTGAAGAAGAAATTCTAAATATCATTTCAGTTTATGCACCGCAAATTGGTTTAGATGAAATCACTAAACAAGCTCTTTGGGAGGATTGGATAAGAGTCTACAAGGAATCCCACAAAGAAAGATGATTTGCATCGGTGGAGATCTTAATGGACATGTGGGAAAATATGCTTCAGGGTATGCTAGTGTTCATGGAGGATATGGTTTTGGGGATAGAAATGAAGAGGGAAAAGTTATCCTGGATTTTGCAACGGCACATGATCTTTTCATAGCAAACACTCTTTTCAGGAAGAGGGAGGAACATTTAATTACTTATAAGAGTGGGCCAACTAGAACACAGATAGATTACTTTACGTTGAGAAGAGATAGGCTGTATTGTAAAGACTGCAAAGTAATCCCAGGAGAAAGTTTGACAACCCAACATCGTTTGTTAGTCTTGAATGTACAAATGAAAGGGTTGGTAAAGAAAAGGAGGGTTTCTAAGATAACTAGAACTAGATGGTGGAATCTTCCACTGAAGCAAGCGAGCTTCAGGGAGAAGGTTTTAGAAGACTTATCTTGGAATTCTAGCGGTAGTGCAAACGAGATGTGGGAGGCAGTAGCATGTTGTATTCGAAAGGTAGCCAAAGAGATACTAGGCGAGTCAAAGGGAGGAGCTCCATGTCAAAAGGAGGCTTGATGGTGGAGTGAAGGGGTGCAAGAGAAGCTAAAAATAAAAAGAGCTTGCTTTAAAGCTATGTCTAAGGATAGAACAGAGGAAACTGTCACAAACTACAAAATAGCGAAGAAGGAAGCAAAGAAGGTTGTAAGCGAAGCTAAATCAAAAGCTTATGAAGTTTTGTATAAAAATCTCGACTCTAAGGAGGGACAAAAGGATATATTCAGATTGGCCAAAGCAAGAGAAAGAAAAACCAAAGACCTTTCTCAAGTGAGATGCATTAAGGACGAGGAAGGTCATGTGCTTGTTACTCGGAAGGATATAAAGACTAGATGGGAGCAATACTTCCATAAACTTTTCATTGGGGGAAGGAAATAGAGATATCACTTTGGGTGATCTAGCTTGTAGTGAAAGTTACTTGAATGATTGAATCGTGCATGCTATAGACGGATACAAAGAAAGGAAGTAGAGGAGGCTTTGAAGGTTATGAGATCTGGGAAAGGTGTTGGACTGGATGACATCCCTGTAGAAGAATGGAGAGTTTTAGGTTAGCATGGTTTGACTTGGCTTACAAACCTATTCAATGTTATTTGGCGAAGAAAGAAAATGCCTGAAGATTGGAGTATCGTGGTGCCTCTTTGTAAGAATAAAGAAGACATTCAAAATTGTTCAAATTATAGAGGTGTCAAGCTGATGTGTCACACTATGAAAATTTGGGAACGTGTGATCGAAAGAAGGTTGAGGTAAATTTCCAATGTAAAAGAAAACCAATTCGGATTCATGTCAGGTCGCTCAACGACTGAAGCCATCCATTTGCTGAGTAGAACAATGGAGATTTACAAAGCTAAAAGGAAGAACCTCCACATGATCTTTATTGATCTGGAGAAGGCTTATGATTCGGTCCTACGAGAGATATTGTGTAGAGTGTTGCAGAAGAGACAAATACCTGTCCTATACATAAACCTCATAAAGGACATGTATGATATGGCTTTATCTTGTGTAAGGACCCCGTCTGGGAAGACTGGATATTTTGACAACAACATTGGTTTACATCAAGGTTCTGCTTTGAGTCCATTTCTTTTTACTTTGATTGTGGACGAGTTGACCAGTCACATTCAGGATGAGTTACCTTGGTGTATGTTATTTGCTGATGATATTGTGTTAATTGACGAGACTAGAGATGGAGTAAATGAGAAGCTTGAGGTCTGGAGACATGAGTTGAAGACTAAAGGATTTCGTATAAGTAGGGCTAAGACGGAATATATGGAGTGCACCTTTGATGGAAGAAATGGTGAAAGAATCAAGGTGAAGATAACATTCAAAAGAGAGATTCCTTTAGATATCTGGGATCTATTCTGCAACATGATGGGAAAATTGATGGAGATGTTACTAATAGAATAAATGCAGGCTGGCTAAAGTGGAGAGTAGCCTCTGCTGTTCTCTGTGATAAGAAAATTCCTTTAAAGATTAAAGGAAAGTTCTACAAAGCAGCCGTGAGACCTGCTATGCTTTCTCGATCTGAATATTGTCCTGTGAACTATAGACATATGCAAAGAATGAATGTAGCAGAAACGAAAATGCTAAAGTAGATGTGCGGACACATACGTAAAGATCGGATTCGGAATGATGCAATCAGAAAGAAAGTTGGCGTAGCTCCAATCGAGGATAAGATGCAAGAAAACCTCTTAAGATGGTTTGGACATTTGCAAAGAAGATCAGTTGATGCACCAGTTAGTAGATGTGAGTGTTGGGATGTTGAGTCGGTTAGGAGAGGGCGACGACGGCCTAAGAAGTGTTGGAAAGAGACCATACGAAGGGATCTTAGTTTTGTGGAAATAAGCCCGGGATTGGCCCAAGATAGATCTGAATGGAGGCGAAGAATCCATGTAGCCGACCCTACTTAATTGTGGGAAAAGGCTTTGTTGTTGTTGTTGTTTAAATAATAGTTTGTTTTTAGCTTACTATGCATTTGTAGATTACTATGCATTTTTTTGCCATTGTTAATAATAGTTTGTTTTTAGATTTTAATTTTTTTTAAGTTACTATGCATTTTTGTTGGATATCTGTTGGATGGTTCTTAAGAAGCTTGTTTGTGTTTATTTAAATGCACTTGTAGGTGTTGTAGCTTGTTTGTTTTTTTAATGCACTTGTAGGAGTTGTAATTTGTTCTTATTTAAATGCAAATGAAATTGTGTGTTCTTATGTGAAGTTGTAACTCGATATTGTTATATTTTTAGCATATAATTGTTACTAATAAAGAACTTGTATTTTTAGCATATGTGAAGTTGTAACTTGATATAGTTGTAACTTGTGTATTCTTATGTGAAGTTGTAATTGAAATTGAGTTATTATTTAACTGTTGTAATTGAAATTGAGTTATTATTTAACTTGTGATTTTCTGACAATGTAGATGGCAATACCCCGCATGAATGTTGCTTCTAGTAGCGACTCGTCCTTTTATGTGCCGTCAGGATCAATGTAGATGGCAATACCCCGCATGCATGGTAATTTGGACACCTTTCAAACTGTGTGGATCCGAACATGATTACTAGCAGGTTGTGCAAGAAGGTGGTGAAAGGAGGGGGTTTTAGATTCAAGCAACATTTTCGCATCATGAAGACAACGTGGCTGCATATCCTAAGGTGGACGAAGAGATGAAGAAGACGATGATATTATACTTGGATGACGTTGCTAGAAGGAAGAGTCACAAAGCCATCGAGGTTGTTGAGATGAGAGACGAGACTGATATTGGCATCGCTGGAGATGTTGGATCTGCCAAAAGACATCGATCTTCTGAATCTTTGGAACATACTATCACAGTTCAAGGAACACGCCAGATGAGCATAAAAGATGCTATATCCAAGGACCATCGTGAAATGATTGTCTCCTGTATATGCAACTGGCCATATACATCGACGATCCCTTTCGATGCATTGACCACGAAAAACTTCAAGCATATAGTAGAGACAACTGGGATGTATGGTCCAGGTCTGAAGACTCCGACGAGGTATGAGAATAGTGATCCATTTTTTAAAGAGGGCATTAAAGAAAATATTTGATTACTTGTAATGCCATCGAATTGCATGGAAGAAGACATGATGCTCTATAATGACTGATGCATGGACGGACATGCGAGGACGAAACATCATGAACTTCTTTGTCAATTGCTCCTTGGGGACTTCATTTTTGAAGTCCATAGATGCTTCTGATGAGACACACACCATCAAGTACATCTTTCAGCTCGTGGATGAGTGCATAATTGAAGTTGGCGTGGAGAATGTTGTTCAAGTTGTTGCAGATAATGCTTCGGCAAATGTAGCAGCAGGGAGATTGCTACTCACATAATATCCCCAAATATGGTGGATATCTTGCGCTGCTCATTCTATTGATCTTGCTTTGGAGGAGATCAGCAAAGATTCGAAAGTGAAGATCGCAGTTAAAAAGGCGAGAACGCTCATAATTTTTATTTGTGCTCGCACTAAAACTTTGAGCTTGATGCGAAAGTTTCCAAACAAGAGAGACATCACTAGACCAGGGCAAACGAGGTTTGCTACTACTTTTCTCACTCTTGAAAGCATTCAAGAGAAAAAAGACAAGCTCAAGTTGATGTTTTCGTCAAATGAGTGGAGGGCACGCAAATGGCACAAGACCAAAAAGGGAGAACAAGCGACGTCCATAGTCTTCAGCGCTACTTTGTGGAACCACATCGCATATGCAATCAATTTTTTTACACCTTTGGTTTGCCTATTGTGTATGGTTGATGTGGATCGACGCCCATCCATAGGCTTTGTTTATGGAGGGCTTGAAGAGGCAAAGAGAGATAATTGCATCTTAAATAGTGTGGAGTCATCTTACAAGTTTTTTGTGCACGCTATTATCTCCAAGACTAAGGGCGGGCTTGACACTCCATTGCATCTAGCGCCTCACTTTTTGAACACACTTCTTTTCAGGGAGTGTGGTGGTGATCCATATATTATGGTGAAGAGAGGTTTTATGGATTGCATGGAAAGATTTTATCCAGATTTGGTTATAGAAGATGCTATCACCACAAAGGAGCTTCTTGACTATAGACATGATCACGGGGCATTTGGGAAGCCATTAGCCATAAGATAGAGGATGAGAAACAACGAAAATTTCTATCCAGTATTTTAGACATTATTTTCAATTAATGTCATTTGGATCATCGTTGGTTTCATTTACTTAACCAATTCTATATTTTATTAGCTAATTGATGGTACAATTATGGAGACAACACACAACATTTGAAAGACATGGCCATCAATATCTTGAACTTGACTTCTGCATCCTCTGCACGTGAGCGCAACTGGAATATGTTTGACTCGGTAATGACTCTAGTGACCCACCTAATAGAAATACTAGTAGTAAATTAGTAATTGATATAGTCATCAGTCACGATTTTTGTAACGTTGCTTACAGATCCATACCAAGAAGAGAGGCAGGTTGGAGACAAAGAGGCTAAAAGATCTTGTGTACGTTCATTTCAATTCCAACCTGATGGAGCGTTGTCTTGAGAAAGGAAAAGATCCTCTTTCCTCACGTAATCATGCACATTTACGTGAATGGACTGGAGAGGTCAATGTACAAACTCAAGATGAGGAGGTCTTTCCAGGTTCCGAATTGACTTGGGGTGCAGTGGCTCATGCAAGTTGTGCTGAAGAGAATTTGGAGCTGAGAAGAAGCCAAAGAGGTGAACGTGGCAAGGGAGCTTCATCTTCGAGCTCAAATGTTGTACCTATAAATGAAGAGGAGGAATTTCTACCTGAAGACAGATGATGAAGAAGAAGATGATAAAGAAGATGATGAAGAAGAAGAGACTGATTTGGATGATGACCTTGATGGAGATGAATGACTTTTTACTTGATGCTTCATGCTTGATTTTATTTTGACATGTTGTATCTGTTAGTGAGCATAAACTAATGTAACATAGCAAACATTTGTTCTTAACTTGCTACTTTTTTCCTTCAATTACTTCTTTTTTTAGCTCTTATAAAATTGAAAACTGCTAAATCTATGCAAATTTATGATTGAATATATAAAAATAACTTATATATTTAAAAAATAAAAAATTCAAAATCGAGGAATGCCCGACTAAATCCGATTAGTCGTTGGACTGCCGATTAATCCTTAGTCAGTGACCCGACCGATCGAGTACTGATTGCCGACTTCTGCAACCTTAGCAGCTACTATTCCGTCTAAATTTGTTTCTCCTTTCATGTGGCATGTTCGCTTTGGACACCTTCCTCTGTAGAAGATGTGTCATGTTCTCCCTTAGATCTCTATACGTACTACCTTGGAGTACGAGGCAAGTTAGCTTGGGATGCACGATCGTTCTTTTACGAGTCGTTAGAGTCATCACAGTAGTCGATACTTTGAGTTGTTTCATTTTGATATCTGGAGTCCTAGTCGTGTTCCAGATCATCAGGGACGTCTGTTCTATATAGTTGATGTAGATGATTTCTCTAGATTATCTTGGGTTTTCTTGTCAAAGAATAAGTCTAAAACTGGTCATGTTATTAGATCGTTTCTTGCTGAGTTGAGACTGAGAATATTTTTTCTGCTAATGTGAAGTTTATTCGCACTGACAATGCCATGAAGTTTTCTGCTTCACAGTTGTCTGACTTTCTCAGATCTCTTGGATTGTTCACTGGACTTCTTGTGCTTACACTTCGCAGCAGAATGATATTGTTGAATGCAAACACCATCATCTTTTGGATGTCATGAGGACTCTTTTAATTCAGAGTCGAACTCATCATTCAATCCGAGGTGATGCGGTTCTCATTGTATAGTACTTAATGAATCGCGTGTTTTCTACTATCCTTGGAAGAAAGCATCCTTTCTTCATTGTGTTTCCCAAGAAGAGCCTATTCTCCCTTACTCCCAAGGTCTTTGGGTCTGTAGCATTTATCCATAACTTTACTCGTGGTCATGACAAGCTCTCTCATAGAGCTATCAAACGTGTGTTTGTCGGTTATTCTCGTACCCAAAAAGGTATAGATGTTTTGATCTTATAGGAAAAAATATTATGTGAGTGTTGATGTCACATTTTTTTAGTTTATTAAGTATTTTATCCTACAGGTGACATGTTCTCTAATGTTGGCTCTGGTGAGGATGTCTTTGTTCCACCAAATCGGTTATCTCCATCAACATCCCATGTTCACCTCCACCTTCGCTTACCCTGACATAGTCCCTATCACGGTTTTACATCCGCAAGTCCTCTACTCGCCCCTCCGCTCATGTGCCTTCCCCGTCATACAACACATCTCGTGTATGTAATGAGCACATTGTATCAACTGATGGTACTGTCGCACTGCGGATATGCTTGTTACATAGGATACTATACACGATGAGATGATACCAGAGCGGAGAGGCTAATGACCCCAATGTACCAATTGCCTTGAGGAAGCCTCGTAGTAACTGTGCCACTTATCCTCTAGTTGTGCATGTTTCCTTGGACCATCTTTCAAAGGAGTACATGAGGTTAGTTATGGGACTCTTAGTGGTTACTATCCCGCGAACATATCAGGAGGCTATACAGGATAGTAGTTGGCGACTTGTCATAGAGAAGGAGATGGCCGCTTTCCAGTCTCGTAGTACATGGAGTGTTGTTGTGGGGTGCAAAGGATCTTTACAGTAAAGTAACGGGCAAATGGCAGCGTGGATCGCTACAAGGCAAGGCTTGTAGCACGTAGGTTCACCCAAATTTATGGGGTGGACTATCAGGATACCTTCTCTCCAGTGGCCAGACTTCGACATTATGCATTCATTTATCAGTTGATGTTTCACGGGACTGGCCTCTTTACCAACTTGATGTGAAGAATGTGTTTCTATATGGAGATCTACATGAGAAGGAACATAAGCAGTAGCCATCGGGATTTGTTGCTGAGGGGGAGTCTCAAAAGGTGTATAGGCTCCACAAAGCGGTTTATGGACTGAAGCAGAGTCTGAGAGCTTGGTACAAGCTTTCAAAGTTTATAGAGCATCAGGGGTTTGCGCGGACCATTGTGGATCACTCGCTTTTTGTTCAGAGGATACAAAGAGGTATTGTTGCTATTCTTGTCTATGTTGATGATATTATTGTCAACGGTGATGATGAGCAGGGCACTCAGGCTGCCAAGGAGTTCCTAGATCAACCGTTTGTGACCAAGGACCATGACAATCTTCAATACTTCCTTGGATTAAAGTTCGCCAGGAAACAATGTGGTCTTGTGATAACCCAGAGGAAGTTTGTGACTGATCTTCTACTAGAGACAGGTATGACAGGGTGCAAGACAGCTACTACCCCTATGGATCTAAGAATGAGATTATATGATGATGACATGACACTGAGGAGGTAAACAGGAGGAGATACAAGGAGCTTATTGGCAAGTTTCGCTATGCTGCTATCATCAGGTCAGACATATCCTTTATTGTAAGAAAGGTGAGCCAGTTCATGGAGCAGCCCAGGAAGATTCATATGGATGATATCTATATGATTATGAGATATTTGAAGTCTTCCCCAGACACTGGTCTTAT
Organism: Ottelia alismoides; assembly: GCA_037367405.1. NCBI lineage: Eukaryota > Viridiplantae > Streptophyta > Magnoliopsida > Alismatales > Hydrocharitaceae > Ottelia > Ottelia alismoides. The sequence goes on along the minus strand of JAZKJV010002916.1, from coordinate 363,413 downwards.
ATTCAACAGAGGTACATCTCTTAAGGTGACATCTTGTGCACATGCAGATTATACAGGATGTCCTAAAGACATGAAGTCTACTTCTGGCTTTACCAAGCTTGCAAAAGTCGGCCGACTAGTCGAGTCGGGGGGGCGGGTAGCCGACTCGACTAGGCCTAGTCGGCCCTTAGTCGGTCCACCCGACTAGTCGGCCGACTAATCGACCGACTTTTACAACAACCTTTTTTTTTATTTTTTTTTATTTTTCACTTTTTTTAAAGCAAACATATTCTAATATGCTTAATGTTATATTTAAAGTCAATTACTTCTTTTGTTTCATCATGATGTCATATAAAATGTACAAATATATGTATATACATACGAATATATGTATAAAAAACCAATTTATATATTTAAAATAATTAAAAATTCAAAATCGACTAATGACCGACTAGTCGCCCGACTGCCGACTAATCCTTAGTAGGTGACCCCTCCGACTGAATACCGACTACCGCTTTCTGCAACCTTGGGCTTTACTATTTCTGTTGGGAGCTCACTCGTGTCATGGAAAAGCAAGAAGCAGACAATGGTTGTTAGATCCAGTGCAGAGTTCGAGTATGGAGCCATGGCTCAAGGGAGCACATAGATGATGTGAATTAGATCCGTCTTGACCAATCTTGATGTGGAGGTACCTTTTCCCTACAGCTTCATCTTGATGTTGTTAAGGTTGGAGCTACTAGGTCTTAAGGGTGGGGCACAGGAGTGGAAGAGGTGTGTGTGTTCATATATGTATATGTATAAGTAGGCTTGTGCAGGTGTGAGCGGCGGCGGAATGCTTCTGTAATCTTTTCTTCCTCTATACCTCAGAATATATAAGAGACAATCAAGCAACATTGTTTGCTAATAATCATGCATTCCATGAGCGGACCAAGTAATTACATGTGGATTGCTACTATACCAGAGACATGATCCAGAAGAGTCTCATATCCACCTCTCATGATTCTACTGGAGATCAGACTGTTGATATATTCACCAAAGCCCTTGTCAAAGGTCCATTTCAGAGATACTGTTCCAAGCTGAGCATGATAGACATATATGCTCCAGCTTGAGGGGGAGTGATGAGATATTTGTATCTCTTTATATTCATTTATTATTTATATTTTCACCATGTACCTCTTATGTAATTAACCCAGGGCTATTCTCTTATATAAGAGAGACCTAGGGTCTCTTCATGGATATGCAATTCTTTTCTCCCAACCTCTTCCTAGCTTCATCAATCATTGGTGCCCTTCTCACATTCATGATATCTTCGGAGGAGAAAGTCGAAAAGGATAACATCGGAGAACAAATGACAATAAAAAATAATATGTTGCATAAGCTAAGCAAGGATAGTTAACTCATATGGTCTCCTACCACTGAGATGACTATTGTTTGTGGAGGATGGATTGGTTGGGAAGCAAGACCACACCTAACGAAAAGAATCATTCATGGACGCAGTTGTATCCTGACTCCTGAGAACAATCGAGTGAAGACTTCGATTGCCGATGCCATATGCCATCTTGAAATAATCTCGTGTGAGAAGCAAACACACCCTGGCCCCTCACATCCTAGGAGTTGCAGATGCACTTGAGAGGCCAAAGCCTACATAGCGACCTCTGTGCAACCTATGATCACAAGTTCCAAAAGGCAAGTCCAACCATAACCTACTAAAACATTGAACTGCTCATCCAATGGAGAAAAGAAAAAGACAATGAATTATATTGTGCATCACCTCCTCGAGAGAGAAATCATAGTTGAGGCACCCTTATTGGATCTAAACCAAGGCCTTAAATGTCGGATTTCGGTTTCGTTTCGGTGACTGACCGAAACGAAATTTCGACCGAAATTTCGGTCATTTCTTGAACTAGAGCCCCCAAATTTTGGCCGATATAGTCCATTTCGACCGAATTTCAGTCACCCACCGAAATGAAAATTTGGCCAAAATTCGACCGAATTTCAGTGAAATTTAACGCCATGATCTAAATACAAAAAGGTGGTTGGGGTTCCTCGAGTCAAACCTGGATCTGAGTTCGAAACCATCACCTAAAACATCAACCATTTGATAGTCAATAATAGTGACGTTTCCAAAAATGGGAACTACAACAACCCACTTGTTCATCTAATGATAATTAGTTTAGTATCGGTAGAATTTTTCTTATTTCCAGGACAAAAGATAAAATATCCGAAATAAAATCGTGGTTAGGAATGTCATAGCAGCAAAAGCCATTGGAATTTATATTTCCAACCCTGGCACAACCCGACCCTTCAAATTCATAATAAAATTGGTGCAACACACACATATGTCGATGACGATGCCCCCATAGCAACCAAAACGATAGAGAGCCAAAATAGGAACACATCTCGATCCATCTTGAAACACTATACCCTTCAGGAGCACTTAAGGAAAACCGACAACCTCAGCAACCATATCAAAAGAATCAAAAGAGCATAGGCCATAGTAAGCGACAGGGGGGGTGCATACGACACTTCTACAATTGGTGAACTTCATTCTCTTTGGCAATAGAGATGAAAAGAAGTCTATTGTTGATCAAGTTAGAATCACAACTACTTTAATTCCAAATTTCGAATTCCAATATTTATTAATCACCACTAATCAACATTAACAACGATATGTTCGATATGACCTATGCGATATAAGGGTCATAGATGATGGACATGTGTGATCTAAGTGTATATTTGTAAGTTATTTAATGTTATAAGAACTTGGATGAACCTCATTTCCATTATCTATAAGTCAACAATCAACATTAACAACAATATGTTCGATATGACTGATATGTGCGATATATGGGGTATGAATGATCGACATGCGTGAGATAAGTGTGTATTTGTAAGTTATTTGTTGTTTAATATCTTGGATGATCTTAATTTCTGAGAAAAACGGTAAAAATGGCTTTTTTGAGCCATTTCCGACATTTCCACCAATATCATTGATATATCTCGATATATCTTTTTCTGGTGGACTGATACAATATCGATATCGATATTTCCTACCTTGGCCTACATGCACGTAGCACAAGTGAGAAAAATGGATGCTCACCAGTACAGACTTAATCCAGAAGGAACTGAAAGAGCAAAATAGCCAATCATCAATGGAAGGACTCTTGTCAACACTTGAGAATTATTCTGGTTGGGATCGTTTCCCTGAAAAGCAAGAGGAACACAAATATTTTATGGTAATGTGGAATTGTGCATGAAGTAAAACTCTTTGAAAATATGAGAAATTCATATTTATATTTTAAACTTTTTGGACAAATCTTTTAATTCTAGAACACACTATTTAGGAAGAAAATTGAATACAAACCTTTGGAAATAATGGCATGCACTAATTAATAATTAGAGACTATTCTGCATGATAATCACACTTTTGTACTTACAACCAATGAAAATATCCAGCAAAAGTTGAAAAAATATATCCTCAAGCAAAAGGCAAATATGAGTGATGTGTTCGTTGGTTCGCACTACACTTCAAAAACAATACATTTTTCACATTTTTACCTCTGCAAATAATTTCATAGATAAACTTTAATCGGAGCACCAACATGGAATTTTATACATAAACCATTCAGATGCAACAGTGGTTTCACGAAGAATTCAAAAGATTCAGACATGTTGAGATTAAAAAAAGTAAAGAGACTAACAAGACGTGGTTGGCAAACGAATGAAATGTATCATGTAAAACTTGGCTTCTGCCTTTATAACCACAAAAGTCATCACAAACTGTAATGCAAAATGCTAGCAGGCAAAGGCCAAGAAAGAAGCTTGCACCTGTACACTCATTTTTTAACAATATCAAGTGAAAAGTAGCATGTTTCCGTGACCAGTTATGACCAGTTCTGACCAGAGAACTGGGCGCATACATCTGTCACTTTAGGAAACCTATGATAGCACCATCACCAAAGTATTCCTAATCTAGACCTAAAAGAACCTAAGCTTGAGAATACAAAAGCAAACCTGTGTCGGCTGCATAATTTGAGTGGAAATATACTGTGATACAACCAACAATGCCGGTAAGACAAGATAAGCCAGCGTATCTGACCAACCTAACGGCGGATGACCATCCTGTAACATCAGTATCTCAATATGTCAATTCAAATTTCCCCATTCAAAGACGACGCATATTCAATCTGATAGAAAATCTAACATGTAATTACTATAAGATATTTATTTAATTATTAGAAGTTAAAATGGGATCCATGTCAGGTTATCCAAATCAGTAATCGACGATCCAATCATATGTGACGAATTGATTGCCTTGCAGCAAGGCAGCAAATATAAGGAAAGCCATTTTTTATAAATGTCATCAAGAAAAAGGATTAACAAAGTACTACGTACATAGAACAATGAATCTCAAGTAGCATGGTTCTTTCTGCACATTAAAAACCAATCAAGTAAAGTCAAAATAAGTAAGCATCGGTATATGAAACAAGATGCAAGCTGCACTATAGGGTCTTCTGGTAGGTGGAACATCTCAACTCAGAAATGCATTTATTATACAACAAAATACTGGGGAAATATAACAAGCAGAAGTCTTTTTACAGTTATCAACTGCGACACTTTACAAACATTTCATACAAGTAGTAGCACAATGATACCTAGGCAGTTCTGATCATGGGCCTTGTGAGTTCAGTTACAACAGCCAAGCCTTTTATAACTTAAATGGGTTGGCAACACAGATAGGTTTTCTTCCAAACATATCTAATTTGGATAATGCCCAGAGAGATCAAAAAATCATATCCTTCCTAATGGTCTATATTTCTTCGATCTTCCCATGCCCATCTTACAAGACTCTTGATCTAACTTCTTACACCTTCGAACTGGGACATTACATGGCCTTATTTCCACGTATTCAAAACACCGTAGCCGAGTTTTCTCATTTTATCTTCAAACGTGTGCCACCAACCTTTTGGTTGACACTCTTGTTGCAAATCCAATCAATTGTGTGGCCATGTATTCAGCGGAACATCCTCATCCTCAGCCATAAACATTCTCTACTCATAGATAATTGCCCTGCACTTACTATCATAAAGCAGTATAGGTCTCACTGCAATTGATAGGTTTTTTCCCATTTGAAGTTCAAAGATGTATTTTATCACACAAAAAAACACAGAACCCCACCTTGTACCAATTCTGAGTAACACCTCTACCTATTCCTCCATCCCTTCAAAATCGGACGTAAGGGTCCTTCTTCAGAGAATATGGAAGGTAAAACAAAGAATAAGAAGTCAATTCTCTATTCACACTCCGTGTACAGACTCTGGATAGGGGTGGAAAAAGTAGTAGTTATTATGAAATAAGGTGTACTTCTTGTCGATTAGGTTGTGTAAAGAGGGTATAAACAGTGGGTCTGGGGAGGGGGGTGTGGTAACTAATTTAGGAATAAAAATCAAGGATAAGAGCAGAAATCAAGGTTTATCTTCTCTCTTTTTAAAGGAGTTATTTGTTCTTATTCCCTAACTGAACTGACCCCAATTTTATAAAATCAACCTCTTTTCAGAAATGAAAGTGTTCCAAGCTTTACCTTTGTCACCTTTATGCATTCCTTGCCATTAGACTTAGATCATGCAGTCGCATGCTCATGTATGTTTTCTACATAGAACCTATCTCCTCCGAAGATGACCGCCATTTCTTGCGAGCCAGATAAGCCCAGATCAAGGTAATTGTCTTCTTCATACCTACTTATAAGCAAGGTTTGAAAAAACGAAAGGCGGAACGAGGCGTTTTCCCTGGAAGCGAAGCGAGGCGTAGCCTCGAGGCGGTCGAGGCGTAAGCCTCAGTTTTGTATAGAAAAATAATTATAAAATATATAATACATGTTGGAGCATTAGTTGTATGCACCCATTGAGTTGTAACAGGGTAAATGGATCCTGGAGAAGATCCATTTACCCCATCCTGTGTTTAGTCCCATACCGCCCAATGGTGGGACTTGGAGGCTCTGGGAAGGCTATATAAGGAGCCCCAGACCTCCTGTACTCATTGAGAGAAAAAGCAATGAAGCATATGCCCCTTTGAGGGCTTCTCCCGTGGTTTCATCCCGCTCCTCACGGAGTAGGGTTCCACGTTAAATCCCGCGTTCCTTTGCTCTTTATTCTTTTCCATGTTATGCTTCCGCATTCTTCATATTTTATAACATGGTATCGGAGCGGGTCTGATCCTCGAGGATTTCATGATTCAGTTTTATATTCGAGATTCGATTCATTGTCTTTTGTGAAGTTGTTTTTGGAAGATCATGTTCGTTCAAAGTTCCTGTTCTAGAGTTTTTTTTAACCCTAGATTTATTCTCCAACGGCATCAAACGCACGGGTGCGCACCCCACGCAACATATCCCAGCCGCATCCTCGCGGCAGCAGTCCTCCAGCCCTTGCGCCCCTCCAGGAGGTGCGGAACCTCCAGACGGCGCCGCCCTCTCCTCCTCGCCGATGTTGGCAGCCACCAGGCGGAGCCCAGGCCCCGGCCTCGACCCTGGCATCAATCCTCCCCGCGCGAGACCGCCTCCGCAGTCGATCTGTCTCTCTCCAGCGCGGAGGCGTCTCCTTTCGCGCGCGCCTCCTGTCACTCCGCGCAGCACCCCGAGCGCCGCAACATCCGGGTGGCGAGGCCGATCTCTCGCCCATCTCTCCTGCAGGAGGCGACGACAGGGAACCTCCACATCCAGGTGACGAGGCGGCGCATCGCGCACTATCTAGGCAGCGCTCTCAAGCCCTCGCGCAGGCGGCGCGAGGGGATCTCCACGAACCAAACCTCCAGGCTGCGCGATGCAGCCCTAGATACCTTCGGATGGCAGCACATACAGGAGCACATACAGGAGGGGCTCCATCGCGATGATGATTCGATGCTCTCTGTTGGCGGCGTGTTTTGTGAGAGGGTTCCCACGGTGGTGGGAACCCTAGTGTTGCCCCTATGGCCTTTTTTTAAAAAAAACTGTCTACTTTGCCTATATGGCTAGAGAGAGGGCGTGTAAAAAAACCACGTAAGTAAAATGAGAAAAAAAGAGAGAGAGGAGGAAAAGCCGTATAAAAAATGTGAAACGGCTTTAAAAAAATGTATTTAAAAAAATGTTTGTCTAAAGCTGAAAAAAATGATGATGATTACAACGGCTTAAAAAAATGAAAAATGAAAAAAAAGACGGCTTAAAAAAAAGAAGAAAAGCCGCAAGTTCTTTTTGATGTTCATGTTTTGTTTTCCCCTTTATGTTGTCTTCTCCCAACTTTGTCGATGTTCATTTTCCGACAAGTATGGGAGAAAGGGGGAGTATATGTAGAGTCACAGGTCTTCTTCCAGGCATATTCAGATGCTCCAGATTCACATGCAGATTTCCAGACCATTAAGATTCCAGACTCTACGGTTGTTCAGACTCGACGATTAATTCCGAGTCTCAGTTTCAGACACGCACGAGTGTGCGGTCATTGTCAGATGAGCATATGTTGCCATCATTGTCAGAGGTCCCCATCATTCTTCTTGTTGTTAGGCCAGAGTTTTCATTTGAGCCATAGGGACTCCAGAGTAGAGGACCATTCCCTATGCCATATGTTGGCAAGGGTTTTCATGTGGTATCATAGGTACACCAGAGCAGTGCACCATTCTCTGAGCCAGATGGGAGAGACCCAGTTCTCCGACGAGGAGACTTTTCAGACTCCATTCTCCAGCAACCGTGGACTCCGACGAGGATTGCACAGCCATGGCTCTTGTTCAGTTCGGCCCTTTTCAGAGATGGAGCAGTTGTCCACATTATTGTGGCGGGCTAGAGTACTCCGACGAGGAGACTCATTTCCAATTGTAGCGACTCTGACATGCGCAGTTCAGAGCGCATACTCTCCGACGAGGAGAATCATCATACTCACACTCCAGCCCGTTCGTCCTCCTCACCTGCATGGCATGAGAAGCAACGTCCTCGACTGCAGCAATGTGCACGTTGGGTTGATATTGTCCGTAGTGTCCTGTAGCGTTGAGTTTATTTCTGCTTGTCCAAGCTGAGCATTGCATGCTCCAGCTTGAGGGGGAGTGTTGGAGCATTAGTTGTATGCACCCATTGAGTTGTAACAGGGTAAATGGATCCTGGAGAAGATCCATTTACCCCATCCTGTGTTTAGTCCCATACCGCCCAATGGTGGGACTTGGAGGCTCTGGGAAGGCTATATAAGGAGCCCCAGACCTCCTGTACTCATTGAGAGAAAAAGCAATGAAGCATATGCCCCTTTGAGGGCTTCTCCCGTGGTTTCATCCCGCTCCTCATGGAGTAGGGTTCCACGTTAAATCCCGCGTTCCTTTGTTCTTTATTCTTTTCCATGTTATGCTTCCGCATTCTTCATATTTTATAACAATACATATATTTATTGATGAAATAATATAATCTGACAAACATATAGTATATAACAATGCAATATATAATGATATTATGAAGATAAGAACATGAAAAAAGGATATGTCAATGACTCAATGCCATAAACCTTTCTAAATTTCTACCTAATCAAAAGAAAATCATTGGTTATAACTTATAACTATCACTAAAAAATTATCTAAAAGGGATTGGCTATAGTTGTCATTATAAATATCCAAGTGTTGATATGAATCATATGATTTGAATCCTAACTATATGTTCTACTATACCCAGATGAAGAACGGTTGTATGCATCCCCCCTGTTGCACCATACCCTACCAGAACGGGGGTCTTGCACCATACCCTACCGTCCCAAAAAATTTTTCTTTAATGAGGATCCGAATTCGTATACACATTTTTATATGTTTAAGAATGTAATAGTAAGCGTTCACTAAAATAATTTGGCATGTTAATGGTAAATATGAATATGAAAGAGGTCAAATTTAAGCATACATTTTGCATAAATTAATAGTTAGACATAATTAATAGTAAATATGAAGCAGTTTGCTGAAATAGTTACACATAATTAATAGTAAATGTGGAGTTATGGGTACGAAAGAAACATCGGACTTAGGTATTTAACTTGTATAATCATTATCCTAAACAAGTATATATTTATGAGCTTCTCAAACCACAATGTAACTATTAAAATCATACAATAAATCTTCAAAAAAAACAAAACGCCTCGGAAAACGCCTCGACCGCCTATGCCTCAGGCACTCGAGGCGCACGCCTCACTGGACAAGGCCAAGGCGCACGCCTCGAGGCTAAAAAGGCCCGCCTCGCCTCGAGGCGTACGCCTCGACCGCCTCAAGGCGCGCCTTTTAATACCATGCTTATAAGCCCCTCCAGCTGACAACAATAGAGCCTCTAAAAGTATCGACTACACTATGTATAACTCCAACGCATCACGCTTCCTCCCAAGGTCTTCCGGACTCCGAACACATAAAGAAAAGATGGTTAACATCTTCTTGGGTTTCCCACAAACAGACGCAGTCCCTATATGTGCCTTACACAAATCATGCCATATGACGCATTTACAATGCGTACGAGTCTGAGTAGCCACATAAAATGCCTATAACCTCAGATGGATTTTTTCTTCTTGATCCGGGCGCAATCGTGAACAAGAATGCCAGGATCAAGCACTGGCGATGCAAATATAACCTTATATGCCTTCTCCACTGAAAAGTACTCGTCCCTCCAGACCCATGAATCTCCTCTCATATCTATGCTGCCAACAGAAGAAAGAGAAGCGAACATCCATAGGAACCCCACCAGCCTCTGATCGTTAAATTAGAGCGAAGAAGTGGCGTCTATGTCTCACCAGACCAGTAATCTGACACCAAGGATATCTTATCATAGCCAAGGTGAAATCTTCGCTATCCAATCATCGATCTAGAATCTAAATCCAACAACGTCCATCATAATAGGACTAAAGAGGAAGACGAACTCGGGAAGCACAATGTAGATCCCTTGCCAAAAGGTGAAGGGTGAGGTGAAGGTGCCAGATCTTGCACTCAACTCAAATGTAAGCACATAGATTAATGGGACCAACTTACAAAGCAAGTTATCACTTTCATCCAACTCACGATCCATTTTTCTATTAGCGTCGTATCCATCTCCATCAGATTCAGAACCCCAAGGCCCCTTTCCTTCACTTGGCGAGTATCAGAGTCCCAATCTATGAGCCTGATGCCCACAGTCTATGCGGAGGATGAGCAAAAGAACCACATTATAGATTCAAAGCTCTTCCTAATGCCAGATGACAACAATCGTGAGGAAAGAAAGGATATTGTAAATAGCTGAAATAACAGCCTTTACTAGCACAAACCAACCTCCCTGGATGACGCCTTCCACCTAGCCAATTTCTTCTCCAACTTCTCAACTAATGGCAACCAATCAATTTGTCTTCGCCTCCCACTCAGCAGTGGCAAACTAAGACAAGTGATGTGCAAACATCCTCTAAACATATAACCAAAAGTACCTAGCATTCTGCCACCATCTCGAAAGACATGCCAAAAAGGACGAAAATCGAATTTGACATCATTCACCCGTATATTATAGACCTCCCTATAAAGATCTAGAACTGCTTCAATACCTTTGTACTTGGTCGGTCCACCCTCAATAAAAAAGATCGTATCATTTGCATGGAAAAGTGTTGAGATATTAGTTATCATTATTATTGTTTTACTTATTTTCTATTTCTTTTATCCTCTCCTGTAATTTGCCCAATAGGTTCCTCTAATATATAAGAGAACCCTATTACCTTTCATTTAATCAATCCATTCTCATTCCCTAAACATGGTATCAGAGTGACAATCTTAGACCGGAGTTCCAATATCCCACCCTAAGCCTACCCGCCACTCCCCTCTCTATCGCCGCCCACTATCCGCGCTGCCACAGCCACTGCATGGCCCTTTCTTCTTCGGTAGCCACCCAGCCCGCCGCCTACAACCTTCCAGGCCGCCGCCTGGGCATCTGCAGCCCTCCAGGCAGCCACGCTTAGGCATTTCCAGCCCTTCAGGACATTGCCTGGGGCATCTCCAGCCGTCCAGGCCGCCGTCTGGGGCATCTCCAGCCCTCTAGGCCGCTGCGCATGGGCATTTCCGGCCCTCCATCCGGCTCTCCAGGCCGCTGCCTGGGCATCTCCAGCCCTCCAGGATGCAGCTCCAGTTGCCGCTCGACCTCCCAAGGCTCCCCATAGGCCAATGTCGGCCCTCCCGCGTCGTTGCTATCCTCTGAGGTTCGATCAGTGGTCTGATTTCGATCGGAGAATGTGATTTCATTCATAAAGATCGTGTTTTCCGACCCTAGCAAGCGCGAGGATTGATGAGGATGGTTGTATGAGTCTATCCATGCAACCAATCCTCTGTATGTTCGTGTAGACTTATTCTCACTGGTCTACTCCCCAGTTGAGTTCCGTCTTTGACCGTCTTATCATCATGGCAGAGAACAAGGGTGACATTTTCTCTTCCGGGGCATTCAAGGGCTTGGCTCCCATCGCTAAGATGGATGGGACCAACTATGAGTTGTGGTCCATGCAGTTTCTCACCCTCATGCAGTGCAACAATAAGCACATTCTAATAGATCCAAGTCAACAGATGACGCGTATGCACGTGCTTGGCTATGTGGGATCCTCACCACAGAGATAGCCAATGATATTCTGAACCAGCTGCCCGCTAAGGCGATGTGGGACACTTTGGCTTCCACCTATGCTCAAGCGAAGAATAAGGCCAAGATTCTTCAGCTACAGTTTGATATCTACAACGTCAAGCAGAATGGTTGTCCTCTGCACGTGTACTATTCTTCTCTTATTCATGTAACCCCTTCGGGGTCTTTATACAATCTCATCTTTTACCTCTATAGGGTTTCATGCTATATAAGAAATCCTGGACATATTGAATAAGACATGCAATTCATTCCTTTTATCTTTCTCCATAGACTTAAATGCACATCCCAAGAACTAAAAATGTAGACAAATTCCTGAGTTTCATGTTTCCACTCCTTATATGAAACTCAACCCACACACCCCTCTTTATGACCACAAATGCATCTAGTACCAAGAGCCTGAAAAGTCTTTAGCGAACAGTGAGGCCACCTTGGAGCTTCTACCAAGGAATTTGTTGGTGATTTCCGATGTGGGCTCCTCTTTTTAAATCGATTATTCAGAATTCGAGATCCTTTAGCTTGTCGCACAATGAGTGCAAAAAGGATGATGATTATTGCAAATAATTCCCAAGGCCTTTTTTGCCATAGCCACTGATAACGATGCTACAGTTGTTGATTGTTGATATGCTCGTGTGGCAGGAATATTGTGGGATTTTTTAATAAAGGATTTTATAAGAATAAAGGATTTTAATAAAGGCTGTATATTTTTTTCTTTTGTTGCAAACTGCAGCTTTCTCAGCTCCAGCTTGAGGGGGAGTGTTGAAGTATGTTATAAAGAGGTAATTCGATCTCTCCAAGATCCAATTATCACCCACTCATGTTTATTCACACATCTACTATTTATGAAACTCTATCTGCATGTGAGGCCATATAAGAAGCCTCATATCCCATGTACTCATTGAGAAATTCTACGAGAAGATCCAACCCTTTGAGGCATTCTCCCGTGATTTCATCTCGCTCCTGCACGGAGAGGGGTTTCACGTAAATCCCTAGTGTTTAATGTTTTATTCTTTCTTATTTATCGATTCGCTTCCGCATTTCTAGATTTCAACAATGATATTTTCTTCTTTTGTAAATACACAAAGGATATCCAGTGATGGTAACGGATGGCTACAATTTTCCAATATGGAGAGCTTCTGAAGAAACTTCAATGACCCAGTTTGTTGATAATATAACAAAGCCTTTTATCTTTATTTGGGCTCTTTAACTCGCTTGGGATGCTTTGGTAATTCCGGAGGAGCAAATTTATGCAAAAAAAAATTGGGTACCAAGGTAAAGTGTCTTTATCAGTCCCGGATAGCGCACTAACTCATGTTTTGCGCAACAAAAGTAGATTTTAATCGAGTTCCTTCCACATGTAGTCATCCTCCAAATTTCAAAATATCTCAAGAGACACAACAAAGAAGAAATTTTACACATTATGATGAAGCTACTTGTCCACCATGAGGGGAAGGTAAAGAGGTTGCCGGTCACCTTTTCCTCCATTATGCTTCCACGCGAGAGGATTGGCGGCGGTCTAATGTTTCTAGTGCATTTTCTTGTGTTATTCTTCCATACAAATGGATTGGGGATGGTCTAGCGCATTTTCTAGTGTTATTCTTCCACACAAGTGGATTGGAAGCAATTGAACATTTCTTGGACGGGTGCTTCTTTGAAGATGGCTTCCTCTCAATCGTTCAAAAAGGCCGACAGGTTGGTAACGAGGAAACATATGTCAAGTAACAGGACTGTTGTAGATCGCTGGGTAGGATTTAGGCTCTTTGAATTCTCAAGAAGTCTTTCGGAGTAGGATACTTTATATGGACAATGTACTCAATTTCTCACTACTGGAGAACATCAGAAAGGGAATATAAATACTATTTTGACACTTTTAATGGCATATGAATGATCATTATGCTCTAATTGTCATCCCTTGGCTTTTTAAAAAAGTTAACACGGGATTTTTTAACATCTCAATACATTTAGAAGGAAAAAAACAAAACAATATTGACATTCACCAAAATGACACCGAGATTACATAATTCAATCCAGAGATTAATTCTCCAGTATTCTTCTGAAAGGGAAAATAAAACCAATGGAACACATCTACAATTATTCTCCTCACTGGAACAAGTAGTCGAAAAAGACACATATATATGCCCCACTCCCAACTGGTTCAGGACTAAATATAACTATATAAGTCAAGGTGATAACAGGTTACATAGAAAATGAACCTAGAAAGCATTCCATATTTTACGTACTTTTAATTACTTAATAAGAGATTCAATCACTTATTCATCAACAAAATTTGACAGGGGAGCCTATATGTGTGTGCGACTGCATGACAATTAGGCATCAACTCTCCCAAGAAACAGAAACAAGATTACAACTACTGCAGTTATTAGTTTTTCTGACTATCAGTTTTTCACATTCAGACAATGTACTGACACGGATGAAGTGAAGGCAGTGAGGAATCAAAAATATAACTCAATATTTCATGAACTGGTTGCAGTAAAATCTTCTTGATACTGTATCAATAGATACTTCTTCAGGAATGCGAGGTCCCATTAGGGATTGCGAGTTCCCTTCTTCCATTTAGTAATATTAAAACATTGACAACAATGAGTTAATTCGTGAATAAACCAAGAAGTAGGGAGTTAACCAGCACCTTATAAAAAAAATATGCTCATGGGTTATAAACGTCTAATATAAGTGCTTAGGTTAAGTAGAAGTGCATCTTAAATATATGTACTAGCTATCTCTTGATATAGGGAGCACATAGCAACAGATAATGAACATGCGAAGAGAACTTACCACAAAAGGAAAGAGCCAAGAGATACCACTTCCACTTTGTTTGGCAGCAATTGTCGTTGGGCCAGCAAGGGAGGGTATCCAGAAAAACCCTTCTGTTAAAAGCCCCTAATAAACAAGCAGGTTAGCTATGAAAGAAAAAACAACAATCCAAAATCAAAGAATGCAGCAGAAAATGGTCTTGCAGTACCTCGTTTGCCACATTTGACAGAGCCCTATATAATCCAATCCAAATGGGTATCGTAGCAAGGGTTGGCAAGCACCCTAGTATGTAGAAATTGAATAAGTAGCCAATTACTTCGCTCACAATCATCTTATCTTGACAAGAAACTCGCATGAAACTGATTCAGTAACTATAGAATGTGTGTTCTCTATGAATTATTTCATCGTTATTCTAATACTAAAATAGAATATTAAAGAAAGCATAAAACAAAATTGTATGTTGCACCCAATACTATGGGAAAAGCCCCAGCAGAAAAACAAGACAGATAATAATAAAATTCCACCTTACAAACATTTTTTTCAACATTTCTAGAAGTGTCGGGTAAATTTGGGAGCCCACAACAGCAAATAAGCATCTTTGAACTACCAAGTCAAAAAACTAAATATATTACGTGAATTTAGGGTACTGCCCCTTTATTATCTAAGTTCAGAACAGATGGGTACTCTAAACACTTATGCCTATGCAATGCATGTGCACAAATGCATCCATGAAACATCAATTTTTTTTAGTTCTGTTGTATTTTGTTTATGCCGGATATAATTCACTTTTGTTTAAAATGTAAGCTTACCAAGGGATTCCTTGATTCATAGTGATGCATCGTTCATCGTGTAATACCATGTAAAACTCCCGTACAAGGAAGTTCATCTTGACGTGGGAAGATAGAATGGAGCAATTAGCCATTTTGTTTGGCATCTCTCTTCTTGAATTTTTTTTCTCTGCTTATATTCTCTATTTTCCTCCTCAACCTTGTTATTTTCCTTCCTCGTGCAACTAGGCACAAACAACTATCCTCACCACATGCATCCTCATGCATTTAACACCTAAAACCCTGTGCAACTAGTGTGTTTTCCATTCTTCTTCCCCTCTCATAACTTTCCCTACTCTCGTTTTTCAGGAGAACATTCGGTACAGAGCATGACATGTTCATCCTTTCCACAATACAATGGTCTGCTCATACCTTCCACAAGCATAGATATCGTGAGAAGAAGTCAAATCTTAGAACTAATACTATATAACGAAATCATTAAATAACTCGTCTTCTAGCACCACGGAGATATGCTTCAATATGCAATCACCCAAAATCCTTCATAACATTCAACCTCTGTTTCACAAATCACTACTCTCCACCCTCATAAATAGTACCTTCCAAACGCCTCGGTGCTATCCACCGCTCTGTCCCATTTCCAACCACATCATCCCAACAGCCTCCATGGTCACACCACCACCCAACAACATGCAACAACACAACAGCAACGTTGCCAACCACCACAAGCAGCACCCGTCAGGCCGTCACTACCACCCCCCATCTGTGATGATATCAATATCCTTCCTCCCAACCGCACACCACCACTTCTGCACCCTCGAATCTTCCCCTCTATTACGCCATCTCTTCCGCACCTTCTAATCTTCACTCTATCGCGCCAACAACACCTCCACCTCCACAGCACACTTCCTGCACTCTCTCGAGAACCATCGTCTCTTAGGCCTATTTTAATTGCATCTCAAGGATAATCTTAGACATTTATATTGACTTAGGAGGGCAATCTAGGATAAACCCAGCAATTTTAACAAACCTGAGTCTAGAAATTCAATGCAGACGTGGACACCACTAATGTTAATCTAGGTGTTGCTCAAGCAGCCCCAAGACTGATTGCACACACATCTTGGATTAGTATCTCTCAACCTGCCCATGTTTAAGAAATTTGACTTTCTGATTTTATTATAAACAAATCTCTAGGATGAAGCAACTTATTCAAAGCCACGGGTTGTGTTAATTCATTATCATGAACCATCATGTAAATACCATGTAGACCTTTGAAAAGAATCAATTTTGATGTTGGAAGATAGATTTTCTCATCTTAAGTTTCTTTCTGTTATTGCATGAATTAGCCTTCTTGGCTTAAAATCAATCTTCCTCTTAAGTTTATTTCAACCATCCTACCCACTAATTCCTTCAATAACCTCATTTTTTCCTCCATATAGCAACTAGATCGTCATCACGCACATCTTCGCTCACGGCCCACCCAGAACCTTGTGAGATTGACACATTTCCAACCACTCTTCACATCTCTCATTTTCCCAGCCCATTTTTGGAACCATGTCTATCCACCACCATAAATACTCATTTATCATGACTTTAATCACCAATGACTGGCGATACCACCCATAATTTTTGGTCCATTTTCTCTTTTTTTCTTCACATATCACCCCTAACCTACTTCTAAATGTCATACCCAAACACCAACAAATCCTTCAATTGGTACCATACATTGTAACTAAAGACGTGATTTTAGTATTAAATGTAAATGTAAGTGTGTTTTATGTGTGGATGATGTAAGGATGTGTGAACCATTTATGAATATATTTGAAGTTTTCCAATGCCTTTTTTTTATATTTGCATGTTGGCTATGTGAATGTGGGCAGCAGTTATGGGGATGTTGTGTGAATGTACAATGGATGTATGGATATGTGTGAATATACGGATGATGTGTGTTCTTGTAATGTGTCAATGTTTTAGCAGTTTTTGTGAATATCTATTAATGTGCAATTCATAAGTTGTGTGAATGTTGAATATATGGGAGGCAGCTGCAACAGGGATTTTCAAATGAATAGATGGCAGCAGCAGCAGCAGATGGCGTTTAGCAAAAATGGGTCAGAAATTCCTCTTAATAAGCATATTTGGCATATATATGCACAAACCACCTTTTCAAGAGGCAGCATCTGCTAAGATATCTTAGGCAAAAACTGCCTCTTTAAAAGGCAATATCGCCTATGAAACAAAAGAAATCTCTTCATGAGGCAGCATACCTGCAATACTCGTAAAAAAATATTGACCTTGTTAGGAATAAGGTTTCCTTCTTTTCGTACTAAGGAACTTTTCTCCAGACTTCTTTTCACTGGAGGATCCAATATAACTCCTTTTCGGAACTGTCCGATTGGGGAATAACACGCCGGAGAGAGCCTGGATCATTTTCAAGCGACGAAACTGCTGTCCCGGACTAGGGCCGGCACTTTAAGTGAATGTGAAATGTTGAATGAATAAGTGTGGCGGCGGCAGCTGAGCCGGAGAGAGCCTGGATGATTTTCGAGGGAGGAAACTGTTGTCCCGGACTAGGATTAGTGTTTGTGAATAGGAAATGTTGAAATGGCAAGAAAATTTGCCTCCCAAGGAGGCAGCTTCGGCAATTAAGCATATATTGACAATAAATAGAGCTGCTTGTTAAAGTTGCACTGCATAGTAAGATCAGTCAAAACCAATCTAACCCACATCATCTTTGTGCTCCACTGAACGATGGCCATGTACTCAGATTATGCACTGGATCTAGAAACCATTGTCTGCTTCTTGCTTTTCCATGACACGAGAGAACACCCAACAAAAATAGCAAAGCCAGAAGTAGACTTCCTGTCTCCCGGGCATCATGCAACGTCTGCATTTGCACAAGATGTCACCTCAAGAGATGTACCTCTGCAGAATATAAAGACCACTACCAGGTGAAGTCTTCAAATATCTCAAAATCATACAGATTGCATCCATATGAACCTTCCTGGGTTGCTCCATGAGCTGGCTCACCTTGCTCACATGCACAGCAAAGGATAATGTCTATCATGGTAATGGTAACATATAGGAGCTTCCCAACAAGCGCCTTGTATCTCCTCTTATCTACCTCCTCAGTGCCATCATCATATAATCTCATACTCATATACATAGGGGTAGAAGCAGGCTTGCACCCTGTCATATTTATCTCTAGTAGAAGATCAGTCACAAACTTCCTCTAGGTCATCACAAGACCATGCAGGTTCCTGGCGAACTCTAATTCAATGAAGTATCAAAGAATACCAAGGTCCTTGGTCACAAATTGCTGACCTAGGAACTCCTTGGCAGCATGAATGCCCTTCTCGTCATCACCCGAGACAATAATATCATCAAAATAGACAAGAATAGCAACAATACCTCGTAATGTCCTCTGAACAAAAAGCGAGTGATCCGCAGTGGACCGCACAAACCCCCGATGCTCTATCAATTCGGAAAGCTTCTGGTACCAAGCTCTTGCTTCAGACCGTAAATTGCCTTGTGAAGCCTACATACCTTTTGAGACTCCCCCTCAGCAGCAAACCCTGGTGGCTGCTGCATATATACCTCCTCTTGAAGATTTCTATAGAGAAACGCATTGTTCACATCAAGTTGGTAAAGAGGTTAGTCTCGTGAATAGCAACTGATAGAAGAATGCGCAATGTTGAATATCTGGCCACTGCAGAGAAAATATCATGATAGTCCATCCCATAAGTGTGGGTGAACCCACATGCTACAAGCCTTGCCTTGTAGAGATCTGCACTGCCATTTGCCCGCTGCTTGACCGTAAAGATCCATTTGCACCCCAGAACAGAGCCACTTGGAGGATCAGAAACAACACACCAAATACCAGGAGACTGCAAAGCGACCTTCTCCTCCTTGGCAAGTTGTCAACTATTGTCCTGTAAGGCCTCCTGATATGTGTGCAGGATAGTAACTGCTGAGAGTTCTATAACAAACCTCATGTACTCCTTGGAAAGATGGACCAACGAAACATGCTTAGCAAGAGGATAAGTGACACAGTTACGACGTAGATTCCTCAAGGCAATAGCTACATCGAGATCATCAACCTCTTTGTTCTCTTGTATCAGCTCCTCTTGTATAGTACCATGTGGAACAAGCATATCACCAGTGCCATCAATAGAAACAATGTGTTCATTATAAACCTGGGGAGAGCTGGATGATGGGGAATTCGCATAAGCAGAGGGGCGAGTAGAGGACTTGCGAATGTAAAACCGTGGTAGGAATTATGTCAGGGAAGATGAAGGTGGAGGTGGTGAGGAGGTGGAGGTGACTGAGACTCAACATGGGGAGTTGTTGATGGAGATAACGGAGGTGGTCGAACAAAGACATCCTCACCGGAGTCAGCATTAGACAACATGTCACTTGTAGGAGAAAAATACAAAATAGACTCAAAAATTGTGACACCAACACACATAATATTTTCTCCCTACAGGATCAAAACATCTATATCCTTTTTGGGTACGAGAATAACCAACAAGCACACATTTAACACCTCTAGAAGAGAGCTTGTCATGGCCAGGAGTGTAATTGTGGACAAATGCCACATACCCAAAGACCCTGAGAGTAAGGGAGAATAGGTTCTTCTCGGGAAACGCAATCAAGAAAGGAACCTTTTCTCCAAGGATAGTAGAAGGCATGCAGTTCACCAAGTAACATGCAATGAGAACCGCATCACCCCAGAACGAATGAGGAGCTCGACTCTGAATCAAAAGTGTCCTTGTAACATCTAAAAGATGATGGTGTTTGCGTTCAACAATACCAATCTACTGCGAAGTGCAAGCACAAGAAGTCTGATGAACAATACCAAAAGATCTGAAAAAGTCAAACAACTGTAAAATAGAAAACTCCAAGGCATTGCAGTGCGAATAAACTTCACGTTAGTAGAGAAAATGATCTTAATATCAATAAGAAACGATTTAATAACAGGAACAGCTTCAAACTTATTCTTTAACAAGAAAATCCAAGATAGTCTAGAGAAATCATCCATAGCAATCATATAGAACCGATGTCACTGATGATCGGGAACATGACTAGGACCCCATATATCAAAATGAACCAACTCAAACAACTGACTATTGTGACGACTTTGACGAATAGGAAAAGAAGAACGAAGGTGCTTCCCAAGCAGACATGTCTCACACTCCAAGGTAGTATGAGTAGAGATCTAAGGGAGAACATGACACAACATCTGCAAAGGAAGGTGTCCAAAGTGAAGATGCCACATGAAAGGAGAAATAGATCCAGACAGAATAATAGCTGCAGCACACGGAGGTTGGACCAGTCTGTTAAGTCCTCTCTGTTCACGGCCACATCCAATCACCATGCCCGTGAGTATGTCCTGAAACACGAGAAGAGGGATCAAAAATGGCATGACAATGTAAATCTTTTGTAATCTAACTAATAAACAAAAGACTCATCTGAAATGCTGGAGAATGTAAAACATTTTGCAGGCCTATCGATGGGGCTAGAACAATCTCCTCCTGACCAACAATGGGTAGATGAACCCCATTAGCAATCACCACTGATCTATCAGGAGGGATAGATCTGTAACAAGTAAACTAAGCCCGATCTCAGCACATTATGAGAAGCTCCAAAGTCCATAATACAATCAGTTAAATCTAAACTGCTACAACTGGTAAGAGCGTAAGCAATACCGGACGAACTCGTAGAAGATTTGATAGCATCTGCAACATCTGAAATCATGCTACTAGGGGAGGCGGTGTAGTCATCATCTCTCTCAATATAAAGAATATAGCATCAAGCCTCGCATAATGAAGAACAGGAGTAGTTTTTGTCTGCTCAGCTACACAATCAGACACTAGATACGCATGCTTTAGATAGCATGCCTCCTCTGAATACCATGGACGGTAGCAATGTGAGCATGGGTCACGTTGACGTCCTCCTCCTCGACCACGGGTTCCATGTCCGCGAAACTATGAAGTACACATCTGCCACGAGAAGCAGCCACCGTAGAGGGAGTTTGAGGAACGATAGTAGATGAAGTAGTGATCCTGCTCAGCCTCTTGTACACCTCCTTCATTGGAGGTATCGTCTCTCATGTAAGTAGTTGAGTACGTGTTGCATCGTACTTTGAGTCGAGAGAGGACAGAAAGACTCTTGTCATAGTGGCATTCTTGTATGCATGTGATTGATCATTGCTATTACGTAATTGGCATATAACTATGAAGACGCTCAAACATGCCTCGAAGATGTGAGAAGTGGGCATGAAGAGGCCAACCATTCTGCGTAGTCGGGAAAATGTCATACTGCAACTTGCGTATTTTGCTCTCATTCTTTTCTTGCCCATATGTGTCAGATAGGATATCTTACATAGCCTTGGTTGTGCTTTGATTGATGCCGTTGGCAATCTCCGTAGTGAGCGTCCCAGAGAGCCATCTGTGCATAGGCATCTTGCTTCCATGAAGCATTAGCCCCAGTTTTTTCGGCCGGCTCTGATTTAGTCAAAATGTGCTCCTTATTATGGTACAGCATAAGGGTGCGAAATTGCATGGACCATAACTCGTAGTTGGTCCCATCCATCT
This sequence comes from Ottelia alismoides, assembly GCA_037367405.1. Lineage (NCBI taxonomy): Eukaryota > Viridiplantae > Streptophyta > Magnoliopsida > Alismatales > Hydrocharitaceae > Ottelia > Ottelia alismoides. The sequence goes on along the minus strand of JAZKJV010002916.1, from coordinate 341,679 downwards.
TCACGATAGGAATCAGGCCCTTGAAGGCACCGGACAACGAAAAAAGTCACCCTCATTCTTTGACATGACGGATTAATTGCCAAAAATTCAGACCGAAACGGGGGAGTAGACTTATTTGAGCAAGTCTACACAATCATATGAAAGAATGGTTGTATGTGTAGACTCATACAACCATCCTCTTCAATCCTTGTTGTAGTCTAGGGATAGAAAACGTGATTTATATTTTTTGAGAAAAAGTACGCGTAAACCCCCATTTTGGGGGGTCACCGCCAAGGCAGTTTCATTAAAATGAAATTATAGTACAAGGCTGAACATTAACGCATGAGCCAAAAATTGTACAGCACGTTACAATGAGCCACCACATTTTCAAAATAAACCCTCTGATTACTGAATACTACATCATTCCGCCCCAACCAAATGGCCTAGAGAGCCGCGAAAGCCTTCGAGCAGTCATCCGTAGAGTTAGCATCCATCGCCCGAATGGATGCCCAAAAGGCCGATGACGCCTTGTTTACCACCCCAGCCACAACCAAACCGCGCCAGACAGGAGTAGAGTATTGGCAGCTAAAGAAGACAAGACCTGAATCCTCATCCGCTTCCCCGCATCTATCGCATCAGGTGTCTTCCAGACCGAACAACTGTCACCTTCTTGCCTTGTCACAAAGCAAGCCTCGTCTCATGCACCAAAGGAAGATTTTTACTCTATTCGGGATCTTCGTCGCCTACACGATTTTCATGTCTTAACACAGATCTCCATCCTGGGTCTCAACCCGTGACCTCAATTCTCTATAGACACTCTTCACTGTGAACTTGTTATCCTTCCAATGAAAGTGATCACGGTCTTGCGATAGGTCTCTGGCGACGGGAGCTTCGCCAACATGTTTAGGTAATCCTCCGAACGTTGATCGGATAGTTCGATCAGAAAGAGCGACGATCAAGCTCCCACCACCGCAGCCTGGGAGAGCGTGGCGTCCTTCATAGCCGCTAGAGGGAACAGGCACAGATACCTCCCCTCCAAGACACCCTCTCCCGTCCAGTCATCCTACCATAACCTAAAAATGAGACCATCACCCAACTTCGGTCTGAGATACAATGCTAATATTGGTAGAATCTCTCGAATCCCGACCCAAAGGGGGGATTCGAAGCGCGTTCTTTATGTCATCAGCTCCCATTAACTCCATAGATCTTCCTTAACAAACAAGCAGCCAGCGAAGAAGACGAGCCCCAGATGCGGCTCACCCACTTGGCGATGAGCGCCCAATTCATAGATTCCACGTCCCTGATGCCAAGACCACCCTCATTGCGGTCCCTAGTGACCTCATCCCATTTAACCAGGTGCAAACATGGTCCTTGTTGCTTCCCATGTAACCAGAAGAATCTCCGCATCAAAGATTCCACTTTTCTTCTAACCCCCACCGGCATCAGTCTAGTAGAAAAGAAGAATATAGGTATAGCCGATAAAATGTGCTTCAGGAGGATCAACTTCCCTCCCCTAGATAATGAGACCGCCTTCCAACCAGCCAACCTCTGCTCCATCCACCTCAAAATGTCGTCCCAATCAGCACTCCTAAGCCTCCCTCCAGTCAGCGAGAGCCCCAGGTAAGGGATGGGGATAGGGGTGTAAACAGGTCGAACCTGAGCTAACCAACTCAGGCTCGGTTCGATTCGTTTACCATACTTTCAGGCTTGGGTTCGGTTCGGCTCGATAATTGAAAATTGTAATCAGGTTCGGTTCGGTTCGGGTAGGGCTCGTAAAAATTCGGTTCGGCTTGCTAAAGATTCGTTTAAGAATAAATGGTGTGCATATGTTTATGTTCAAAGGGAAAAACCGCAGTCGCATGGGAGGGTTTTGTAGGGTTTTGGGAATAGGGACATAGAGAGTAGATGACCGGATGGGTTGATAGTCCTTACGTTAATATATAATATATTTTTTCCTTATATATACAATATATACGTATATAAACTTTATGTATGTATGTGTGTATATAATCGAACTTTTAACGAACCGAACATGAGCGAACCTATGTTTTTGAGGTTCGTTTCGTTTATTTAATCAAGCCCAAACTCGTGTTCACGTTTGATTCGTTTATTTTCGAATCGAATTTGAATCAAACTTTTATCGAGACGGATCTGAGCGAATGTCGAACCTAAGAATTTTCTGACAGCTCTAGATGGGGAGTTCCCCCGGAGGCATTCCGTGATCCTCGCGATCATGAGGTGCCCCTCCTCGTTGTGCACCGACGACTTCTCTTTGTTGATCTGAGACAGAAAGTTCTCCAAAAATGTGTACAAGATGCACCGCATTTAAGTTCTGCTCTTCAGAGCTGGCGAGAAAGAGAATCGTATCATCTGTATATTGCAATATAAGGATGGAGATGTCGTCCTTTCGGAAACCTTCACACCAGCCTACTTCAACAACCTTCCTGAAAAGGACGCCCAAAGCATCTGCCACCAGAACGAACAACAAGGGCGCCCGCGGACATCCCTCCCTCATGCCACGCTACGACTGGAAGAAGCCACCCTTCGGTTTGCCATTCACCAGGACCACGAAAGATGAAATGGTGACGCATCGCTTCATCCAGTCGATCCACGACTCCGGGAAGTCTCTCGTCCTCGAAGAGAGCCACATGAACCTCCAGTCGACACAATCATATGCTTTGGAGTAGTCAATTTTCCACAAGGTACCTCTCTTCTCCGTCCATTTCAAATCGAGGCAGATCACCGACGCCATCACAAGACCATCCACCATCTGCCTCCCCGGAATAAAAGCGGATGGACCCTGGAGCACCACCGAATCTAATACCCCCTTCAATCTGTTCGTCAAGATCTTCGCCACAATTAAGTAGATTGCGTTGGATAGCGTAATTGGTCGGAGGTATTCCACATACAGGAGATTCTCCTTCTTTGACAATAGGAACAGCAACAACCGGTTAATCTTCTCAAGCCCTTTATTCCCCATTCTGAACTCATTCATTACCTCCAGTATGTCCTCCTTCACAAGATCCCAAAACTCGCGGTAAAAAAGGATCGGGAAGCCATCCGAGCATGGAGCCCCCTCCGCGTTCACGCTCCAGACAGCCTGCTTCGCCTCTTCCTCCGAGAAAGCCGTAAGAAGGCCCTCGGCCTGCGCATCTGACAGGGATTCCACCCCACCCACCCCCACCCGGCCCCATTCCTCCTACGCGTAGCCTGGACAAAATGCCCCCTCAGCGCACTCCCCATCGCCGCCTCACCCAAGGACCGAACGCCACCCACCATAATGTCCTGAAGGTAGTTCCGCCTTCGTCGTCCTGACGCCATGGAATGGAAAAATCCCATGTTGGCATCCCCCTCTTTTAGCCATTTCTGTTAGGATCTTTGCCACCATTCAATCTCCTCTTTTCTATCTTCAAGCAGTAACACCTCGAGAAGCTAGGTTTCGACCAAGAACATACTGTAAACGTGATTTATATACAAGTTGGGTTTATATGTCTGAAATCACGTATTCTTGGACGAAACCTATCTTCAAGCAGAAACCCAGCTTTCAAACTGCTTCTTGTGGTGTCCAGCGATCAAGAATAGAAAACGTGATTTATATGTCTGAAATCACGTATTCCGATCAAGAACAAACAGTATAGCCCTGTGAGAACGCTCGAAATGCAGAAGATGGGGCGTGCGGTGGATGGGGCGGCCCGGCAGCTGGCTGGGGTGGCCGACAACAGTTGGGGAAGACTGCTAACGTTGCAGGGTCGGTCGGAGAGGCCACGTGGGCGGCCGAAGGTGTCGCTGAAGTGGCAGGGGCAATCGGAGAGGCCACTGGGGCGATAGGGGTGACCGGAGAGGCCATTGGTCAGTGACGGCAGCGGGGGGGACGGGGGTGTAGTGTTAGGGGTTAGTGATATGGGAATCCCAGTCTAGGACAGTTGCTCTGATAACATGTTGGAAGAAAACTGAAATTGAGATATCATTATTGAGACCCGAGAACTCTCTTATATAGGAGAAAAGTCATGGGTAAATTACACGAGAGGTACATGAAAGAAAGATAAATAAGAAATCAATATAAAGAAATATAAATATCTCAACAAAGAGCGAATAAAATGTAAGACGCATAAAAGATACAGCCTTAAAATAAAAGACAAAGGTCAAGCTCAAGGGTTTATATAGTAGAGTCGAATTCGGGCTGCAAGTAATTATGTAAAGGGGTGATTAAAATGTACATGTTAGCATGCTCTTAAGTGCATATAGAGGTGATCACATAACTGTGCGGTCTTTAGCAGGAAACAAAAAGAATATACAAGCAATGTTTGACTCCATGTTAGCACTTCTGTTTTAATAAAAATCAGGAAGTGCAAATGGTGCTGAGTCAGGAATGCCTTCAAATTTGTTACAAGTAGATTCTTCTTTTTTGAGAAACATATAAAACTACCTCTTCAGAGTACCGAAGTTACCTGCCAGGGGATTTACACCGGCCAACTTGTATAGACGAGCGGTCTCAAGTTGAATCCTTTCCTACAAGAAGATTCTATTTCTAATCAAAAGATGCCACAGACCATATTCTATTTTAAAAATACCAATTTATGAATAGTAAAAAAAGGTTATAAATAACAAAAAAACTGGATTCAAATTCAAACAAGTTCAACTTCTAAAAAATATATAAAAAAATAGCATGGAGATCACATCTCATCTGGACGTATAAAGGGGTGAGATGGAGATTGTCTCAAGTCAACCATTAGACTTGAAATCTTGGCATAAAAAAATAGCATGGAGGTCACATCTCATCTGGACGTATAAAGGAGTGAGACGGAGATCGTCTCAAGTCAACCATTAGACTTGAAATCTTGGCATAAGAAAGTATAAACTCAAGACCAATAGTTTTTACATCTTTAAAAGCCATGAACATGATCTCAGCATATATAAAACAAGGTTTTCCAACTTCCTGCCAATGTTGCAATCTAATAAAGGGTACTAGTACGCAATTCAAACTACTACCACATAAAAAAATCTCGGCATCTAATTAACGCCAAACAGTTAGTAAAGAAGCATTAGTGAAGAAACGTTCGTGAGTCAAAATATATGCTGCAAAAATTCTTTTACAATTGCGGCATTCCATTAAAATCGCCACAAAAAATTGCTTTATACACGTTTGAAGCAACTAGACAAAATGTCGAAGTGAATACAAGCATCCATCCCATAATTGAATACAAGCATCTCTCGGATATCCAATCTTCTCTCCTCCTCCCAGCACCCCTAACATTCTAAGAGATGATCTTCATAAATCCATCAGAGCAACTCTCGACGATGGCACCACCCACAAACAGTTCAGCAGAGCATGGCTCGCGTCCATCCCCGATGCCCCCATACTACCGACCGAGGGCTCAACCTCCCAGCATTCACCTCTGCACCTGTCGATCTTCCAAAGCATCCATTCGGGTCCTCCTCCCCTGAGACCGAAGCTCACGACACCGCATCCTGGCTCAGAGCATTGCACATCGCCAGTCTCCATCTCCTTCGTGCTTCTCTATAGGAGAGCCGCAAGTACCTCCTCCTAAATCTCCATCTGGGCGATGGGCACAAATACGATCTCATGTTGTCTCTCGAGGGAGCTCCGGCCACAGAATCTAATTGGGACTCCATCCCTCTTCTCATTTTGTTATACCTCAAACTTAGATTCCAGTACTACATCACCACTGAGCTTGTTAGGGATGAAAACGGATACAAATATATCAGTATTCATTCGTATCGACATTCATCAAAAAGAGGATATGGATGCCATTTTCTCATATATGGCGAACAAATACAAAAATCTAACTATTGGTGTTTATGGATTTAATATCATTAACTTTGACAAATACGAATGAGAATAAAGATGTATTTTAAAGAATTTTTTTAAAGAAAAAGGGCTTGAACCATATTTGTACATGCCCATAAACTTCATCATTTATCACAAAAAACTTATTACAGACCTAAAAGAATATTTTAAAGAATATAAATACGTATATTCGTTTTTTAAGGATACAAATATTAATACAAATGTTCAAATTTTGGAGGATATCAATATTGATATGATATGCATATTGGTTGCTTTCTTTTATTATTTACTTTTGAATTTATTTATTTATTTATTATGTCCAAGTTCATTTGTAAGATATTTAATAACATTTTTATATTGGATATGGTTGTATACCTAAAATGCTTTTATAGTTTTACGTAAATTCGGTCATGTCTAACATTTGTAAATTAATTTGCATTCAAATATTTGTATCTGAATTGTCATATCTATTTTAGTATTTTGAGGAAATAATTGTCCATTTTACACATTCATGTGACATTTGTTGAGATATTATGTATCTTTCATGTTGTTCATGTAATTTCTTTCATTCATGTCTTCTTCTTGTAATTCGCCCAACCGGTTTCTCTCCTATATAAGAGAACCCTAGGCCTCTCTATAATGGAATTCATTCTTTCATCTTCACATGGTATCAGAGCGACGATCCCAGACGAAGCCTTACTATTTGAGTTCCTTTTATATCTGTTTGCTCATTTAATTCAATAGCTTTTTCCATTGCTTTTCGAAAGGAAACTATATTTTTAACTGTAAAGCTATATATTCCTCAAGAATATTAGGTTGCCCATTAGGTTTTTCAATTCTTGAGATAGCAATGATGAGCCTTCATACACAGAATTGAACTTTTTCTACATTTATATGTAATTCTTCAATTCCTCATGTTCGACTCTATATTAATAAATTCGGGAATCCAATATAGATTATGATCTGAATCAAATCTATTCGTTTTTTAATTCCTATATCGGCAATTCCTTCGAAAACAGAGGATATTCTTGTATCTATTGCACATAATTCGTGATGCAGTCTCGTATTTTTTCATCCTCTTGGAAACCTGTAGAAAAGTTTTTTGGTTCACAATATTTTTCCGGACAGATATTTGATTAAGTAGATTTTTCGCATCACATTTGCATCGAGAGCCGAAGAGACTAGAGAGACCATATTTGATATTCGGTCCCGGAGGGCAGTGACTCCTTGCATGAATAATGAAACCCCCCACTCTTTTTCTTTTTTTCATAAGAGGGGTCTGAACTATACAATTTATGTCCCACTTAACCACTAGTCATTGAGGGATCAGAGATATATTTTTCTTCGATAGAAAAAAATAGGCATTGATTTGATCTTAATCCTTGTGGATCGAAAAAGACACTATACTGGATCTGCACGTATTTATTGCTAATATCCATAAATAACTTTTTTTTTGTAATACATGAACATTAACATGTGTAAAATATTTAATAACATTTTTATATTGGAAATGGTTGTAAACCTAAAATGCTTGTTGATTTTAAGTAAATTTGGACATGTCTAAAATTTGTAAATTAATTTGCATTCATTTTTCAAATATTCGTATGCGAATTGTCACATCCATTTTACATTTGTACCAGCATTTTGAGGATACAATTATCCATTTTACATATGCATGTGACATTTATTGAGATATTATTTATCTTTTATATTGCTTATGTAATTTCTTTTCTTCCCATTTTCTTCCTGTAATTTGCCTAACTGATTTCTCTCATATATAAGAGAACCCTAGAGCTTCTTTATAATGTAATTCATTCTTTCATCTCCACATCGTATCAGAGCGACGGTCCTAGACCGGAGCCCTGACCTAAATCCTTCCCACACCACAAACCCCTCCTTCAACCATAGCCGCCGCTAGAATTCGGCGCTGCCACCAAGGCTCTCTGTTGCACCCCTCGCACAACCGCCACAACAGCCATGTGTCACCCCCATGGCCACCACGATTACCGCAGCCACAGTGCGGCATCACAGAGCGATTGTTGCAGCAGCTCGGCACCGCCGCGATGGCGTCGTTGCCCCATGTCACCATAGCCCCCGTGCGACACCCCCATACACCTCTGGGTGCCTCTGCGCTTCTCCCTGCTTCTTTGAGAGGCCGATCTGTGGCCTGAAATGATCCGATTTTGACTGAAAAATGTGATTTCAGACCTATAAAACGTGTTTCTCGGCCCCAAGGTGCATCGAATGATTGACGATGATGGTTCTATAAGTTTATACATACAACTAATCCCCCATAGGATCGTGTAAACCCACTCAGATCGGTCTACTTCTCAGTCGAGTTCCGTTTTCGACCGTTCTTTTTGTGGAAGTAGAAAATAAGAATTGCTATTCATCTCAAATCCCTAGAGCTCTCTTATATAGGAGAAAAGCTATATGGGAAAATTACATAAGATAGATTGCAGAAATAACAAATATAAATAAAGACCAAAACATACAAGAATCTCAACACTCCCCCTCAAGCTGGAGCATATATGTCTAACATGCTCAGCTTGGAACAGCAACAGTGAAAAGGACCCCTCGCAAGAGCTTTGGTAAACATGTTTGCAATCTGATCACCTGAAGCAACATGAGAAGTGGAAATCAGCCCCTTCTGGATTAAATCACGAGTGTAGTGACAATCAACTTCAATATGTTTTGTTCCCTCATGAAAGATTGGATTGTTAGATATGAATAGTGCCGCCTGATTATCACATTTAAGGGGCATAGGAAGAGGCACCTTAATAGTTAAGTCAGTTAGAACAAATTTGACCCACATCATCTCTGTACTCCCTTGTGTCATAGCTCTATATTCAGATTCAGCACTAGATCGAGCAATCACCGTTTGTTTCTTACTTTTCCATAACACCAGTGAGCTACTAATGAATACAATGAAGCCTGAGGTGGACATACTGTCCTTGGGACACCCGGCATAATCCGCATCTGCACATCCGGAAATAGTAAGAAACGCATCTCTTCTGAAAAGAAAATCTGTACCTGGAGAGGACTTCAGATATCTCAAAATCATATAAAATGCATCCATGTAAACCTGTCCGGGTTGCTCCATAAACTGGTTGACTCTGTTCACAGCAAATGATATAGCAGGACTAGTAATAGTAACAGATAACAACTTCCCTACCAGCTCTCTGTATCTTCTTTTATCCACCTCTTCAGAGTCATTATCATAAAGTCTAGCATTAGGATCCATTGGTGTAGCGGCAGGTCTGCATCCTGTCATGCCATCCTCAGATAGCAGGTCAGTAACATACTTCCTTTGCGTTACAACCATACCCTTTTGAAATCATGCAAACTCCAAGCCAAGGAAGTAACGTAGTGTGCCAAGATCCTTGGTTACAAACTGTTGTCCAAGGAAATCTTTAACTGCATGAATGTCATGTTCATCGTTGCCAGTAACGATGATATCATCAACATAAACTAGAATAACAACAGTACCATTCCGAGTTCTTTTAATAAAAAGAGAATGAACTGCAGTAGATCTGATAAAATCCTTCTATTCAATCACCGCAAAGAGCTTCTGAAACCAAGCCCTCGGACTCTGCTTAAGGTCATATATGGCCTTGTAAAGACGGCACACCATACAAGACACCCCCTCAACAGTAAGCCTCGGTGGTTGTTGCATGTAGACCTCCTCCTGTAGATCACCATATAAGAATGCATTTTTCACATCTAAAGAAACAACTTCCAGTCACGTACCACAGCAACAGGAATAAGAATCCTCAGTGTAGAGTGGCGTGCAACTGGGGAGAAGGTGTCTTGGTAATCCATCCCGTAGGTTTTAGTGAACCCACGAGCAACTAACATGGCCTTATATCTATCCAAAGTGCCATCAGCACGAGGTTTTACAGTAAAAAATCACTTGTTGCCAACAACATACGCACATGGTGGAGCATGTATAACACTCCATGTGTCACGAGATTGTAAAGCAGTCATTTCCTCCTCCATGGCCAAACACCATTGGCTACTCTGCAATGCATCATGATAGGTCCGAGGTATTTCCACAGCAGACAGTCCCACAACAAAGCGTTGAAAATCCTTGGAAAGGCGTTTCAAGGAAACATGCGAAGCAAGGGGATGCATAGTTCATGCATGTTTCTGCCTCCTAAGAGCAATAGGGACATCCAAATCGTCATTATGTGCAAAAAGTGTATCATCCAAGCCGTCCTGTTCCTCAGGTTGTTCATGTGAATCACCGGTACCATTAGAAGAACTCAAATGTTCAGAACATACCTTGGGCGTACTGGATAATGGAGGAGGCACATGAGCATGGGGTCGGCGCTGGTAAACCTGCAAATAGAAAATGCGTGATGGTGGAGGTGGAGGTGGGGTGGTGGAGAAGGTGGTAGTGGTGGAGGACGTGGTGGAGAAGACGGTGTACTGGAGATTGGAGGTAGAGGCATATAGATCTCTTCTCCATCCTCTGAAGGGATGAGCTTGTCGCCTGCGGGAGAGAAGTACATAATGGGCTCAAAGAATGTAACATCTGCACTAACGTAATACCTACGTCGAACCAAGTCGAAACAATGATATACCTTTTGATCTTGGAATACCCAACAAACACACATTCGACAGCTCTAGGAGAGAGCTTGTCAAGACCAGGAGACATCTGATGAACAAAAGCTACTGAACCAAAAACACGAGACATAGAGAGAAAAGATCCGTCTAGGGAAACGCAATCACGAACGGGATCTTCTCCCTCAAAATTGAGGAAGGCATTCGATTTACCAGGTAGCAAGCGGTTAGAACCGCATCCCCCTAGTATGAATGAGGGGCAGGACTGTGAATCAAAAGAGTCCTGGTAACGTCCAAAAGATGGCGATGTTGTCGTTCAGCCACCCCATTCTGTTGAGAAGTATACGCACAGGATGTCCGATGAACAATACCATGAGATCTAAGGAACTGAGAAAGCTGAGTATTGCAAAATTCTAGTGCATTATCAGAACGTATAAACTTGACTTTTGCTGATAAATTGTTCTTTATTTCATTAATGAAAGACGGAATAACAGGACCAGCAACGGACTTGTTCTTAAGAAGAAAAACCCAAGACAACATTGAAAACTCATCAACTGCAACAAGATAAAACATGTGTCCCTGATGAACTGGGACACGACTAGGGCCCCAAATATAAAAATGAATTAACTCAAACAGACGATGACTACTCCAACCCTGACGACTATGAAAAGTAGAGCGATGATACTTCCCAAGCTGGCAGACCTCGCACTGAAAGTTAGAGAGAGGAGAAATCTGTGGAAGAACGTGACACAGCTTTTGCAGAGGAAGATGACCAAATCGGCGACATATAGGGAGAAACAGATCCAGTGCGAAGAGAAGAGGCAACAACATAAGGCGATTGCACTAGTCTGTAGAGACTCCCTTGCTCACGACTAGTTCCAATCACCATGCCTGTTAGTATATCCAAAAACACAAGAGTAGATGGATCAAATATGGCATGACAATGTAGATCCTTCGTGATTTGACTAATTGAAAGTAGATTCATAGAAAATTTAGGAACATAAAGAACATTCGGAAACCTCATAACAAGGGTCAATTGTATTTGTACCTCCCCATGACCAGTGATGGGAGAGTATGTCCCATCTGCTACCACAACAAATTGTCCAGGCTGAGTTGGACAAAAAACACTAAACTGACCTCTGTCGTCACAGAGATGATCGGATGCTCCTGAACAAGGCCCTAAATGTCGATTTCGGTCACCATTTCGGTATCGACCAAAACAGAATTTCAGTAGAATTTCGACTGGAATTTCGGTCATTTCGATCATTTTTTGTACTAGGACCCCCATATTTCGGTCATTTCGGTCGAATTTCGATTTCTACTGGATATCGATATTCGACAGAAATTCGACCGAATTTCGCTGAAATTTGAGGCCATGCTCCTGAATCCATGATCCATTCTGATAAGTCTACCCTGTAACAAGTAGTAAAGGCATATGTTAATACCTGATGTAGATGTTGAGCCGCCACCTCTGAGGATCCTGACAAAGAGCTGGTGGACCCAGAAGTAGGCATAATCTCTCTGATTCGCACCACAAGGTCACCAAACCTCTGATCAGTGACAGGTGAAGAACTGCTAGTCTGCTCTACCACTCGTGCTGAAGCTGGGAACCCATGCTTGGAATAGCATGTCTCCTCAGAATATCTCGGCCTGTGACAGTACGTACAAGGCTGACGAGGGGGGCGACTACACCCTCCCCTGCCACGGCCACCTCGACTACGAAAATGAGTAGAGCTTCCCCTACCACAGGATGTTGCAATGGCTGAGGATGTCTGAGATAGATGAGTACCAGTAGAAGATATGGAGAGCCTAATCAAGGACATTGAATAGGCTCCTGAAGGAGAGCTTTGGACGTTGATGTTGAGGTCGCCACCTCTGAGGATCCTGAAGGAGAGCTGGTTGACCCAGAAGTAGGCATAATCTCTTTGAGTCGCGCTACAAGGTCATCAAACCTCTGATCAGTGACAAGTGAAGAACTGCTAGTATGCTCTGTCACTCGTGCTGAAGCTGGGAACCCGTGCTTGGAATAACATGTCTCCTCAGAATGTCCTGACCTGTCACGGTAAGTACAAGGCTGACGAGGGGGACGACTACCCCCTCCCCTACCATGACCACCTCAACTACGAAACTGGGTAGAGCTTCCCCTACAATGGGAAGTTGCCATAGCTGCGGATGTCTGAGATAGTTTAGTACCATCAGAAGATATGGAGAGCCTACTCAACCTGCGATAAGCCTCTTCCATCGAGGGTATAGTGGCATTGGTAAGAAGTTGTTCCCTAGCCGCATCATAATTTAGATCCAGTGCCGCTAGAAAAACTCTCGTCATCACGGAATCCATGTATGTCTTGAGTTGCTCTGGTATAGCAATCAACGGAATATAACCATGTAACTTTTCAAACATACCCCTTAAAGAAGTGTAAAGGGTATGGAGGGGACGACCATTCTGCTTCGAAGTGAAGATGTTGTGCTGAAGTTGTAAAATTTTTTACTCATTCTTCGCCAGAGAATATGTAGCGGTGAAAATGTCACACATAAACTTTGTTGTGGCCTAACTCAAAATGTCATTGGCTATCTCCATGGATACTGTTCCAGACAGGCATACTCGTGCATAAGCAACGTCTGCCTCCCATGAAGCGTTAACCCCAATTTTTGTCGTTGGCTCCCCCTGTGTGAGGATATGCTTCTTGCCATTATATTGCATTAGACTCATGAACTTCATGGCCCACAATTCATAATCCGTACCATCCACCTTCACAATAAGTGCTGAACCTTTGAAGGCACCCGGAGATGGAATATCTGCTTTGTTGTCTGACATGATGATAATGTTGGAGTACTTGATTGTGCGCCATATGTATGAGAGAGGGGTAAATGGATCTTGGAGAGGATCCATTTACCCCATCCAGGGTTTAGTACCACATCTACCACCTGTGGGATGCGGAGACTCCGTGGGTGCTATATATAGAGCCCCACACCCCTGTAGTCCATTGAAAAGAGCAATAAAGCATATGCCCCTTTGAGGGATTCTCCCGTGGTTTCATCCCGCTCCTTAGGGAGTAGGGTTCCACGTTAAATCTCGTTGTGTTATTAAGTTTTGTTCTTCTTTATTCTGATACGCTTCCGCGTGTTTATTTTCTAACATGGTATCAGAGCCAGGTTCCGATCCTGGGACCTGTGGGTTATGGGCCCACTACGCTTCCGCTGCGCGACTCCCCCTTCCCAAGCGGCTCCTCCTTCGTGCCTCCCAGTCGATGGCAGCGCTCCCTCTCCCATCGGGGGGGGCTTCGGGCGTGGCTGAGGGTTCTTGTGTTGGGACCCTAGGTGGCGAGCCCCTTTAAAGAAAAAATCACTTTTTTTACTAAAGGCCCAAGTGGGCTGAATATTTAAAAAAAATGTGGTATGGTGGGCTAAAAAAAAGGAAAGAGGAGGGCGAGGCTGTAATATGTTGGGCTTTGGTTAGGCTGAGTCTGTTTGTAAAAAAATGATTAAAAAAAGAGGTGTGTACATTTGAAAAGCCATACGCATAGTAAAAAAAGAGAAGAATAGCCGGAATATCAACGACTTATTTTTAAAAAAAATATTTGGTGGCTATTTAAAAAATAGAAATAGCCGGAAAAAAGGAAAACAATTAATTTGAGAAGCCGAGAAAAAAAAACAATATCGGCATTTGAGATGTTTTATTTTCTCCTCATATTCATGTCTTCTCCCAACTTTGTCGATGTTCATTTTCCGACAAGTATGGGAGAAAGGGGGAGCATGTATAGAGTCACAGGTCTTGTTCCAGATTCAAGAGGTCAGATTCATATATTCTTCAGACCAACATATTTTCAGACTCTACAACTTTTCAGATGAATATTCTCCATACGCAAGATTCAGATTCGACGTTCAGATTCTGAGTCCACAGGTGTGATGCGCAGTTGTTCAGACTCGATAGATTGGTCAGAATCCAAGTTCGAGGCACTCCATGTTTGAGTGGCCCATTTTCGAGTTCTCCAGAGAGAGACTCATTTTCAAACACGCATATGTTTGCGGTCATTTTCAGATGAGCACATGTTTGCCATCTTTTGCCGTGGTTCCCATCATCTTTTGTTGTTTCGGTCAGAGTTTTCATGTGGTATCATAGGTACTCCAGAGTAGTGTACCATTCTCCGTGCCAGATGGGAGAGACCCAGTTCTCCGGCGAGGAGACTTCTTTCAGACTCCATTCTCCAACGATTGTGGACTCCTACCACGATTGCATTGCACTTCCATGGTCTTTTCAGTTCGGCCCTTTTTCAGAGATGGAGCAATTGTCCACATTATTGTGGTGGGCCAGAGTACTCTGACGAGGAGACTCATTTCCAGTTGCAGCAACTCGGACAGGTGCAGTTCAGAGCGCATGCTCTCCGATGAGGAGATTCAGCAGACTCACACTCCAGCCCATTCGTCCTCCTCATCTACACGGCATGAGAAGCAACATCCTCGACAGCAGCCGACAGTTGTGCGTATTGAGTTGATATTGTCCATAGTGTCTTGTAGCGTGAGTTGAGTTTCTTTTTGTTTGTCCAAGCTGAGCATTGCATGCTCCATCTTGAGAGGGAGTGTTGGAGTACTTGATTGTGCGTCATATGTATAAGAGATGGGTAAATGGATCTTTGAGAGGATCCATTTACCCCATCCAGGGTTTAGTACCACATCTACCACCTGTGGGATGCGGAGACTCTGTGGGTGCTATATATAGAGCCTCACACCCCTGTAGTCCATTGAGAAAGAGCAATATAGCATATGCCCCTTTGAGGGGTTCTCCCGTGGTTTCATCCCGCTCCTTAGGGAGTAGGGTTCCACGTTAAATCCCGTTGTGTTCTTAAGTTTTGTTCTTCTTTATTCCGATACGCTTCCGCATGTTTATTTCCTAACAGATAACAATCTCTCAAAACTGGGTTAAAAACTGGACAAGGAATGTCTACACGGACATATAGGAAGGTGGTTGTGGGTGTAGACTCATAGCACAACCCCTTCCATGCTTTAAAAGTGCCTTTGGAAGGCTAGGGTGTTTTAGATAATCGAGTTACACCCTAGGGGACTAAACACGGAGCCAAACTGCACGCTTGCAATGTTGCACAAGAGCACGTGGATGCACTGGCACCGCTGGGAGTACACACAGGGGCACGAGCAGCGCTAGCTGAGATCATGCGCGAGGGTGCGAACAGCGCTTGGGCGCTAGCGCTAAGTGTGGGTCGCGAAGGTGTGCGGCTCGGGCGCTGCGGGTGCACGTGGATCGAGGAGAAGAAGCGTGCGATGGCGACGGCACGTGGGTTTTGGTGGGAACGGGATTTAGGGCATAAACTCCAGTATAGGACCGTCGCTCCGATGCCATGTGGAAGTAGAAAATAAGAATTGTTATTAATCTCAAAGCTCTAAAGCTCTCTTATATAGGAGAAAAGCTCTACGGGAAAATTACATAAGATAGACTAGGGAAATAACAAATATAAATAAAGACCAAAACATATAAGAATCTTAATACTTTCATTACGTCAAAGACAAAGGGAGATATTTTTTCTCCGTCTGATGCCTTCAAAGGCATGGATCCCATCGTTAAGATAGATGAGACCAACTATGAGTTGTGATCTATAGGAAAAAAGAGTGCATCGTTATTTATTCCTTGAATCCTAGGCCCTATTATAATGAGACATATGGGAAAATTACATAAGACTCGTAGCGCAACCACTTCCATCGTTATTTATTCCTTGAATCTTAGGCCCTATATTTTGGAGCGTGACTGCAGTTTCTTGTGGGGCCTGAGGGTTCCTAAACGGGAGGACTTCTTCCTGTGGCTTTTTCGTAGACAGAGGTTGATGACAAGGGATCGATGCGCGAGGCTGCTTGGCAATATCTCTGACAAGTGCTTGTTATGCGACAATGTTGTGGAGTCAGTTGAGCACCTCTTCTTTGTGTTCCCGAGGGTCACGGAGATATGGGAGGAGGCGAATGCCGACTAGGTCTGCGCTACTGATGTGGCCTCTTCTGTGATTCGTTAGTGGCCCACAAGGATAGGGAGAGGAGGGCGCTTCTGTGGCCCGTGGCCTGCATTTGGGCGGTCTGGCTGGGCAGAAATGCAGCTATTTTTTCGGGTCAGCACTTTTACAAGGATAACATCGTTCTACACTGTGAACGCCTGATCGATGATAGGGTGCTTTTGTAGAGTCCTCTGTGTTTTTTCTATCGATACCTATGTAACTTACTAGTTTACTTAATCTTAATTTAATAATTGGGTCGAACACCGCTGAGTGTCTCCCCCTCTTTTGAGCTTCGAAAAAAATTTACATAAGGCCGACGAGAATAGAAAAATAGAAAAACAATACAAAGACATAAATATAACTTTACACTCCCCGTCAAGATGGAACACAGATGTCAATCATGCTCAACTTGGATAAGCATTTCTGGAAAGGCCCTCTGAGCAAATCCTTAGGTCATGTTCGGTTTGAGGGGTAAACCCCCCCTTATGGAGTTTACTCCTCATAACCCATATTTTATCTTTCTTTTGTGGGTCCCACTTTTCTCCTTTTTAATACATTAAATTAATAAATTCTCTTTTATCAATTCCATCAAAAAATAATATATTATACCATCATATCATATAAAAATTATAAACTACTCCACTTCTACTCACTTTTCCAAACTTCAATACAATCACATCACAATAACTACACACTTTTTCAAACTTCAATATAATCATATCACAACAAACCCACTACAAACCCACCTCCAGTTTAACCCTCTATCCAAACACCAAAACACAAAAATGGGTTACCTGCTACCAGTTTAACCCACCTTAACCCGCATACCAAACGCACCCATAGTGAAGATATCTGCAGTTTGCTCCCCACAACTGAAATGAGAGGTAGAGATAAAACCTTTCTGAATCATATCCCTGGTATAGTGGCAGTCCACTTCAATATGCTTGATTCTATCATGAAATACAGGATTGTTTGCAATGAACAGGGTTGCATGGTTATCACATTGTAGCCGCATAGGAATAGGTACATTTATATGTAAATCTACTAGTACAGCTTGAACCCACATCATTTCTGTACTAGCTTGTGCCATAGACCTATACTCAGAATCAGCGTTGAACCTAGCAACCACAGTTTTCTTCTTACTCTTATAAGAGATGAGAAAGCTACCAACAAATACTGCAAAGCCTGAAGTGGACTTTCTATATGTTGGACAGCCTGCATAATCGGCATCAATACATGTAGAAACATAAAGTGATGCCCCTTTTCTGAATAATAATCATGCACCAGGAGAAGACTTTAGGTACCTCAAGATCAGCATCCATGTGTACGTGTTGGGGTGGTTCCATTAATTAACTCACCCGGCTAACTGCAAATGAGATGTCTGGTTTGGTTATAGTAATATAAAGAAGCTTCCCCACTATTTCTCTGTATCTTCCCATGTCCACCTCCTCCGTATCATAATCATATAACCTCATACTAGGGTCCATAGGAGTGGTAGCAGATCGACATCCAATCATTCATGTCTCAACTAGCATCACATACTTCCGTTGTGTCGTTACAAGACCTGGTGATTTCTAGCAAATTCAAACCCTAAGAAATACCGTAAGATGCCAAGATCCTTGGTAACAAACTGACGACCCAGAAATTCCTTAGTCCTTTTTATCCCCAACATGTCATCACCAGTAATAAGTATATCGTCAACATATACCATAATAGTCGTCGTGCCTCTAGGAGTTCTCTATACAAACAATGAGTGATCCACATTCGACCTCTGAAATCCCTACTTCTCAATTAAATCCGAGAGCTTTTGAAACCATGCCTTTGGACTCTGTTTAAGGTCATATATTGCCCTATGAAGTCTGCAAACCTGCGGATACTTTCCCTCAGCAGCAAACCAAGGATGTTGTTGCATGTAGACTTTAATGTAGATCTCCATACAGAAAAGCATTTTTAACATCAAGTTGAAAGATAGGACAGTCGCATACCACATCGAGAGAAAGAAAATGACGAGCCATTTGGGAGAACATGTCTAGATAATCCACTCCATATGTCTGAGTAAAGCCACGAGCAACCAATCTGACTTTATACCGATCCAGACTCCCATCCGCATGGTGTTTAACTGTAAACACCCACTTACAACTGACAACAAAAGCTCCCTCATCAGCAGGATCCAAACTCAAGTACCACGCGATTGTAAGGCATCCATCTCTTCTTCCATAGTAGTCGCCAACGACTGTCCTTCAAGGCCTCTTGATAATTCCGTGGAATTTCCACGGCAGACAATGCAACTGCAAATTTCCCGAATTCCCCTATCAAGCGAGAAAAGGAGACCATGGACGCTAAGGATAAGATGCACATCTACACTTCTGCTTCCGAAGCGCAATGAGTAAGTCCATATTATCAACCTGTACGTCTGTCCACTGTAAAGAACCATGCTTAGGCAAATCAACAGACCCATCGTTAGAAACTATGTATTCGGAACATACCTGATGCGTGCTACATGATAAGTGGTGACCAGGAGCAGGAGCAGGTTGGCGGGTATAGTGATGCCACAACAGGGGGACAGGGACAATGGGAGCTGAGGGTATAGGAGGAGGTGAAGGTAGTGGAGATGGTGATGATGGTGGTGAAGGTGGTAATGATGGTGGCAGTAGCATGTAGATCTCATCATCGGAGTCTAAGTAAGCCGGTCACCTGTAGGACAATAGTATATCACTACCTAAAAAAAGTAATATCAGCACTAACATAGTACTTCTTGCACATTGGATCATAACATCTATACCCTTTTTGTGTCCTGGAGTACCCAACAAAGACACAATTGACTGCTCTAGGAGAGAGCTTGTCAAGACCTGGAGACAACTAGTGAATAAAGGCGATCGAGCCAAAAACACAAGGAGTAAGTAAGAATAACTCTTTCTCAGGAAAAGCAAGTGAAAAGGGAATTTTCTCACGCCAAGACAGACGAGGGCATGCGATTCACAAGATAGCATCCCGTAAGAACAGCATCATCCCAAAAAGAATGCGGAGCGCGACTTTGAATGAGAAGAGTTTTGATAACATCAAGCAAAAAGCGATGCTTCCTCTCTGCAACACCATTTTGTTGGGAAGTATAGGCACACGATGTTTGAAGAAAAATATCCTGAGTTAAAAAGTAACTGGAGAGAGCATGAGTACAGAATTCCAAACCATTATTCGTTCTCACAAATTTCACAGAAGAAAACACATTATGTACTTCATAGGTAAAGTTTTACATAACATCTCCCGCTTCAGATTTATTCTTTAATAAAAAAACACATGACGGACGAGAGAAATCATCTACAGCAACAAGATAAAACATGTGTCCCTGATGATCAAGAGCATGACTTGGACCACTAATGACTAGGAAAGGCAGACCGATGATGCTTTCCCAAATAACATGCCACACATTGAAAGGACAAGTGAGGAGAAATTTGAGGCAGAATACGATACATTTTCTGGAGCAGGAGATGACCAAAGCGCAGGTGTCACGTAAAGGGTAAGGCAGGTCCAGCAGAATGAGAGGAAATGCATGCATAAAGGGTTCGAACCAAGCAATAGAGACCTCCATGCTCACGACTAGAACCAATCACCTTGCCCATAAGGATGCCCTTAAATACAAGAGAAGATGGATTAAAAATAGCTCGACAATGTAGATCATTCGCAATATGACTAATAGATAAGCTAAATCATAGAAAAGCCAGGCGCATGCAACACATTCTGCAGACGTATAGAGGTTGCCAAACTAAAGTGATCAGGGAATGAGTTCCATCTGCTATAACCACAGTCGTCCTGGAGAAACATGTTTGTATGATATAAGTTGACCTCTGTCTCCACACAAGTGATGTATAGCATTGAAATCCATAATCCATTCTATAACATCAGATCCACTACAGTTAGTAAGTGCATAAGTACTACTTGAGGTACTAGAAGATGTTGAAGCACCACATCGAAGCACTTCCTAAGGCCGATGAAGAAGCAATGGGACTGGTAGGAAGCATAATGTCCCTCAAACATGCAACAAGTTCATCAAATCTTTGATTTGGAGAGGAAGCAGACGGAGGCTCGACCCGCCCAATTACTCGAGCAAAAGTAGGAAAGCATGCTTGGAATAGCATGTATCCTATGTATGTCCAGGACGACGGAAGTAAGTAAAGGGCTGACGAATACGACCTCCTCTGCCAGGAGGTCCACGTCCACGAAACTGGAAAGAGCTTCGTCGACCTTGGGAGGCAGCCACCGTTGAAAAAGTATGACCGGTGGCAGTGGATGGAACAGTAACCCAACTGAACCTGCGGAAAGCTTCCTCCATCGAAGGAATAGTGGCATCTACCATAATCTGGGAACGAGCAACCTCATACTCAGGATCAAGGGTTGTCAGGAATACACCAACCATGGTGGCATTTCTATAAGTCTTCTGTTGCTCAGGAGTAGATGTGAGGGGCATGAAGTCGTGAAGCTTCTCGAACATCCCATGAAAGGAAGTATATGACGAATGAAGTGGTCGTTCGTTCTTATTGATAGTAAAAATATCGTGTTGGAGTTGCAGAATCCTAGTCCCATTTCTCGCCTGCGAATAAGTGGTTGCAAGAATATCCCACGTCGCCTTGGCAATGGGCTGATTTATCATTGGCGGTCTCTATTGTCAATGTACATGAAAGCCAAACCTTGGCATATGCATCATCCGCCTCCCAAAAGGCGTTAACCTCAGTTTTCTCAGTCGGCTCCCCTTCGGAAAAAATATGTTTCTTACCCGTAGACTTAATAAAGCTCATGAACTGCATAGCCCAGAGCTCATAGTTCGTTCTGTCTATCTTGACAATCGACGTTGGACATCTGAAAGCGCCTGTGACGGGAACGTCGACTTTGTTTTCTGACATATCATCGGATAAAAACTGGTGTTTTGTGGACCAAAAAGATGAGTGTCTACACAGACATATGAGGATTTGAATGCATATATAGACTTATGCAATCAAATCCATCAATCCGCTACAAAAGATGATGCACAGATAGAAGGATCATCGGCGATTGATAGTCACAGCGACAAGGGAGTCGGTGGATGGTAAAGAAGCCGACTCCGGCCAGGTGGACCAATGGCGGCGACAACCAGATGGGCCAACAATAGCGCGCTCGAGAAGGAGAGAGTACGACGGCGCCAGAAGTAGAAAAAGAGAGAGGGCGGCAGCGGCGATGGCAACGACACCCAAGAGAGAGAGAGGGTAGGGTGACGGCACCCGATGAAGGAGGAGGGGGCGGCAGGTGTGGTTTGGGTTAAGGAAGAAGAGGTCCGACCTAGGTCCATCGTTCTGATACCATGTTGGGAGAAAGAGTGAATCCTTGTTTATTCCTTGAACTCTAGTCGCTCTTGTATAGAGGAGAGAACTATGGGTAAATTTACATAAGACAAGAGAATAGAAAATTAGAAAAACAATACAAAGATATAAATACAACTCTACATGGTCCATGTAGTTTCTCACCCTCATGTAGTGCAATAACAAAAAGCACATCCTGACAAGGCCAGAGCCTACGGCTCAGACTGGGACCAATGCTTCTTGGAAGCAAAATGACATGTATGCATGTATTTGGCTCGGCGCTAACCAATGCTTCTGGGAGGTTGGAGACGAAGGCCAGGCATCGTTCGATCAAGCGAGATCGAACGGCCGCGAAGATGCCACGTGGCGGCTGAAGTGGGAGAGGGGCGCTGCACGTGCGCGGCGTGTGCCTGGGAGCGTGCAGTTATTTTTATTACTATTTTATATTTTATATTTTTTGTTTTTTTATTATTTTTTATTTTTATTTATTTATTTATTATAAACGAATTATAAAAATGCCAAAAGTGGCTGACACGTGGCGGCCCCAGGGACGGCCACGTGTCAGCACCAGAAAAATCCGCAGATAAAGATTTTGTAAAATCAAAATAAATTAGCAAATGACCTCGTATCACAAAAGTTCCTTCACGAAAAATGCTCGTCTCGATGAGATCTACAACTTTCATGAAGACATCAAAACAAAAGTACCCCATGTACATAGAATACCTTGATTTTTTACTTTCGTAATTTTTTATGCCATTTTTAAACCAGATAAAAATCTGAAAAAATATTATAAAATCAAAGATAAATAATTACACACCAATCTTATTTTTTTGTTTTTATTAATTAAGAAAATATGTACATAAAATATCAGGTGATGCAGCATGATATCAATTTTTATGAACATTTGTTTTGTTTATTTTATTTATCATCTATTTTGTTTATTTTATTTATTAATTTCCTATGTAAAAGGCTCATTATACAAGGCCTTATTATCCTTTCTTTTTTGTTTTATTTCTTTCTCTAATTTTAGGAAGTTGTTACTTATTTTGGAGGGGGGGAGGAGTAGCCTCTATAAAAGGCCCCCTCGTATTAAGGTTGGGATCAACTTTTGAATGAAACTTATTTTTCCCGTCACTTATCTCTCTCTCTCCCATCCCGCGACCCCTTTCCCTATCCCTCCCGTGTCTCCCATCCGAACCCTAAACCCTTCCCCCTCTCTTCACGTTGTCGCCTCTCTTCCCACCCCCCCCATCCGAGTCTGCCTTCCCCGCCGCCCTCTCGCCGCGGCCCTCCCCTGCTCCTCCTTCCCGATTCGCCAGCGCCATCACCACCCCAAGCCGCGCCATCCCTCCCTTCGTTCCATCCCCGACGCTCACCCCCAGCGCGCATCGACAGCCTACCTCGCCACCCCCCCCACACACACACACACACACCGCCGCCGCCCCTTCGTTCGTAATCCCACAGCCATCCCGCGTAATCACTGACGCCCCTTCGGACTCCCGCCTCTCCTCGCCTCCTCCCCTTCCGTCCCTGTGACCGAGAATCGGTTCCCCATCCCTGTGACCGCCCTACCCCCCCCCCCCGTGCACGCAAGCTTGCCGCCAACTAAGTGTTGTGCAACCCCGTCCAGTGTGTCCTGCCGAGGAGCCCTCCTGTGCCGCTGCAAGTACTCCAAGCCTCGAGTTGACGCCGACCAGATCTGAAGCGTGCAAACGTCCCCTTGCCGGTTGTGGTATGGGTGTCATTTCCACCATTTATTCTACCAAATATTGTTAGTATGTGGATTGTTACATCGTTAATTGGTTTGGTGATCTATTGAGACTCTGTGCCGCAAACATCGCTATTCATTACCCATAATTGTTAACTAGTCGTGTTGCACGAAGTTTGTGGAAAAAACGGTGCTAAACTCGAGTAATTTACCGTCATTTTGTTGCTGAATTTTTGCACATCGCATTTCATCTAATTTGTTTTCGCCATTTACTTTGCAAGTTCAATCTTAGAATTGTTTATTTAGTCTGTCATTTAAGTAGGTTGCATCATCAGGTCAAAAACCGCTAAAATACACATGGTACAAAAGAGGCCCAAAACCCAACTTTCACATATGAGCTCCGATTCACTTGAACTTGGTCTTGTTTTGAAGGTAATTGAATGTGCATTAGTTCAAAAGTGAGTAGGATCAAATCGGACACTGAATGGGGAAGATATGTGGCTTTTAGTCCGAAAATACTAAAATTAGGGTTTGGGTTTTTGGTCCACTTATTTGGGTTAATTATTTTTTTGGATTTTTCATTTATTCTTGTGAGTGATATGTACACAACGGAGGTCGTTTTGGTTTATTCGGAGTTAGCATGAATGAGCTAAAAATCAGGGAATTTAGGCTATTTACAGGTCAATTTTGGCTGAGATTTTTGGCTTCTTATTTTGTGCAAACATAACGGATAAAATGCAATTCTTATGAAAACATGCATTGATGCTAATTATGCAGAATAAATGCTGATGATTTTGAGGGATTTGAGCTTAATAAATGAGATTTAGAGTGATGAATCCGAGATTCATCAGTGACCATACCTCCCATGGAGGAGGCCTATAGCCGTCTCAGCAGGCTGCTTTTTTCGCATATTACCACTCCAAAACCCTCCTCAACGATGGTTACTTCTCGTAGTAGAGGAGGGCCTACTCAGTTCAAAGGGTGTACCCCCCCCCCCCGTGGCAGAGGCGGTGAACGTCAGCATGGTCCTTGCACCTATCATCGTCAACCAAGACACTTAGAGGATACATGCTACCAAAAGCATGGATACTCTACATCTGCTCGTGTGGCAAAACAGGTCAAGCCTTCAGAGACTTCAGCTTCCCAGGCCCATCCATGCCTAGAGGATATTGTCTCTCATATACGAGATCATGACTCAAGTGGCAGGCACCACCACTGCATGATTTATAGCTACCGCGGTTAGAGCCTCTTCGAGCTCTTCAGGTATCGCTTACTCTTTTACTAGTAGTGGTGCAGATATGACAGAGTGGATCATAGACTCCGGTGCATCCCACCATCTGTGTAGAGACAGAGCTCAATTGAGGTCCTACAAGATGATACATCATGGTAGATGGGTTGCTATTGCGAATGGGGTCCACTTACCTATCACAGGACAGGGGAAGGTGCATCCGACGCCATTCATGCACCTACAGAATGTTTTATATGCTCATGATTTTCATATGAACTTACTTTCCATTAGCCAGATTACTAAGGATATGCATTATCGTACCATTTTTTATCCATGATCTCTTGTGTTTCAGGACATACTCACGAGCAGGGTGATTGGATGTAACTGTGAGCAGTTGGGGATCTATAGATTGGTCCAACCTCCTCATGATGGTGTCTCTACTATTCCTACTAGACTAGTCTCACCATACATGTGGCACCTTCATTTTGGTCACTCTCTACTACAGAAGTTGTGCCATGCCCTCCCAAGGATTTCAACGTGGTATTCCTTCCAGTGCGAGGCTTGCCAGCTTGAGAAGCATCATCGTTCCTCCTTTCCACTATGTCAGAGTCGAAGTAGTTCTCAGTTGTTTGAGCTCCTTCATTTAGATATCTGGTGTCCAAGTCGGGTCCCAGATCACCAGGGACACCGTTTTTATCTCGTCGTTGTTGATGATTTTCTAGACTTTCCTGATTTTCTTATTGAAGAGTAAGTCTGAGGCTAGGTCTATTATTAAACTTTCATTAATAAGATAAAGAATATTTTTTCTACCAATGCCAACTATCTATGTCTGATAAGGCCTTAGAATTCAAGATTTTTCTAGACTTTCTTCGTTTTCTTATTGAAGAATAATCTTGAAGGTGAGTCTGTTATCAAATCTTTCATTAATGAGATAGAGAATATCTTTTGTGCCAATGTCAAAAAGTTGCGTTCTGATAAGGCCGTAGAATTCTGCACCTTACAGCTTTCTGAGTTTCTTAGAATTCTTGGCATTGTTCACCAAACCTCATGTGCTTATGCAGCCCAACATAACGGTATTGCCGAGCGCAAACACCGTCACCTACTTGATGTGATCAGAATCTTTTTGATCCAGAGTTATTGCCGAGCGCAAACACCATCACTTACTTGATATGATCAGAATCTTATTGATCCATAGTCGTGCTCCTCACGCTTACTAGGCGGTGCGATCATCATTGCAGGTTACCTAGTGAACCACATGCCTTCTTCTGTGTTGGAGAGAAGATTCCTTTTTTCGATTGTGTTTCCGAGAAGGATCTTATCTCCTTTGCACCTTGTGTGTTTGGTTCGGTTGCTTTTGTTCATGACTTCTCTCCAGGTCGTGACAAGCTCTCTCCCAGATCTATCAAGTGTGTTTTTGCAAGCTACTCTCATATCCACAAGGGGTACTGTTGCTTAGATCCGCTTCGATGGAAATACTTTGTTAGTGATGATGTTACTTTCATTGAGTCTATCATGTATTTTTCTCCTATAAGTGACAGACTAGCTCCATCAGACTCTGACAAAGAGATATACATGCCTCCACCTCCTACTGTCATACCACCACCTCCACCTACTCATGCTCTACCGCCACCACTACCTCCATCACCACCTATACCTACTCCTGCTCCTCCACCTACTAATGTGGTTGCCCTAGACCACCACCTACTTCGACTTGATTTTTGCCGCGTGTATTTACTCGCAGGTCTCGCTCTGTTTCCCCTGCTCACAGTCTTCCCCATCATTCAGCACACCTCAGGTATGTAATGTGTTGGGAGAAAATGACAAGATGTTTATTCCATAGAATCCTAGGTTCTCTTACATAGGAGAGAGACCTATGGGTAAATTACAAAAGATAGACACTGAGAAATAAACAATACGAAATAAATACTCAGAGTACACGGAATTATTTCTACACTCCCCCTCAAAATGGAGCATAGATATCAATCATGCTCAGCTTAGAAGAGCACTTCTAAAACGATCCTCTGAATAGTGCCTTGGTAAAAATATATGTCGCTTGCTCTCATGTGCTGGCATGGGAGTGGAAATTAAGCCTTTCTTAATCATGTCTCTAGTACAATGGCAGTCTACTTCAATGTGCTTCGTCCTTTCATGGAATGCAGGATTGTTTGCAATGAACAGGGTAGCTTGATTATAACATTATAACTACATGGGTAGAGGTACATTTACATATAAGTATGTTAGAACTGCTCGAACCCACATCATCTTTGTACTAGCTTGTGTCATAGCTCTATATTCAGACTCTGCACTTGATCTGGCCACCACCGTTTGTTTCTTACTTTTCCAAGAAATAATAGAACTGCCAACAAACATTACATAGACAGACGTAGACTTCCTATCCTTAGGACACCCAGCATAGTCAGCATCAGCACATGCAGAAACAGAAAGAGTCACTCCTTTCCTGAATAATAAACCTGCGCCTGGAGAAAACTTTAGATATCTAAGTATCATGCATATAGCTTCCATATGTACATGTCGAGGATGCTCTATGAACTAGCTCACCCAACTCGCTGCAAATGAAATGTCAGGTCTAGTGATAGTAACATATAAGGGCTTCTCCACCATCTCTCTGTATCTTCTCTTGTCAACCTCTTCTGTATCATCATCATATAGTTTCATGCTAGGATCATAGGCGTTGTAGATGGTCGACATCCGATCATGTATGTCTCAGCAAACACGTTTGTAACATACTTCCTTTGGGTCAACATAAGACCTTGTGCATTCCTAGCAAATTCTTGCCCAAGGAAAAACCTTAGAGTACCCAAATCCTTCGTAACAAACTGACGACCCAGAAATTCCTTTGCCATTTTTATCCCATGTGCATCATCCCCTGTAACAAGAATATCATCCACATAGACCATGATGACAATTCTACCTCTGGGTGTCCTCTGCACAAACAGTGAGTGATCTACACTTGATTTCTTGAACCCTTGCTTTTCCACTAACTCCGAGAGCTTTTGAAGCCAAACTCTTGGACTTTGCATAAGACCATATATTGCCTTATGGAGTCTATAAACCTACTGACATCCCCCTCAACAGCAAACGGATGTTGCTGCATGTAGACTTCCTCCTGCAGATCTCCATACAAGAATGCATTTTTAACATCTACCTGAAGCAAGGGCCAATCACGTACCACAACAACAGAAAGAAGGATTCGTAAAGTGGAGTAGCGTGCAACTGGAAAGCGTGTGTCCATATAATCCCCACCGTAAGTCTGAGTAAATCCACGAGCCACTAATCTTGCCTTGTAGCGATCAAGGCTCACATCTGCATCGTGTTTAACAGTAAACACCCACTTGCAACTAACAACAGATGCTCCAGGAGGAGCAAACACCAAACTCTATGTACCACGTGATCGCAGAGCAGCCATCTCCTCCTCCATAGCTAGACGCTAGTGACGATCCTTCAAGGCCTCCTGATAATTCCGCGAAATAGCCACGGCAGATAGAACAGCAACAAATCTCTTGAAATCCCCTGTCAAATGACGAAAGGATACATGAGACGCAAGGGGATAAGAGGCACAAGTACGCTTCTGCTTCTGTAATGCGATGGGCACATCCAGGTCATTGGTAGCATCAGTCATGTGTGGGGTAGTCTCCTACAAGGACCCCTGCACAGATACATCTCCAGACCCATCATTAGAAATCATGTCATCAGAACAAACCTGAGGCGTGCTGGATGACGAGCGATGACCATGTGCAGAGCCAGGTCGACGGGTATAGAATTTTGGTAATGGTGGAACAA
Source organism: Ottelia alismoides (assembly GCA_037367405.1). Taxonomy (NCBI): domain Eukaryota; kingdom Viridiplantae; phylum Streptophyta; class Magnoliopsida; order Alismatales; family Hydrocharitaceae; genus Ottelia; species Ottelia alismoides. The sequence continues at coordinate 313,268 of JAZKJV010002916.1, read as the reverse complement.
TGTGGGACTGGGTAGAAAGTGGTGCTGGTGGTGGTCTAGCAGGCACAAACCGAGGAGAAGACAAAGACGTAGGAGGAGGTGGCATGTACACCCCATCATCAGACTTTAATGCCGCCAATCCGTCTCATGTAGGGGAGAAAAACATGACAAACTCGAAGAAGGTCACATCAGCACTGACGTAATATTTCTTGCGCAACGGATTATAATATCGATACCCCTTCTGGGTCCTAGAGTACCCAACAAAGATACATTTGATAGCCATAGGAGAGAGCTTGTCAAGACCTGCAGTTAACTGGTGAACAAACGCAACAGAACCAAAGGCACGAGGAGTAAATGAGAATAATTCCTTGTCAGGAAAAACAATGAAGAAAGGAGTTTTCTCACCCAGAGCAGACGAAGGCATGCGATTCACCAGGTAACATGCCATAAGGACAGCATTGCCCCAAAACAAATGTGGGGCTCGACTCTGAATAAGAAGTGCCCGAGTGATATCAAGTAAATGGTGATGGTTTCGTTCTAGAACACCATTTTGTTGAGAAGTGTAAGGACATGTGGTTTGATGAATAATGCCACATGAGGAAAAGAAATAGGCTAGAGTACGTGTACAGAATTCCAAAGCATTATCTGTTCTCACACATTTCACAGAAAAAGAGTAAACATTTTTCACTTCATTGATAAAGATTTTGATCATATCTCCTGCTTCAGATTTATATTTCAATAAGAAAACTCATGACAAACGAGAATAATCATCAACAGCAACAAGATAAAACATCTGTCCCCGATGATCAGGAACACGACTCGGACCCCAAATGTAAACATGAAATAAATAATTCAAAAGGGGAGCTACTGCTCCGACTCTGACTACTCGGGAAAGTCAATCGATGATGTTTCCCCAACTGACACGCTTCACACTAAAGGAGGACCATGGTGAGATCTGCGGCAAGATATGACACATCTTCTGAAGAGGGAGATGACCAAAACGAAGATGCCAAGCGAACGGAAAGACATGTCGAGATGAGATAGAAGACGCGCCTGCATAAGGAGTCCGAACCATGCGATAAAGACCAACATGCTCACAGCCACAGCCAATCATCCTGCCCGTAAGAATGTCTAAAACACAAGAGAAAATGGGTAAAATATAGCTCGACATCCTTCGTAATCTGACTGATAAATAACAAATTCATATAAAAATCAGGGGCATATAAGACATCCTGCAGACGCATTGACGGTGTCAAAGTAATCTCCCCATGTCCTGTAATTGCGGAATGAGTCCCATCGGCTACCACCACAGATCTTCCTGGGGAAATCTGTTTATATGTAGTAAGCTGACCTCGGTCTCCGCATAAATGATGTGTCGTCCTAAAATCCATAATTCATTCTGTAATCTCTGATCCATAACACGATGTAAAGGCATAAATACTACCTGAGGGATTGGTCGTAGCAGAGGTACTGGCATAGGTTAAAGCGACGACATTGAAATGACCTCCTGAAGATGATGGAGAAGGCATGATATCTCGCAATCTGGCCACTAAGTCATCAAACCTCTTATCTGAACTAGTTGTTGCAGGAGGCTCGGCCTGCTCTGATACACTAGTCGATGCTGGGAAACCATGCTTGGAGTAGCATGTCTTCTCGGTATGACCTGGGCGATGACAAAACATGCAGGACTAATGAATATGACCTCCTCTACCACGAGGTCCCCGACCACGAAAAGAATAAGAGCCTCCTTTACCTCGGGTGGCGGCCATTATCAAAGAGGTCTGACTAAAGGCAGTAGATGGAACGGTGATTCTGCTGAGCTAGCGGAAAGCTTCCTCTATAAAAGGAATAGTAGCATCCGCAAGAATATGAGAGCGAGCGGCATCATATTCAGGATCCACGGCTGCTAGGAATACACCAATCATCGTAGCATTCCGATATGTCTTCTGTTGCTCCGGGGTAGCAGTGAGTGGCATAAAGCAGTGGAGCTTCTCAAACATCCCATGCAGAGATGTATACAGTGAATGGAAAGGCCGACCGTTATGCTTCATAGTGAATATGTCGTGCCAAAGTTGAAGGATCTTGGTTTCATTCCTCGCTTGAGAATAAGTAGCTGCGAGGATATCCTAGATAGCCTTAGTTGTGGGCCGATGTAACAAAACATTGGCGATCTATATCGTCAATGTTCCTGAAAGCCAGACTTTGACATATGCATCATCCGCTTCCCACGAGACGTTAACCCAGTCTTCTCCACTGGCTCTTCCTCGAAAAGAACGTGTTTCTTACCATTTGACTTCATAAGGTTCATAAACTGCATGGACTATAGCTCATAGTTCATCCCAATCATTTTGACAATAGGCGTTGGACCTCTGAAAGTGCATGTGACGGGTACATCGACTTTATTTTCAGACATGCCGGTTGTGGAAGACTAGGGTTTTGTAATCAAAACAAAATGATTGTCTACACAAACATATGTGGATTTGAATGACCCAAATCCATCAAGAAAGGGGAGAAACTAATGCTGATGATAGAGTTGCTGGGAAGGAGATCACGCAGGAATGCGCGACTGCGTGCGCGGTGGCACGAGGCAGCGTGCACAGGCTCGCGATGCAACGTAGGACGCGCGAGGGTGCGCGATTGCATGTGAACAAGGACGTTGGGTGGCATAAAGAGGCACAAGGGGTGCGGGGAGCGAGGGACAGAGGGCGGAAGGTGGGGTTAGGGTTAGGATATGAGAGCTCCGGCCGAGGACCGTCGCTATGATACCATGTTGGGAGAAAATGAGAAGACGTTTATTCCATAGAACCCTAGGCTCTCTTATATACGAGAGAGACCTATGGGTAAATTACATACGATAGACACTAAGAAATAAACAATAAGAAACAAATACTCATTATACACAGAATTATTTCTACATAATGAGCACATTGTTTCTATTGATGGTACTACAGAGTTGTCTGTACAGCGGGATTCCATACAAGATAAGCAAGTGCTCTCTCAAGAGGGGAACTTACAGGTTCAGGACTTGGCAGATGATCTTCATGTGCCGATTGCTATGTGAAAGCAAAGACATACGTCTCCTATATATCCTCTTGCAGCCTAGGTTTCCTTGAGCAGAATATCAGAGGATTTCATGAGGTTTACCTTGGCACTATCAGCTATAGAGATACCACAAACAAATCAGGAGGCTATTCAGGATAGTCAGTGGCGACTAGCCATGGAGGAGAAGATGGTCGTGCTTCAGTCGTGTGGAACTTGGAGTCTTGTTTCAACTCCAGCTGGCGCATCCGTTGTTGGGTGCAAGTGGGTGTTCACTGTGAAGCATCGTGCAAATGGCACTGTGGATCGATATAAGGCAAGACTTGTGGCACGTGGGTTCACCAAGACAAATGGGATGGACTACCACGATAACTTTTCTCCAGTTGCCAAGAATTCTACTCGGTGCATCCTTCTATATGTTGCAGTGATACGAGATTGGCTCATGTACCAGCTTGATGTGAAGATTGCCTTCCTCTATGGTAATCTACATGAGGAGGTCTACATGAAGTAGCCACCTAGGTTTGCTACTGAGTTGGAGTGTCAGAAGGTTTGCAGGCTACACAAACCTATCTATGGTCTTAAACAGAATCCAAGAGCAAGGTTCCAGAAGCTCACGAACTAGATAAAGAAACATGGGTTTGTGCCATCGATTGTCAATCACTCTTTGTTTGCGCACAAGACTCAGAGAGATATAGTCATCATTCTTAACTGTGTTGATAATATTATTGTTACAGGGATCACGAGCAGGGCATTCAAATTGCCAAGGACTTCCTAGGTCAAAAGTTTGTGACCAAGGACCTCGGTAGTTTACGTTATTTCCTTGGCATAGAGTTTACCAGAAACTAACTAGGTCATGTAATGACCCTGAGAAGTACGTAACATATCTTCTTTCTGAGACAGGCTTGGCAGATTGCAGACCTGCCACTACTCCTATGGACCCGAGCATGAAGCTCTACGACGATGATACTGAGGAGATCGACAAGAGGAGGTATATGGAGCTTGTTGGTAAACCCATGTATGTGATCATAACCAGGCCAGACATATCCTTTGTCGTGAGCAAAGTGAGTCAGTTTATGAAGCAGCCCAAACATGCATATATGGACGCAGTCCATATGATTCTGAGGTATCTGAAGGCATGACCTGGTATGGGACTTTTATTAAGCAGATGTGCATCACTTTCAGCTACAGCATCTATAGATGCAGATTATGTCGGGTGTCCCAAGGATAGGAAGTCTACTTCAGGATTCGCAGTGCTCATAGGGAATTCTCTAGTGTTAAGGAAGAGCAAGAAGCATACTATGGTTACCAGATCTAGTGCCGAGTCAGAATACAAGGCCATTGCGCAAGCCAGCACAGAGATGATGCAGGTCAGATATGTTCTTACTGACTTGACTATAGAGGTGTGCCTCTTCCCATGCACTTCCAATGCGATAACCAGGCTATTCTTTTCATTGCAAACAATCCTGCCTTCCATGAGAGGACCAAGCACATAGAGGATTGTCACTACACTCGTGACATGATACAGAAGGGTCCCGTCGCAACTACTCACGTCAGCTCTGGAGACCAGACAACAGATGTACTTACTAAGGCCTTAGCCATACCAGAGATGTTGCTCCAAGCAGGGCCTGATTGATATCTACGCTTAAACTTGAGGGGGAGTGTTGAGATATTATTTATCTTTTATATTCTTGATTTGGATCATCGGTGGTGACTTCAATGTCACATTGCTACTGGACGACAGACCGGGGGAGAGCGGAGGCTCTGATCCTGGATCAACAGATATGAGGCAAGTGGTTCGGTCTCTGGGATTGTCTGTTGTGGATGCGGCTGGGCGCAAGTACACTTGGAGGAACGTGAGGGCGAGGTCCAGACTCGACAGGTTCCTGATGTCGGTTGAGGCAGGGGAGGTCTTCCCTTTGGCGAGGGCTTGGGCTCTTCTGAGGATTGTATCGGATCACACTCATGTTCTATGGTTTTCTGGTGAGGAGCGCTTGGCTCGGTTCTCTTTTCGCTTTAAGAAGAAGTGGTTGCTGGAGGATGGTTTCCGGGACATGGTGCACGAACATTGGCGGAGTGTGGCGGTGGCGGGCTCGGTTGTGTCGCGGTTTGCGGCCAAGCTCGAGTCACTGAGGCGGTTGCTGTTGAGTTATGGGAAGGATGTCTCCAGGAGGCGTCGGGCCATTAGGGCAGAGGCAGAGGCTGGGATCAGCAGGTTAGACGGGCTTGATGAAGATCGGGGCCTGTCTCCGGAGGAGGTGGAGGAGAGGGCAGCATGGCTAGAGGCTGTGCTTCGGGAGGACAGAAAAGAGGAGGTTCATTGGCGGCAGAGGGCCAGGCAGAAGTGGCTAAGGGAAGGGGACGCCAACACGCGGTTCTTCCATTCTGTGGCTTCCGGGAGGTGGAGAAGGAGCTTCTTGCATGATTTGGAGGTAGGGGGCCAAAGAGTTTCCGGCGAAAGGTAGATTGGGATCGCCTTGCGGGGTCATTTTGTGAGCGCCTCGAGGAGGGTGCTGGTGGAAGATGGCTGGGGTTGGTCGGGTCGGGGTGTGAGGTCCTTAAGTGGTGCCAAGGCTGATTCGTTAGTGGCTGAATTCACGGAGGTTGAGGTGCGTAAGGCGGTTTGGGAGCTGAATCTAGACGGGGCTCCGGGTCTAGATGGCTTCTCCATTTCATTCTACAGGGAGTTCTAGAATCTGTTGAAGGGGGACATCTTGGAGGTTCTGAATGAGTTCAGGGGGGGGACAACTTGGGTTTTGAGAAAGTTAACAGGGCCTCGATTTTTTTGCTTCCGAAGAAAGATACCCCAGTGGGGGTGGGGGACTACAGGTCGATTTCTATATCCAATGGCATTTATCTTATTGTCGCCAAGGTGTTGGCGAACAGACTTAGAGGGGTCCTATCCTCTGTGGTTTTGCCGGCCCAATCCGCATTCTTTCCGGGTCGGTCTATGGCGGATGGAATCATGACCGCTTCGGAGATTTGCCGTAAGTGGAAGAGGTCTCATACAAAAGGGGCAGTTTGGAACATTGACTACGCCAAGGCTTATGAATGTGTCAGTTGGAGATTCCTTTGGTTAGCTATGCAGAAAAGGGGTTTCCCGGAAGATTGGATTGCTTGGGTTAAGAGATGTGTCACCACTAGCTCATGCTCGGTGCCGGTAAATGGGAGGCCTGAGGGAGGATGGTTCCAGCCGCAGAGGGGGAAGCGTCAGGGGTGCCCTCTTGCTCCCCTGCTTTTTGTGTTAGTTGCATATTATCTTGCAGTTTTGTTTGAGCGGGCAGTGGAGGAAAACTGGTGCGAAGGCTTCCTGTTGGGAAAAATGAATAACCTTATTTATTCCATGAACCCTAAGCTCTCTTATATAGGAGAGTAGCCTATGGGTAAATTACATAAAGCATACTATGAAGAAACAAAATAGAGAAAAGTACAGATACTACTATTATTGTATGCGTTAACACTCCCCCTCAAGATGGAGCATAGATATCAATCATGCTCATCTTAGTGACAAATTCACTACCCAGCATTTCTTTTGCCTGCCTTATGCCCTGCTCATCATCTCCTGTAATCAAGATGTCATCAACATAAACTATAATGACAATGATACCTCTCGCGGTCTTCTGTATAAACAAGGAATGATCAACATTGGAGCGTTTGTATCCTTGTTTCTCGAAGAGATCCGAGAGCTTCTGAAACCATGCTCTGGGGCTCTGCTTAAGGCCATAGATAGCCTTATGTAACCTGCATACCTTGGAGCATTCCCCCTCAACAGCAAAACCAGGTGGTTGTTGCATATACACCTCTTCCTGCAAATCTCCATATAGGAATGCATTCTTCACGTCCAACTGATGGAGCGGCCAGTATCGAGCAACTGCAACTGACAGCAAGATCCGTAGAGTGGAATGACGTGCCACAGGCAAGAATGTGTCAAGATAATCCACCCCGTATGTTTGTGTGAAGTCACGTGCAACCAGACGCGCCTTGTACCTGTCAATAGAGCCATCTGCATTTTGCTTCACTGTGAACACCCACTTGCAGCTCACTGGGTTCACATCTGGAGGTATAGAAACCAAAGTCCAAGTTCCTCTGGACTGAAGTGCTGCCATTTCTTCTTCCATTGCTAGCCGCCATCTACTATCCTGCAGAGCCTCATGATGATTCCGTGGAATATCTATAGCTGAAAGAGCCATAGCAAACGACCTGAAGTCTCCAGATAGCCGCTCAAAAGACACAGAGACTGATAATGGATATTTGGCACAACTCCTCTTCGACTTCCGTAAAGCAATGGGATATCCAAATCAGTTGTAGGCTCATCTGGCTCCTGCGCCACATCATGCTCAGAAATGTCGTCAGATCCATCAACATTAATATTTTCATTACATACCATAGGCGAGCTAGTGGACGAGTCACGACCATGAGCTGGAGGAAGCCTGCGGGTATAATGGAATGGGAACGGTGACATAGGCTGCTGTGGTGGTGGTGGTGGTGGTGGTGGTATCTGAGGTGGTGGTGGTGTCATGTATATGGCATCAGGTGGTATAGATGGAAGCTGCTTGTCTCCTGATGCTGAAAAATACATAACAGATTCAAAAAATGTAACATCTGCACTGATCATATACCGCCGACACAGAGGATCAAAGCACTTGTACCCCTTTTGAGTTCTGGAGTACCCAACAAAGACACACTTGACAGTCCTAGGAGAGAACTTGTCAGTACCCGGTGACAACTGATGGACAAAAGCAACCGACCCAAACATGCGAGGAGTAAGAGGGAACAGATCCTTGTCAGGATGAATAAGTGAGAACGGAATCTGTTCATTCAAGACAGACAAAGGCATACGGTTGATTAGGTAACATGCAGTAAGAACTGCATCACCCCAGTAGGAATAGGGAACATGACTCTGTATAAGTAGTGATCTAGTGACATCAGGAAGGTGACGATGTTTTCGTTCAGCAATCCCATTCTGTTGAGATGTATGAGCACAAGATGTTTGGTGAATAATCCCTTTTGAGGAGTAGTAATTGGCAAGAGTATTGGTGCACAACTCTAAAGCATTGTCACTTCTCACAAGCTTCACAGATGTAGAAAAAACATTTTGTATTTCATTCAGAAAATGAATAATGATATTTCCTGCTTCAGATTTATTTTTCATCAGAAATACCCATGACATTTTAGAGAAATCATCCACAAAAACTATATAAAATATGTGTCCCTGATGATCAGGTACACGACTCGGACCCCAGACATCAATATGAAATAACTCAAACTTGGAGGTACTACTCCGACCTGGACGACTGGGAAAGGACGACCTGTGATGCTTTCCCAACTGACATGCCTCACACTGAATAGATGTGTGAGGGAGACCATAAGGTAAAACTTGACGCAACTTCTGAAGCGGTAAATGACCAAAACGCAGATGCCATAATAAGGTTGATACTTGTCCAGAAGAGAATGAGGATCCAGCAAAAGGAGTCTGATTCAGGCGGTATATGCCTCCTTGCTCATAGCCATGACCAATCACATTGCCCGTATGGATGTCCTGAAAAATCAAAGAAGATGGATCAAAAATTGCCCGACAATGTAGATCCTTTGTAATCTGGCTAATTGACAATAAATTCATTGAGAAATCAGGTGCATGTAGCACATTCTTGAGCTGCATAGAGGATGTCAATCTAGCCTCCCCCTGACCAGTGATGGGGGAATGAGTGCCATTGGCAATCACGACTGTCCGACCTGGAGGGATCTGAGTGTATCCTGAAAGTAGACTCTGGTCGCCACATAGATGATGTGTAGCGCCCGAGTCCATAATCCATGGTAAAGTATCTGATCTACTACTGTGGAATGCAAGTATACTACCTGAAGCACTGGTAGAAGCAGAGGCAGAAGCGGCAGCATCAGAATGACTCTCTGTAGTCGGTGCTGGAGTAGATGGTGGAATAATGCCCCTCAGACGGGCAACTAGATCCTCGAATCGTTGATCCAGAGTAGCAGCAGACGGGGACTCTATCTGCTCAGCAGCTCGTGCAGATGCAGGAAATCCGTGCTTCGAGTAGCAGGTATCTTCATTGTGTCCAACTCGGTGACAATATGTGCATGTTGGCCTAGTGCGGCCACCCCTTCCTCGAGGTCCACGTCCACGACCCTGGTGATGAAATCCGCGACCTCTATTTGCTGCCATGGCTAAGGAATTCTGACTCACAGCTGTTGAGGGAACTGTGATCCGACTCAATCTATGAAAAGCTTCCTCCATGGGAGGAATAGTCGAGTCTGCCAAAATCTGAGATCGTGCAGCCTCATACTCTGGATCAAGTGCAGCCAGGAACACACCCACCATGGTCGCATTCCTGTATGTCTTCTGTTGTTCTGGCATGGCAGTAAGAGGCATGAAGCTATAGAGCTTCTCGAACATCCCTCTCAGTGATGTGTAGAGAGAATGTAAAGGACGACCATTCTGCTTTATTGTGAATATATCATGTTGAAGTTGCACAATCTTCGTCTCGTTCTTGGCCTGAGAGTACGTTGCCGCTAGAATATCCCACATATCCTTGGTTGTGGGTTGATGTAAGATGTCATTGGCAATTTCAATAGCCAATGTACCAGCTAGCCAAACCTTGGCATATGCATCATCAGCCTCCCATGAGGCATGGACTCCAGTCTTCTCTGCAGGCTCAGGTTCGGTAAGAATGTGCTTCTTACCTGTTGACTTCATCATACTCATGAACTGCATTGCCCACAGTTCTTAGTTTGTACCGTCCATCTTGACAATGGGCGCTGGACCACGAAATGCGCCAATAGATGGCATATCAGCCTTGCTTTCTGACATACTGGAGATGGAAGACTGGAGCGATTGACAGACGATGAACTTCGTCTACACTGACATAGGCGGGATTAGTTGCATGTGTAGACCTCAAGCAACTATCCCCATGAAGATGTGCGTGCTACGGTCTTCACGCGCACAAGAGTCACGCACTGGATCACTAAGAAGATGTGTGCACTGGATCACGCATGCAACAGTCACGCACAGATGGTCACGCGCACGAGGCTGCGCACAGGGTTGCGCACCGGAGAACGCGCACAGGCGCTAGCGCTATGCGCACAGGCGCTATGTGCGCGCAGGCGCTGGAGGATGCGCAGACGCTGGAGGGTGCGCAGGCGCTGGGATGCACAGGCGCTACGTGCGCGCAGGCACTGGAGGCGCTACGTGCGCTATGTGCGCTGCAGGTGCGCAGGCACTGGAGGGTGCAGGCGCACGCACTGGCGCAGGAGAGGCGGCGCAGGAGCAGCACACGCGCAGGAGGAGGCGCGCGAGCAGCAGCACAGCCGCGCGTGCGGCGGCGTAGAGGCGACGCCAATCGAGAGGGAAGGAGAAAGAGAGGCCGGCGGGTGGGGTGGGTTAGGGTTAGGGTTTCGAGAACTCCGGTCTAGGACCGTCGCTCTGATACCATGTTGGGAAAAATGAATAACCTTATTTATTCCATGAACCCTAGGCTCTCTTATATAGGAGAGTAGCCTATGGGTAAATTACATAAAGCATACTATGAAGAAACAAAATAGAGAAAAGTACATATACTACTATTATTGTATGCATTAACACTTCCGAATGGGGGACATCTCTGTCCCGGTGTTGCAATATGCGGATGACACGTTGGTATTCCTGGGAGGGACGGAGGAGCAGAACCGCAATGCAGCTGTGCTGGTGGATGTTATACCATGGATTATGGACTTGCAGTAGTCGGTCCTTGTTCCGCAATGCCTCTCTGGGTTGCAGATTAACAGGCAAAAGTCGGTCCTTGTTCCAATGGATTTGGGTGGCGAGGAGAGCATCAGGCTGGCAGAGTGGGCAGGATGCCCCTAGGGGAGACTGACGATAACCTATCTGGGTTTGCCTCTGGTTGAGGGCAGGCTGAGGAAGTCCGATTGGGATTGTGTGTTGCGCAGAATGGAGGAGCGGCTGGAAGGTTGGAAGGCTGTCACTCTGTCCAAGGGTGGGAAGCTTACACTGCTGAAGCACGTTCTTTCGGTCATCCCGACTTTTTTCTTTTCGACGAGGTTAATGCCTGATGGTGTTAGGAGGAGGATTGAGACCTTGATGAGATCCTTTTTCTGGTTTGATGAAAGACAGGCAAAGAGGGGGTTGCACCTGGTGGCTTGGAAGGACTTGGCTGTTCCTGTTGCAGAGGGGGGCCTTGGCATTAGGGACGTGGAATCTATGAACAAAGCTCAGTTAGCCAAGTGGGTGGTGTGCATTTGGGGTTCGTCCGATTCGCCGGTCTTGCAGTTGCTGAGAAAGATTTATGGTGTTGCTGGGGAGTTGGTGGCAGAGAGGAAGCGTCATGAATCTTCCCTGTGGAGTGGGATCCGTGTCGTACTTCCGGTGCTTCGGCCGCTTCTTAGGCCGATTTTGGGGGATGGGCTCCGTTTCCGGTTCTGGTTGGATGATTGGACGAGGGATGGGGTCGTGGCCTCCCGCTTCTCTCGGTTGATGGAGTTGGCCGTTGATAGGGGAGCGCGGGTGGCGGAGGTCATCGAAGTTGGGTCGTGGGCGCCGAGGTTCCTTGCGTGATCTATCGGATCAGAGGTTGGAGGAGTTTTTGAGGATGTTGTCTGAGATTCCCCCTGCCGAGGAGATGTCGGGGAACCCGGACCATTTTGAGTGGACTGATGGTAGGTTCTCGGTGAAGGCGGCCTATCGGAAGGTTGTTGCGGCTTTGGTGGAGCGTGATGATGAGCTATGTGATGATGTGAAGATGATTTGGGCAGCTAAGATTCCTACGCGGGTTAAGGTTTTTCTTTGGTGTATGAGGAGAGGTCGTATCTGTGACAAGGTGAGAAGAGACAGACTGCTGGGTGGGACGGATCTAAAGTGTGACAGATGCGAGGACGAATTGGAGGATGTGGACCACATCTTCTTTGGTTGCAGGTCTTCCGCAGAGGTTTGGGAGTCATTGGGGCTCACGTGGGTCCGGACCTTTGATGCTGATCAGTTTTGGCGGTCGATTCGTCGGGTCGGCCATGGGCCTTCTGATGATGTCTCCAAGCCTTTTGCCGCACTGTGGGCTATTTGGCTGGGTAGGAATGACACAATCTTCAAGGGGCAGCGGTTTTACTCAGCTCACTGTAATGTTTTGTACAATTTTTGGGTATCAAACTGATGTACACTTTACTTTATTAATGAATACTTTGGTGTGGTGACTCCCGCCTCGGGAGGGCTCCCTCGTTCTCTTACTCAAAAAAAATTCTCTTCTTCTTGTCTTCTTCTTGTAATTTGCCCAACCGATTTCTCTCTTATATAAGAGAACCCTCGGGCCTCTCTATAATGCAATTCATTCTTTCATCTTCACAACATTCATAATCGTATTTGGTCTTTAAAAAGTAAAGATACCATAACACATATGTTTGTATTTGCATCCGATTGTTTTCATCCCTAGAGCTTATAGTTAGCTCTCCACCGACAACAACAATGTGGCATCGCACCTAGCAGTACATCGTCTGACGACCCCACCTAACATCGCAGCTAGTAAGTACACGATCTCGTTGTCATGTACCGCTTTTGCCCAACAACAGCAACATTCAGTGGCCTAGTCTCTAAGCAGCAACATCACCCAACGGTCCCACGACTTTGCTACGCAACAGCCCATGTCATAATGTAACTTTGTCGATGAACGGCAGCAACATTCTTTGGTTTGTGCTATGTGTGTGGGTTATAAGTACGAATATCCAAGTCGTTAAGAAAATCATGATTTCGTACTACATATAATTGTGTCATTCTTGAAGGTCAACACCAATAAAGGTGTCCTATTACATCTATACTCGACGTGACTCATCTACTTTTGCCTCTTTAATAGTCTTTATCTAGTTATGGTTTATCATATCATGCCAATGGGACCGAATATAACGAGACCAAACCATGGATCTTTGTTTCACCTCAAATCGTTCAATTAAATGATGCATTTAACTGTCTTATGGTCACATGCTTTTTGGATTTCTGTAGGGAGGTAGAAAAGGTTATATTCCATTCCATTCTTACCAAAATTCTTTTACCAATTTTGTTTACTTACAACCTCATTTCATTCATGTGCACCAAGCATGAGCTAAGTCTTGAATGCCTCACTTCTAACCAGTACCAAACATGACCTAAATCGTGAATGCCTCACTTCTAGCCAACATCATCTTTTTTAAGAGAAATGCGGGTGGCCTCCCAAATCCCAACCCACCTCAAGAAGCATGTGTATATATATAAGTAGCGTATAACTATAGGTTTTTACATAATCCAAGATCTACAAATCGCCTTACAATGTTCCAACACATACTCCTAGTGAAAACAATTCCGCCAAAAAATCACGGCGTTCCGCACGTACCAAATAGCTCATACCAAAGCGAAGGGAAGTACACTATCCTTGTGTCCAAACCCGCAAACAAAACGAATATCTCTCCAAAAGCACAAAACATCCCGATCCCCGAGCCATGTAAGATGTGCCCTGCTCCACACCTCAGTTGAAGACTCACAATAGAAGAACAAGCGGTTCATATCCTCCACCGCGAAGCCGTATCTGTCGCATGAAATGTCCTCTGCCCCCAGCAGAAGCCGCCGACGTTCCTTCGTAAGAATCCTCCCAAGTCTGAACAACCACAAGAACACCTTAATACTATAGGGCACCTTGCATCTCCATATCAATTGCATGTTTACCCTCTCGTCATCCTCCACCTCCACCCCATCTGTCGCAAAAAGTTCATAAGCCTTTTTGACCAAAAATCTGCTATATCCCCAGACGTAGTGATCTCTTCCCGTCGTAGGAATCACCTCGTTCACCAACTCGATCTGCAACTTCAAGAACTCCTCAACTCTCTGGACTGAAAGCTCCGTCACAAAATTCAGTGATCAGGCCCCCTCTCCCCACACCTCCCTTACCACCACCATCTTATTTGCCGCTAAGTGCAATAACCTTGGGAAATGCTCCCCAGGGTCCCCTCCCCCGTCCAATCATCCATCCAAAAGCGGAATCCCCCTCCATTCCCCAGACAGGGCCTTATCTTGCTTGCCATCTCCGACACCACATTCGAAACACCCCACCACAAAGCAGAATGGATGCATCCCAACTCAACCTCCAGCGACATAGACCCTATATATCTTCCTTAACAGCCTACATACCAGGTCCTCCGAATTTCCCCAAATTCGCGTCACTCATTTCAACATGAATGTTTTATTCATCTCCCCTAAACTCAAAACACCCATTCCACCCTTCCTCCTTTGCGTTGTCACACGATCCCAACTTACCAAATGAATACTCCCTCTAGTTTACCTCCTATCCGACCAGAAAAATCTATACATGAGTGCCTCAATCCTCGCCCGCACCCCTGCCGGAATGACTTTAGTAGAGCAGAAAAAAATCGGGATCGTCGAAAGAATATGCTTCAGAAGTACCAACTTCCCTCCATTTGAAAGCAGCCTCGCCTTCCACCTGGTAAACTTCCCCACCAATCTCTCCACCAATGCCCTCCAGTCCTTCACTTTCAGCCTCCCAGCCACCAAGGGCAATCCAAGGTACGTGATTGGCAAGGCGGCCACTGGGCAACCCAACACCTCCACAGTCACTCAAGCCTCCTGCTCTATAAGGCCAAACGGGAGCACCACGGATTCGCCCCTATTCACCTGCAGGCTCGAGATGTCACCAACAGCTTCCATGATGCACGAGGCCCTCTTGATCTCCTCCTAAGTAACCCCCAAAAAATGATTGTGTCGTCAGCGTAATGCAGCAAAAGGATGGAGATCTCCTCTCTCTTGTATCCAGAACACCAACCATCGGGCGTCACCAACTTCATCATCACTGCCAACGCATCCGCCACAATAACAAAAATCAGCAGCGCCAAAGGACAACCATGTCTGATGCCCCTTTGGGGTTGAAAGAAGCCTCCATTTGGTTTCCCATTGAAAGAAGCCAACATCATCTTTTTAGTAAAGATATTAAAAATAATTAACTACTAATTATTAGACGGTACATAAAGAAAATAACCCCTGAATCAAAGACATCAACCATTTAAGGTAGCGACCAGAAAATGATAATTAAATAGTATGTTGAATACATTTATTCTTTCCATAGAATAAACAGAAAATTGAACACAGACATGTAAAAGAAGCCGATACCCACAGTTGTCGAACTTCTTAAAATTAAGTTTTTTTTATGATAAAGATTATAAATGGTATGACGGAGATTGGAAGAACAAACATCAGAGGCAATGAAAACATAAAGGATGAGAATCCATGTGATAATGCATTCCCCTAAAACAACCTCATTCACGGATAAAATATGCGTGTTTTTATTTCCTGCCAACTATATATGGTAATTTACATTTACAATTTAAAATTTGTGGTAAATAGAGAGGTTCACTTAACCACAATAACTACTCACAGGAACGGAGCATTTTCTTTACGTCAAATATACTCAGTTTATTGTTTAGATCAATTAACAATTTATTTCAAAAGCTAAGGTTCTTGAGCACCTGATCTCCAGCATAACGCTCTTGTACAGCTTTTACTTGAGGCTGTAATGTTCTCATTGCCATTGCAGATTCAACCTGTGAAGCAAGTTAACAATGAAGCCACAAAATGAACATAGTGATGCATGGTTATCATTACATAAATTTATATGCATGTTACCCATGGCATCCCAAATCTTTTAAATTAGCCCTTCAGTTCTTACAACTAAATATGATATAGATCCATTTCTTCTCTTTTTCTATTCTTTTCTTTTGAAAAGCTTTCCATGTCAAAAGTTCTCTTTCTATATGCAAACAATAATGGGGTGAAAGATAAGTTCGTGATGCTTTTTTGAGACAAATTTGTGAGTACACTGAGGAAACATGTTTCTTATTTATTAAAGGAAAGGATACCTGTTTCTTTGTCAAAGGAAATGTGGCAGCCTTTACAAGAATTGTGAGAAGAATGATTGCAAATCCATAGGCATATGGTACATGCAAAGCAGATAACCCGTCCTTCAAAACCTGCAAAGAACAATCAGAATGTTCAAGATGATAAGAAAATAGATCTATCAATTGCAATCTTCTCAAGATGATCTAAAATACCATCTTGACACCATTGATGCAACTTTTTTTTTGAAAGCCAGAAACAGAGGGATATACTCAGTGGTGTTCGCCCCATTTATTTAAAAAATAAAAGGGAAACAGGTGGTTTACAAAAGTAACAACACGAAACAAGCACAGCCTCTACAAAACCCAATCATCAACCAACCACGCACAGTGCATCTCCACGTTCTCCTTGTATAAGCGTTGCCCTGAAAAAAGAGCTGCATTTCTGCCCAGCCATACTGCCCACAAAGTTGCCACGGGCCAAAGGATCGCGCGCCTCTCTATGTCTCCATTGGCCACCAACGAACCACAAAAGGAAGCCAAATCGGCAGTGCAAACCCATGCCATAGTTGTATCCTCCCAGAAGACAGTCACTTTCGGGCAAGTGAAGAAAAGGTGTTGAAGGGACTCCACCATTGATGCAACTTTTCAGGTATTTTACTAAATTTTAAATTTTTTTCATTAAAATAACTAAAGGGTTCAAAAATAAGAATCTAGCATATTCTATGTATCCCCTGCGGAAATTATGTGTAGCTAAGAAAATGAGATGGTGATGGTCTAAGGGGGCTATGGAGAATGGAATAAATGGATCAAGAAGAGTGAAAGGAATGCCATGCAGTGTGTTTCACGAAAGGAGGGAAGGGGCATTGGGCAAGGGGTGTGGGATGATGAACAAGGGACAGGCCAACGATGTACCCCCAATGGTTCTCGGCGATAGACCATGTCGTTGATGGCGAAAGCGGCACAGATGGTGAGCAGCGTAGAGTGATACAATTGGTGGATACCCCCAAACTTCTCATTTATTGCATCTCTATTCTCATTAATTAACACAATATCATCGACGAACAACATATACCATGGTACCTCATCCTAAGTGTGACAAGTCAACTCGTCCATAATCAAAGTAAAGAGGAACGTACTCAAAGTTGAATTTCGATGCAAACCGGTGCTAATGTCAAAATACATTATCTTCCCAAACTGGATCCTTACATAAGATTACATATCTGTTATAAGGTTAATGCACAAGACACGTACTTGTCTCTTCAAAACTCTCCACAATATCTCCCATGGGACTGAAACATAAGACTTCTCCAAATCAATAAAAATTATATCGAGGTTCTTCCTTTTAGCTATATAAATCTCCATTATTCTCTTCAACAAGTGGAAAGCTTTAATAGTTGAGTAATCTAGTATGAACCCAAATAGGTTTACTGTTACTTTGGAAACTTGCCTCCACCTTCTTTCTATCATATGTTCCCAAATTTTCATAGTATGACTCAACAGTTTGATTCCTCTTTAATTTGAACAATTTTGAATATATCATTTATTCCTATAAAGAGGCATCACGATGCTTCTCCTCCATTCTTCATGCATTTTCTTGCTTCGCCAACAAAACAATGAATAAATTTGTGAGCTACATCAAACCACGTTCACCTTGAACTCTTAATACTTGTATAGGAATGTCATCATGTTCTACACCTTTCCCGGGTTTCATAGTCTTCAGAGCCTCCTCTACTTTAATCCTTTATATTCGTCTATAGCTTGCATGATTTAGATAACTTTTACAGCTAGCTAGATTTCCTAAAGTGATATACGTATTCCCTTTCTCAACGAAAATTTTATGTAAATACGGCTTCAATCTAGTCTCTGCGGCCTTCTGAGTAACAACTAACAAGCACATGTCCTTCCTCATCCTTAATGCATCTCACTTGAGAAGGATTTTGGTCATTCTTTCTCTTGCTTTGGTCAATCTAAATATCCTTCTGGCCCTAGAGTCAATATTTTTACAAAACTTAATAAACTTTTGACTTAGCTTCTCTTACATCATTCTTTGCTTCCTTCGCTATTTTGTAGTTTGTAACGATTTTCTTCAAACTACCATTATAAATAGCTTTAAAGCGAGCTCGTTTCGTTTTAAGCTTCTCTTGCACCCCTTCACTCTACCACCGGGCTTCCTTTTACCCTAGAACTCCTCCCTAAGTCTCTCTTAGCATCTCTTTGACTACCTTCGGATAAAGGATGCTACCAACTTCCACAATTTGTTTGCACTTCCGTTACAATCCCAAGATAAGTCTTCTAAAACTTTCTCCTTGAAGCTCGATTGCTTCAATTGAATACTCCCTAATCTTGTTCTAGTGATCTTGGGAGCCATTTTTTTCTTTATCGATCCTTTTATTTGCACATCCATGACTAGGAAGCGATGTTGAGATGTCAAACTTTTTTGAATGACTTTGCAGTCTTTGCAACATAACCGATTTCTTCACCTTATCGCAAAGTAATCTATATGTGTTTTAGTCGAGCCAATTTTATACATAATTAATTGCTCCTCCCTCTTCTTGAAGAGAGTGTTTGCTATAAAAAGATCATTAACCGTTACAAAATACAAAATGATTTTTCCCTCTTTATTCTATCACTCGAAGTCATGGCCTCCCTAAACATTGTCATGTCCATAAGCGTCATTTCCCATATGTCCAATGAAATCTCTACGTAGGCAAATCATCTTTCTTTGTGGGATTCCATGCATAATCTTATCTAAATCCTCCAAAAAGCTTGTTTAATGCTTTTCTTTAAATCAATTTGTGGTGCATAAATATAATACCCAGAAGTTCTTCGAGCAAGCAAAATAATCCAATTCCCAAATCTTTGCACATCAACCACACTATCTTTCAAGTCCTTACGAACAACAATTCCAAGACCATTCCTTCCCTCCTTTTACACGAATACCATATTCTAAAACGTGTCTTCTCGACCTCCCCTGTTTTTCTCTCCAACTCGTTTTGCTTATTGGAGACATGGTATCTAAATCTTCATTCTCTTCATCATATCAAATATCTTCATCGATTTGCCTGCCAATTTGCCAATATTCTAACTATATATCCACAACTTCTTTTGAGACTTTTTTAGACAACTTTTTTCAATCACATGAATCCATTATGCGAGAACTATTGCAAATTTCGTATTGCATACGGGAAGCAATATAACGACATTTGCCAACTTCATATTGCATTCGGACGATGCAACACGTCGCTAATATGAAACACCATAAAATCCAAATATTTGATTAAATCCATGTTGAAAAGATGTCACTGTTGAAATAAATTCCCAATCTAATGCAACCCTCATTAACCAGAGCTTGCTTGGAACCAGTGAGTGACTGAGATAAAATTATATACAATCCTAAAAATATATATTGCTTATTGCTTGATAGGTTGAGCTCCAAGGATGCTTAAGGGTGCTTAAACCCAGAAGCATTATAAGTCGAAGTTCAAGATCCTAATGGTAAATTTTATGATAAATTTTGCAAATTCATGCGTTTGATCTCCAAATGCCCTACACTAATCCAAAAATTGTCATCGCATTTTAGTTACAATCATAAATGTGAAAGGGAAAATGAAAGATGTATTCCTCATAGCCCTAAAGCTCTCTTATATAGGAGAAAAGCTATATGGGAAAATTGCATAAGATAGACCGAAAAATAAACAAATATAAATAAAGACAACAGATATAAGAGTCTCAACACTCCACCTCAAGCTTGAGCATATATGTCTATCATGCTCAGCGTGGAATAACAACAGTGAAAAGGACCCCTCGCTAGAGCTTTGTTAAACATGTTTGCAATCTGATCATCTGAAGCAACATGAGAAGTGGAAATCAACCCCTTTTGGATCAAATCACGAGTGTAATGACAATCTACTTCATTATGTTTTGTTCTTTCATGAAAGGCTGGATTGCAAGCTATGAACAGTGCTGCTTGATTATCACATTTGAGGTGCATAGGAAGAGGCGCCTCAATAGTTAGGTCAGTCAGGACAGTCTTGACCCGCATCATTTCCGTACTCCCTTGGGCCATAACCTTGTATTCTGATTCAGCGCTAGATCGAGCAACAACAGTCTGTTTCTTACTCTTCCACGAAATCAGTGAGCTACCAACAAACACAGCGAAACATGAGGTGGACTTCCTGTCCAGCATAATCCGCATCTGCACATCCAGTAACTGTGAGAAACGTATCTCTTCTGAAAAGAAGACCTGCACCTGGACAAGATTTCAGAAATCTCAAAATCATGCAAACTGTATCCATGTGAGCCTGTCTGGGCAGCTCCATAAACTGGTTGACTCTGCTCACAGCAAATGATATATCAAACCTTGTAATAATAACATGTAACAACTTCTCTACCAGCTCTTTGTATCATCTCTTATCCACCTCTTCAGACTCACCATCATAGAGCCTAGCATTAGGATCCATTGGTGTAATGGCAGGTCTGCATCCTGTCATGTCTGTCTCAGATAGAAGTTCGGTGACATACTTCCTTTGTATAATAACTATACCCTATTGATTCTGTGCAAACTTCGAGCCAAGGAAGTAACGTAGTGTACCAAGGTCCTTGGTCACAAACTGTTGTCCAAGGAATCCTTAGCTGCCTGAATGCCTTATTCATTGCTGCTATAAACAATGATGTCATCTACATAAACCAGAACAACAATTATACCTCTTTGAGTTCTCTTAGCAAAAAAGAAAATGATCTGCAGTAGATCTGACGAACCCCTTCTATTCAATCAACTTTGAGAGCAATTGAAACTAAGCCTCGGACTCTGCTTAAGGCCATATATGGCCTTGTAAAGTTGGCACACCATACTGGACTCCCCATCAGCAATAAACCTTGGTGGTGGTTACATTTTTTTTGAAGCCATGGTGGTGGTTACATGTAAACTTCCTCCAGCAGATCGCCATACAAGAATGCATTCTTCACATCTAATTAAAAAAGCGGCCAATCGCGTACCACAGCAACAGCAATAAGGATCCGCAGCGTGGAGTGACGCACAATAGGAGAAAAGTGTCCTGGTAATCCACCCCATAGGTTTGGGTGAACCCATGAGCACCCAACCTGGCCTTATATCTATCCACAGTACCATCAGCAAAGTGTTTCATAGTAAACACCCACTTGTTGCCAACAACAGACGCACCTGGTGGAGCTTGTGCAACACTCCATGTACCACGAGATTGTAAAGTTGCAAACTCCTCCTCCATGGCTAGACGACACTGGCTACTCTACAACGCCTCCTGATAAGTATGTGGTATTTCCACAACAGACAGACCCACAACAAATCTCTAAAAATACTTGGAAAGACAATCCAAGGAAACATGTGAACCAAGAGGATGCATAGTGCGAGCCCGCTTCTGCCTCCGTAGAGCAATAGGCGCGTCTAGATCCTCATTACTCGCAGAGGATGTATCATCCACGACATCGTGCACCTCAGGTTTGTACATGTGAATCACCGGTGCCATTAGAAGAACTCAAATGTTCATAACATACCTTGGGCGTGCTGGACGATGGAGGTGGCACATGAGCACGGGGTCGTCGCTGGTAAATCTGCGGAAAGAAAGTAGATGATGATGGAGGTGGCGGTGGAGGCGGACGTGGAGGTGGTGGAGGAGGAGGTCGCGATGGTTGCGATGGAGTAGAATGTGGTGATGATGGTGTAATGGAGATCGGAGGTAGAGGCATATAGACATCTTTTCCATCTGAAGGAATGAGCTTGTCACCTGTGGGAGAAATACATAATGGACTCAAAGAATGTGACATCTGCACTGATGTAGTACCTATGTCGAATAGTGTTGAAGCAACAATATCCCTTTTGGGTCTTGGAATACTCAATAAACACACATTTGACAGCTCTGGGAGAGAACTTGTCAAGACCAGGAGAATTGATGAATAAAAGCCATTGAACAAAAAACACGAAGTGTAAGTGAGAAAAGATCTGTCTCGAGAAATGCAGTCAAGAACGAGATCTTCTCCCCGGAACTGAAGAGGGCATACGATGGTAGCAAGCAGTATGGTTTTAAAAAACGCGCCTCGAGGCGCCCGCCTCAAGCTTCCCATATGAGGCGTGCGCCTCGAGGCGTTGAGGCGGTCCTCGAGGCGGTGAGGCGGTCTTGAGGCGCTGCCTCGGGCTGCATAGGTTTGGTACCCTATATTTTATATTTTTATATTAATTTTCATGATATCTTAAGTATAATATTAATTGTTAACAACTTGATTTGTTATATTGTCATATATATATATATATTATATTTAAAATATACATTATCTATTGTATTAATTGTTAGCTAGTCATATAACACATATAACACAACATAGACATATTATATATTGTGTATATTAATAATATATGTTAGTCACATAAGTTTGCTTCATCCATATACATAAAGGGAAGTGTTACATATCGACAAGAACTTCACCCACTAACATTAATGGAGGTCATAATAAGCTTTGCATTTTATATGGATGATAATATGAATTAGGATTCAAAGTAAATCATGCAAAGAATATTATATGTTCTCATTCTCATAGCATATATGGTGAATATGTTGGGAATATCTAAATTTATGATTTTATAAATATATAATTATGCTTAATTATATTTTATGTATATTTTCCTATATAGATCGAGGCTTACGTCTCGACCGCCTCGAGGCTTACGCCTCGCCTCGTCAAGGGAAAACCGCCTCGATCCGCCTCACGTTTTTTAAAACCATAGCAAGCAGTTAGAACCGCATCCCCCTAGTACAAATGAGGAGCATGGCTCTGAATCATAAGAGTTCTAGTAACATCCAAAAGATGGTTGTGTTTTCGTTCGACCACCCCACTCTGTTGGGAAGTATGCGCACAAGACATCGGATGCACGATTCCATGAGACCTATGGAATTGAGAAAGCTGAGTACTGCAAAATTCTAGTGCATTATTTGAACGTATTTGACTTTTGCTGAAAAATGTTCCTCATTTCATTAATAAAGGATTGAATAACATGACCAGCACCAGACTTGTTCTTAAGAAGAAAGACCCAAGACAATCTTGAAAACTCCATCAGCTGCAACAAGATAAAACCCATGTCCCTGATGATATGGGACATGATTGGGACCCCAAATATCAAAATGGATTAACTCAAACAGACTATGACTACTCCAACTCTGACGACTCTGGAAAGTGGACCGATGATGCTTCCCAAACTGGCAGGCCTCACACTGAAAGATAGAGCGAGGAGAAATCTGTGGGAAAATGTGACACGGCTTTTGCAGAGGAAGATGACCAAATTGAAAATGCCAAATATATGGAGAAACAGATCCAGTGCGAAGAGAAGGGGCACCAGCATAAGGAGATTGCACCAGTCTGTAGAAACCCCCTAGCTCACGGCCAGATCCAATCACCCTGCCCGTGAGTATATCTTGAAACAAAAGAGCAGATGGATCAAATGTGGCATGACAGTGTAAATCCATGGTGATTTAACTAATTGAGTCACAAAAAATTCAGGAGCGTAAAGGACATTCTGAAGCCTCTTTGCAGGAGTAAACTGCACCTCCCCCTGACCGGTCATGGGAGACTGTGTCTAGTCCGCTATCACAACAGATCGTCCAGGCCGAATCGGACGGAAATCACAAAAACCGGCATCTGTCACCACAGAGATGATGGGATGCTCCTGAATCCAAGATCCATTCTGACAAGTCTACCATGTAACAACTAGTAAAGGCATATGATATACCTGATGTAGATGTTGATGCTGAGGCAGCTACCTTTGTGGATCCTGAAGGAGAGCTGGTTGACCCAGAAGTAGGCATAATCTCCCTTAGTCGTGCCACAAGTTCGCCAAATCTCTGATCAGAAATAGGTGATGGACTCCCGATATGTTATGTCCGCTTTACAACCCGAGCTGAAGCAGGAAACCCATGCTTAGAATAGCAGGTTTCCTCCGAGTGGCCTGACTTGTGGCAGTAGGTGCACGACTGACGTGGTCGACCACCCCCTCCTCTGCCACGACCAGGGCTCCCGCACCATGATATGATGTAGGGCTTCTCCTACCATGAGACGCAGCCATAGCTGAAGATGTCTGAGACTGTAAAGTACTGCCATAGGATATAGACAGTCTACTTAATCTGTAATATGCCTCCTCCATCGGAGGTATGGTAGCATCAGTAAGAATCTGGGATTGAGCAGTGTCGTACTCGTAATCAAGGGCTGCTAGAAAAAACCCAGTCTTCACAGAGTCTTTGTATACCTTGAGCTGCTCTGGCTTAGTAGTCAAGGGAATGTACCCATGTAGCTTCTCAAACATACCCCTCAAAGAAGTATAGAGGGTATGAAGGGGCGACCATTCTGCTTCGATGTGAAGATATCGTGCTGAAGCTGCAATATCTTCGACTCATTCTTCACCGGAGAGTATGTAGCAGCGAGAAAATCCCACATAGCCTTTACGGTAGGCTGACTCAAAATATCATTAGCTATCTCTATGGACACAGTCTCGGATAGCTACACACGTGCATGTGCATCATCTGCCTCCCGGAAGACATTCGTCTCGATCTTGTCACGTGGCTTTTCCATCGTGAGGATGTGCTTCTTGCCATTGAATTTGCATTAAATTCACGAACTGCATAGTCCACAATTTATAGTTTTTTCCATCCATTTTGACGATGGGTGTTTGACCTTTGAAGGCATCCAAAATGGAACGTCAGTTTTGTTGTCAGACATGATGACAACTACTTGAGCCTCAAAAAAAATGATGACAACTACTTCCAAGATTGAGTCAGCAACAAGAAAGACATGTGCATATACGGGAAGATAGTTGTAGGTGTAGACGCATACCACGACCTCTTCCATTCCTTTGGAGGCTCCTTTGAGTAACTAGGGTGTTTTAGATAATCATGTCACATCCTAAGCACCCAAAAGCACGATGTATGAGCCCTATGAGCAGCAGCGGCGCACAAGCAGGGACCACGGCCCTTAAGGCGGCGGTGCACGGACAGGTCGCACTTGGTGTAGCACAAGAGGAAGGGCGGCGCTGTGAGGAGCAGGCCGCGACTTCGGTGAAGACTACACGCGGGCGTAGGGCTGCTAATTGAATTGAATCATTCGAATTCGATTAGGATTCGTTCGATAAAAATTCGAAAAAAGTTTGATTCGATATCAAACGAACTGAATTTGAATTTAACTTGTGGATTCGATTCCCAAATGAATTGAATCTGAATTCACTTGGATTCGTTCGATAACAATTCGATTCGATTCGACACATACACATATATAATATGGTATGAAGTATTATATATATATATATGTAAATAAATGTAGTATTTTGTAAAATCCCCACAAATGATACACAACTCAATATAATAAATAAAAATTCTCATTATCTTAATCTAAACATCCAATTTTCTGATGCCTATTACATACACCATTCCCCTCTTTACTCTCCCAAATTCTCTCTCTCCTGTCCTCACTCATGAGAAAAAACCCTAACATTTGCTTCTGCTCTCCAATACCGCCAACTCCAACCTCCCGCTTTTGCTCGCTCTCTCCAGCATTTCTAGCTCCGATCTCCCGCTACTGCTCGCTCTCTCCAACGTCGTCGGCTCTAGTCTCCCTCTCCTGCTCGATCCCACCACTGACAACACCACCCTCCCAATCACTAACCTCACCACTAGCTCCCATTCTTCCCTGTCGTCGACAACTACTAGTATTTCCACACACACCCTTTTAGCCTAAAAACTTACGATTTAGGTCCTATCCAAATAATTTATGTTATTCTAAAATACATCATCTGCAAACAAATGCATACTAAATTTTTTATAAACAATCTCAATGTCATAGGTTTCAAATTTCTAATAATATTTTCCTTAATCACACTTTTAATCCTCCCATCTATCATAATATCCAGATCTTATGATAAGGACAACCAAGCATTTGAATACAAATAATATCTTAGAGACAATTAAGGTATGAACAGATTTCATAGATTTCGAGCTTTGCCTAAGTGACTAGATGCGCAAAAGATCATAATTGCAACTAAATTCCATTTCTCATCAAGATTACAAGGAGACTAGGTTATCAAGAAGAAAATATCATCATAATCTTTGATAAGCCCAACTATGCCCCCACAAGAATGCATTGAAATGAGATAAGTATGAATTGTTCATGATTGATGTAGAAAAAATATTACATAATAGAAAATTGAAGATCAGAGCCATACCACTGAGTTCTTAGTCAGATCTGCTAGTTTTTATACACCTCACATCCGCGATTCAGATCCATAAGTCAGATCACATCGATCTTTTTATGATACTGATGGAATTTAGTGATTCTTTTTTCTTAGATAACATGGAGAAAGGTCACAATGGGGGGCAATATATGGAAGATTCTCCAGAGAAACGCGGAACACAATCTTCTGGTTATTGTTTTAGACATGTATATCTATTAATCTATATTGTGCATTTCTATATTGGTATGGAATTTAAAATATAGTTGAGTATGTGTTTTCATTTTATTTTTAGAAGTCTAATTCAACAAACCATCTTCTCAAGATAGTGTCCATGAGAGGGTCATTGGACATAATGATGATATTGATGAAAAAGTGGAAGAAGAGGTGAAGGAATAGAAAAATTGATTCCTGAAATAATTAACAAGATTGATAGAAAGAAAATATCAATGATTTATGAATAATTTACCAAAGAGAATGAGAAACTTGGTGGAGTGTTTGTTAAAATGTGGAGATGTATTGATTGAATTTCCATCATATTCACAAAAAGAAAAGATCGATGGTCTATCAAGATGTCAATAATTATTTCTCTTTATATATTCAATTCACCATTGATAAAAAAAAAGCAAATGAGGATTGCAAGAGACATACCCGAACGACAAAAGTTAGGTACTTTAATGCAATTTATATTATCTATTGAATTTTACCATTTATGTTTAAAGTTTTTACTTATCTTAATTATTTTTTTCACAAATCAGTATCACAAAGTCTATTCAATTCTTTGAAACTTAGAATATTATTAATATAAATTTTTTATTATTAGTTACATTATTAAATAAAATTCTAATTCGATATAAAATGAATCGAATTTGAATATTCGAAACTTCAAATGAATTGAATTTAAATCTAGATTAGAAATTCATTTAATATTCGATTCGAATTCGGATTCGGAAATTTTATAATGAATTGAATCTGAATCTAGGTGGATTCGAATGTATTCGATTCGATTAGCACCCCTACGCGGGCGACACGAAGGGGTGTGTTCGGCGCTATCGACGCACAGTGATACGGGCGGCACAGGCGTGTTGGAGCGGCAAGCACTAGGATTTTTGGTGGGGTTAGGGATCTAGGGCACAAGCTCAAATCTAGGATCGTCGCTTTGATATCATGAGAAAGGGAAAATGAAAGATGTATTCCTAATAGCCCTAGAGCTCTCTTATATAGGAGAAAAGCTCTATGGAAAAATTACATAAGATACACTGAAAAATAAACAAATACAAATAAAGACCAAGAGATATAAGAATCTCAACAATAAAGGCTACAAATCTCTTGGGATGTGTTTGGTTCGTAGGTTATCCAGGGGAGGATAACTCGTTTTTGTGTTTTGGTGTTTGGTTGGTGGATTTAGAGTTGGGAGGGTTTGTGTGATGTGATTGTATTGAAATTTGAAAAAGTAGGTAGTTATTATGATATGATTGTATTGAATAGTTGTTGTGATGTGATTGTCTTAAAGTTTGGAATAGTGAGTAGAAGTTAGGTATTTTATGATTTTTAGATGATATGATGGTATAATATAATTTTTTTATGGAAAGAGAATGGGCTCCACTAGTGGGTTAGAAATAAGGGTTTTGGGGGGCAACCCACTCAAAGTGGGGGGGGGGGGGGGGGGGTTAACCCCCCAACTGAATGCCCCCTTTAGAATTAATAAAAATACTCAATAATATTTATTTAGTTATTTTGCGTTAGGTAGTCGATAGTTAGCGTAAAAAATAGTCGAATCTTTCAACATAGATTTGAGCAAGAAAACATGTAGCCGACCCTACTTATAATAGAAGGCTTCATCATTTTTTGTACTAACTACATTTGCCCATCCGAAAAACCCTCGGGCAGTTCGAAGAGAATTAATTTGTAAGCATGCTTTCTGCCTCCCTTCAAATAATTGTTCAACCTCTCCAAGTAAGAATAAAGTTCCACTTTATCTTAAAATGGTTAGAGAATGAAGGTTCGTATTGAAAGTGGGATTGGGGAAATAAATAACAACATGTATATGCATGTGAAGTTGGTTGTCATTGGGACTATCTACAATATACCTAATAATAGTCTTGTATTTTGCCTCGTCATTGTTTAAATTTTGAGCAATCTCTTCCTTGGCCATGCCCATGGCTTCGTAAATCAATCACATCGCCTAGATATGACTCATATCGAAATCACACCCTTTTCCTTTTTAGAGAATCCATCATTCTCAAAACCATGATCAAGACAAAGTTTGTCTTACCGAGGACATAGGCAGCACAGTGCCAACGTGTTTTGCTATTCAGAACTATGTTCCTCACACTTTGCCCCATGGGTCAACAAACACAAGGACAGTTATTCCATCGTTTTAATGTGATTCAAGTGAATCCCTCCTTTTATCAAGCTTTGTAAGGTGATCTAGTAACTACGAGTTCCACCAAATCACAACATGGAAACTTTTTCACCGGTATTAAAACCCAAGAATGAGCATAAATAAAATCATATATATTTCTCCCTTCTCGAACACCAATGCATGAAGAGGTAATTTGAGGATATTTGATGAATCCATGATTCATCCACCTTATTGCTCATTTTTAACTTAATCTCCTCAGTAAATCACTTAATAAATCTCCTAACAATCTCAAATAAATAATCAGCACATTACATTGTACTCGAATAAGGTTAATTCATGTGTATTAATCACCCAATAAAATCCTAATTCTTCTCTTGTATATCTTCTCAAAAAAATCCTCTTCTATATAGTGTATATATTATACATATTCTCCCTTTTTCTCTTATAAAAATCCATAAAAATTAAATTATTTCGTGTATATATATTTGTACATTATAGAGTCCCTAGTAAAATCTCAAAAAATATAAAATGGCAAAAATTGGTTATTTAATTTGTATTAAATACCTACCAAAAATGCAAGTATGTGAATATAAGGTCTTTTGTGTTTTTGTCCATGAAAATTGTAGACCTCATTGAGATGAACGGCTTTCATGCTTTCATGTTGAAGACTTTTAAATTTGAGTTTATTTACTATCTTATTTTGAATTTCTATTTACTTTTCCTTTCCTATTTTCTTATTAGGGCCACATGGCTTTATTTGGGGAGGCCGCGTAACCCAGCCTTTAAAACCTTCTGCTTTGCTTCCAGTCATTGGATCTTCCAGATCCAACGACCCTCCTTCCTTCATGCCCATACCGTTGATCCGTTGACCGCCTCCATTAGGGTCGTTGTATCCCAAGATCCAACAGCTACTCTGTGACTTCTACCTTCAGCAATCCACCCCCATATTCTCCTTTGTGTCACCTCCTCGTCTCCATTTTCCTCCTTCGCTTCCACGCATTCTCACACCATCTAAAGACGACCGACAGCTAGCCACTCGCCAACCGCTCATTTTCAACCATCAGCCTCCTCCAGCTCATCCCACTCGCTCGAACTGCCGCCTCGCATCACCCTTAGCCTACTTAGCCTTACCAACCCCTTCTGTTCCGAGGTTGATCCACCTTCACATGAGAGTCACCCAAGCCCTATCCTCCCCCAGGTGATAGTTTACGAGTTGGGGTCGAACAACGAGAGGTCGGACCTCTAGTGAGATCCGATGAGTTTTTCCACCACTACAGCACCTCCTCCTTAGTGATGCTCGAGCTCAGGCAATGTCGTTCCCTAATGAGAAGACCAGTAGCCTCACAGCTCCAGCTCAGGCACCCACATCGCTGCACCTTTTGTTTTCTCTAATTTTATTCGCCTTGTACGCACATGTTCTAGCTCACATGATCACCTCTACACCTTCAGCAGGCCACTACCATCCTCGCGCACCCCTCACGATAACCTCCTCTCTCCAACACACCCTATTGGCCTTCGACGATATATCCTCCTTGCACAGGAGGAAACCCACCAGGTCCCACGCCTTTTCCATTATGTCAAGAGCTCCCAACGTTAGGACCTCCTAACCACACCACCACCTTCACCGCGCTCTAGAGCCCTTCGTCGACCCTTCAGGGCACCATCTTCCCTTCTCCATATCTCTTGACCACCTTGCACCACCTCAATGTCTTGCACGGACTTGGAGCTCATTAGATTAGGCTCCCACTCTGGTCACCCCCTAGGTCCCCCATTCTGCTCCAGTTCGCCCCCTTGCACTCTCTAACACCTGCAGGTACCCCCAACACTTCACTAATCGGACCGAGCAAGGTAGCTCCGATCTTTAGCTCCGCCTCTGACGAGTCTGCACTACCCATCGACTCAGCCACTACTTTGTCTCCAACAGGATTCCTCGATTTTCCCCGCTCCCCCTTGACACTCCATGAACACCGACATGGCAGAGGAGCACTGGAGGAGCTTCCATAAGCTCGTCGAAGCTTCGTTCGCTCTCGAGTGCACATAATGATATATTTAAAGTCAATTACTTCTTTTGTTTCATAATGATGGTATAGAAAATGTGCAAATATACGTAAATATATAATAATATATGTATAAAAAAGATTTCTATATTTAAAAAAATTAAAAAAAATCATGACTGACTAATGGTAGACTAAATCTTATTAGTCGTCTGACAGCTGATTAATCCTTAGTCAGTAACTCCGCGAACAGAGTACTGACTATCGCTTTTTGATCCACTTAAGTAGGGGATGAAGGAGCTCAACATAAATATAAGGGAAAATAAATAAGAAAGGTGCAGTACTAATTCAAATAATATTGGATGCTTTATTATAATCAATATTCAAAATAAAAAATGACATTTTTTTTAAATCCATAAACAAGGGGGAGACACTCGGCGGTGCACGCCCCAAAGCTTTATTCAAATGCCAAAGATAAAAAAAGGGGGGGAAGTACAACCACACACCGATGCATCAAACCCATTACAACGCTCATTCCTCCACCAAATGTTTTGCATAAATCCTCACGTTCTCCTTATAGAATCTTTGGCCCGAGAACAGCAAATCATTCCTACCCCGCCAAATCGCCCACAGTATGGCCATCAGATAAATAATCTCCCTCGTCGGCCTATCCTTATTTGCAAGTAGCGCATTCCAGAAGGTCTGGAGATCATTCATGCAGCACCATTCCAAGCCAGCTCCCTGCCATATTTGAGTCACCATGGGACAAAAGAAGAAGAGGTGTTCAACAGATTCAATCGACTCATTGCATAGCAGGCACCTGTCAGAGATGGTACCTAAAAGTCGGACGCATCGGTCCCTCGTCATCAGCCTCTGTCTCCTGAGCAACCAAAGGAAGAAATCAATTCTCTCAGGAAGCTTGAGAGACCAAAGAAAAGCAGAATCCCGGATAAGAATCTCCGATTGCGATGATGGCGGCCGAGAGATAGCCCCCAAAGGCCTTCTTGACCGTGAACGGACCCCCCCGCCAGCACTAGTGGTCCTGCCCTCCCCCCCCCCCCCGAAGGGCATCCCACCTCCCTCACAGCATCGAGTAAAGCCTAGAAATCCTCCAACCTCTGGTCGGAGAAGTTCGCGGAGAAAGAGGGGCACCAATTACCGTCAAGCCAACAAGCCGCAACCGAACACATTTTGTCATCTGCCAGGGCATATAAGCGAGGGAAGCGCGAGCAAAGTCCCCCCCCCCCACGTCCAATCGTCCGTCCAAAAGGAGAAAGATTCCCCCCCATCAATGATCGGGCTAAAAGAGCGCAATATTCCTCAAGAAGACCTTCACGACCCCCCTTCAAAAAAGAGTGGGGATGCAATTCGGGTGACCAGCGAAGGCAACGGACGCCCCCCCCCCCCCCCCCCCCACGTTATAGATCCTTCGAATCACATCACAACAGAGATCCCCCCCCCCCCCGGCCCCCATATTCTGCTAGCCCACTTAAGTAGCAAGGCATCGTTCATTTGCTTGATCGACTTCACTTCCAACCCTCCCCGATCCTTCTCGCGCGTAATATCCTCCCACCCGACCAGGTGGACCCCTCTGGATCCACCCTTCTGCTTCCCCCATAAAAAGGCGTGCATCCGCTTCTCCAGCCGAGCTCTGATCCACTTTGGCATACGCCGATTGAAAAGAAAATAGATCGGGAAGGACGAAAGGACAGCCTTTAAAAGGATCAGCCGGCCCCCTCTCGATAAGACCGCGGACTTCCACCCAGCCAACCTCGCCTCCACCTTCTCCACCACCCTTAGCCAATCCCTCGTCCGCGTTTTGCCCAAGGTCAAGGGCATCCTCAAGTAATCCATCGGCAAGATAGAATAGCTGGACCCCAACGCCACCGCACACGCGTCGGCCTCCTGCAACGCAAGGCCGAAAGGGACGAACTTGGACTTGCAATCGTTCTTAAGCATACCAGACAACTCGCCAAAGATCTCCAGGGCCATGGCCATGCCCCTAGCCTCCTCCAGACCCCCTTCAATAAAAAATGACAATGCATGTTGATTCATTAATTAGGTAAAGGTAAAAGTCCAATTAATGTTATAGGACGACGTTCCCTAGCGCGTATGAAAGTGGTGATGAGATTTGTGATGACATGTAACTGAACTATATAGATAATTATCTTGAGGATCCAACTGGTAGTAGCATTAGTGATGACGGCTATCACCTTGCTAAAGAGAGGTGTTGATGACTAGTAATTTTGATAGATCACATAAATGTGATGGAAAATATGTTACAACATGCTTATTCTGAACTCTTTTTCTATGAACTGGTGTCTTTTATTTAATTAGTTTTAAAGAAAAAAGAAGGTGTGATGAGTTACACCCATTTTAATTGTAGCGGTTTCATAATCGTGGCTTATTGTAGTAATTTAATGTTAAATTCTTCCATTAGTTATACATTTTATTTTTTACTAATGTGGAATTATCAGGGAATGTGTTTTAACCAATCTTAACATTGTCATGATTCCATTTCAGTATAGTTTGCATTGCTATGATTTCTTCCCAAAAAAGGGGCTTAGACATCGTCTTACATTTAGGAATATACATCACTCTAACAAAAACAATAACAGAAATGTTTTCCTATGCATCCCACGGCATTTCACAGCGTCTATCCTAAAGGATTTAAGACTAATTTAAAGTTAATACTAACTGGTTGTTGGAATCTGCGAGAGGATCAAATTACAATCACTTTAACTACTTTACCTCAACCAAATGCATATAGCAGACTTGAACACAGAAAAGACAATATTTTGAGTTTGTTATATTACACAGGGTTGGCATTGCAGCTAGAAATAAAGAACATTAGAAAATTTCTTAGCAGATGAGCCAATGTGCTAAAAACTAACAAAAATATCAAGGTTTTGAACTTAAAAGCAACCCCGCTTCGGAAGACAAAAAATAATGCACAAAAGAGTGAAATTACGGGTTCATATAAGGCACAGCATTTTCTTCTCACGTGCATACTGAATGTTCATTGACAACACAATCTCGTAATCAACAATATAAAGAGAAAAACACCTAAAACTATTTGTTATAAAAACCTGGCTATATTGATCTCAAAAAATTGATGTCCAAATGGTTATATAATCTCTAGAGAGGATTTGCAACTCTTGAAATATCGAGATCATGATTTACGTGCAATACTCGAAATGGTAAAAGATACTCAACAAGAAAAAAGTGTGTATTATATTAAAAATCCAGATCTTTTGGGTAAATACCACCTCCTCCATTTTGTTCTCCGACTCAATCAACCAAATAAAACATCAAATTCTTGATCAACTTTCCCACTTTGAACTCCCTGACCAGGAGACTCAAACACCTAAAACCTCGCCAGATCATGCCCAATCTTTTGCACGCAGAATCAACCCGAGCACCCAAACCATTATCAGGATCTATCCTCGTGTCATAGACAAACGCAACATGCTGATCCGATTACTCAAACCTCAAACTTTCCCTCGCATGCAACTTGACAAAATCATCTAAACCTTGCTAGCAAATACTCCAACTATACCCAAGCCCTCCCTACCGTCCGCGCTTGCCCAGCCAAAAATAGAATACCTAATCTCAACGTCAATCTAGCATATAATTGAGAGAAACTACTTAGCATGCGATGACTTGAACAACGGGATCAAGCACCCACACCTCGTAACATTAATATCTGTAGCTACTTGCACCGTCTAAGACAAATCAACTTAATCATCCATCCATTACCATCAACTACAAGCTCCCTTGCGTACTCATCCAATAAAACCCACGGATATAGATAAACTGCTCGATTTCAGCCAGATATACGATCCATGAGAGATCAACGACCTTGAGGACGCTCTCGAGGTAGTTCGTGATGCCGGAGAGCCAGTCCCCGCTCTGCTTCGTCCCCTCCTCTACCACCGCCTCTGTAGGAGGCGAAGCCGCGACTACCGCGTCGGCCACGGTGTACACGACGCCCTCCGCACGCTCAATAACCTCCCGCGCCCACGTCTCCGCGCCCTCCGAAGTCCGCGAAGCCGGGACTTAGTCTCACCACTGCCGCACCGCTGCGGAGAGGGGGCGGCGGGACCTGGCGCCATCCGCCGGGGGTTGAGTATGAGCGGCGGACAGGAGCTGCGGCACGGCCGGGGAGGAGGAGGATGGAGCAGTGGGGGAGCGACGCCATGAAGGGGTGGGGGGGGGGGGGGGGGGGGTTGCTCCTGATGAGGTAGGGAAGAGGTCGGGGGAGGGAGAGGTTGGGATGTGGAGATGGGTTGAGTGGGGGTTCTCACTCTGTCTTACGAGATCGGCCCCGCTTCCCTGCGTGCACGTGTGGGATTTCCCTTCAAACCCACATTTTTATTATGGAAGTATTTTTTAGGATTCACCAGCTAAGGGTTGTCCCTACTCCATTTTTTGACTTTTTTTTATTTTCTTTCTCAAAAATACTACTATATATAATTATTATATATCTTTCATATATGTCATTCGAATTTTGTTGGAAACAAGGACTCATATGCTCTTTATCTAGAATAGGTCTATTACAACAATGTTTAGACCGTTAAAATTACATGTTCTGTATGGATGGCATAGAAGTCTATGTTTCTAACTAAATGTGATTCCACGCGATGTGATGTTTTGATCACCTTCGTCAAGAGTCGGAAATGCTTCATGAGGGTCATGAGAATGATGCCTTAGTAGCTATGATCGGCCCTTAAAATGCTACTCGCATTGTGAGTCGAGTGACATATTTGAGGGATATATAGATTAATATACATTATATTTTTCAAAAAAAAAATTTGTGAAAAAACTTTGATGATAACCTTGATGATGTCGTTGGCGTTCTGAGTTACGTATGAATTGTTGAAGGTTATACTTCGATAAACATCAATGTTTCTTATCTCGTCTTGTTTGATATCAATGCTATAGGTGGATATGTACTTTTCATGGATATAATGATGTTTCTATGGTAGCAATTTCTCAAGATAACAAGCGAAAATACATATCTATCGTATGGACAAATTCGGTAATAATAGAGGTGTCATCGTTGTGAGATGTTTGTGCTCAAAAATAACTATGAAATACGGAGCTTTTAAAATGTGCATAAGGTGATAGACAAATAGTATAACTTGGATACTAATCTGTAGATTGAAATACTCAATTTGAAGCAAATCAATGTTATAGGGTAGAAAGTTAGTATTGCATTGCTTACTTTTAAACTTTCGGTGCACCGATATTTTTTATTTTTTATTTTGATTTTGTATCTTGTATTTTATTATTTATACATATTTTATATATTCGTAACATGATAAATACATATTTATATTTTTTTACTTTATTTTTATGATTGTATTCACAAGCTTAAATAAATAGATGTTGTTCATTATTGGTATAATATGCCTATCTATTTTATTACGATAATTATTTAGTTGCATTTTAATGGTTTTATTTCATTTTTACAATTTTTATGTATTTAAAATATTATTTACAAGTATTTAAAAAATAAGAAAGTTAAAAATATAAAGAACAAATTAAATGGATAAAATATATAGATATATAGTACAATGGGACTCATAGAGCCGGCTTTGCATATTGACTCAATTTTAAATAAAACCACCTTCATTGGATAGATAGTTTATTTTTAAGTACAATGGAGATGATTGGTCAATTGTGAGTACGCACGGAGAAGATATGGATCTCCAAAGTGTGGTTTACAGTTTTTTCATTAGTGTGTCCTAGTTGCACAATATATTATTTTTATATAACTTTCTTACTATTTTTACGTACAAATTCCATGTTGAATATTTTTATTATTTAAGGTGCATATTATTTACAAGCATTTTAAAAAATAAAAAAGGTAAAAATATAAAGAACATATTAAATGGATAAAATATATAGGTATATAGTACAATAGGACCCAGAGAGACGACTTTGCATCTTGACTCAATTTTAAACAAAAGCTCCTTCATTAGATCAATAATTTAATTTTAAGTACAATGGAGGAGAGTTAGTTAATTTCGAGTTCATGTGGAGAAGATATGGATATCTGAAGTTCGGTTTACAGTTTTTCATTTGTTTATCCTAGACACACAATGTATTATTTTATGTGCAATTATTTTTATATTATTTTTATATTTTTATGTACAAGTTTCATGTTGAATATTTATATTATTTGAGATACATAAATGATAAATAAAAACAAGTGTTATTTTAAATAATATAAATCAAGGTTTAGTGTGCAATATTTGACCATTATCTCCCCTTACGTTATACCGTGTCAACTAAAAAATTAAACAAATTGATTTCTACATACTTGCATCCTTGGCCAAAATTCATAACCTCTGAACTTCATTTGTGTGAAAAATTGTAAAAATTACCCATGAACCCAATGAAATTTGCATGCTTGCATTTTAATCCCTAAAAATAAAAAAACATTCCATGTAATTTTCGATATTCTTCAAATAGAATATATATCCCTAAAATCCACAATAATATATTTTCTACGTATTTAGGAAATTACGAACATTGTATTTATCCCTTTTTATTATATTTTTTCAATAAAAATATTTTTTAAATTCACCCAATTTTGTCTTGAGATATTTTTGACTATATTTTAAGACCCCAAAAAGATCTGCTCCCATTTTCTCCCATTATCGGATTCAGAATGATGAGATCGAAAGGAAAGTATGTATAGCTTCGATGGAGGATAAGACGAGAGAAAGCTACTTAAGATGATGTGTTATTTGCAAAGAAGTTGATTGATGCAACCGCTAGAAGATAGTGTGATGTTGAGCTGACTTAGAGGGTGTGAGGAAGGCCTGAGAAGCGCCGAAACGAGACTATCTAAAAGGATCTTAGTTATTCAGATCTAAGCATGAGAATAATCGAAGATAGATGTGAATGGAGGCGAAGAATCCATACAACTGACCCAACCTTTGTTGTTGCAATTAATATGTTCTCTGTTTAAGATGTGAATATCTTAGTGTTAAAGTGTTCAAGTTAGAGTTACAAGCCGCATTAAAAAAATATTCGTACCGAATAAAAATATGGGCCATATGTGGCTGCCCCCTAGGGGCAGCCAACATGGCTGCCCCTGCCTTATTTGGGCACAATTTTTTTTTTTGAAAAATAACACCATTTACATTCATCCCTATATCCCTCCTATATACCATTCGAATTTCGTCAGAAACAGAGACTCCTACGGCCTCCATCCGGACAGTAATTTTTTAACGGTAACAGGATTTTTTTAAATCGATACCATCGAGATGGAGGCCGTAGGAGTCTCTGTTTCTGACGAAATTCGAATGGCATGTAGGAGGGATATATGGATGAATATACATGGTTTTATTTTCAAAAAAAAATAAAAAAGACGCCGAAAAATGGGGTGGGGGCAGCCCCATTTTTTCCTAAAAATATCCATATTGGAATTCCTACTATTTTAGTCAATAATCTCGATCTTTTAATTTTACAATATTGAAGTTTATAGATAATTTTTGCTGTAATTTGCGATGGAATTTTTGCACACTCTATGAAAAACCTGTAACAAGTTTTTTAAAGTTCAACTATATATGAATATTTTTAATCCATTATTTATAGAGTTCCCGCGATTAAAATTTCCTGGTCGCATAAAAAGTAACTATTATTGTATAATTATGTAGTGACGAGACCATAAATAATTTTTCTTCGATTGGTCTGAAGATTTATTTAATCAAAAAAATATAATCAAAATTATACAGGTGCCCGTAATGAAAATGCATCTGAAGTGATTTTTTTAGTTGTATATGATTTCCATGGGAGATCGTAACTAAGGACGGATTTATAGAGTGGATGTAGATGCATATGCCTCTCCTGGATTCTTGGAAAAACAAATCAATAACCTCTGCTATCTATCGCTTAACATTAAATTTTACACAAAAAAGCATAGTATTTTTTCCAAGCTTAAAAGATATTGGATAATTTCTTAAAACGGATCAACCTATTTCAGGTACATGATCCGAAAATATCCTTTTGAATATCAATATATTTAGATTTAGACTACATGGAGTTAAGTAGTGTTCGATATTTATTTCAATACACGAATATTATCAGTATTTTATTATTTGATTATGCTAAAAGAAATAAGTGGATTGTTTATTACGGAGCCCTAGAGTCCTTTATATACGGGGGAAAATGCTGTCAACAAAACAAAGTTGACCTGCTCTACTACAGAAATGCCTCATTGGACTTAAATGAAAAGTCAAGAAATAATGCCGTGCAGTAATATTACAATAATAATAATACCATAACAAGATTTCATTTTTCTTATTTATAAGACATGACAAATTTGTAAAAAATGTGCAAATATTATTTTGGATTTTTACCCGGCCGACTCTATAATTTTTGTCAATTACCTCAACGACTTTTGAAACAACCTAATTCCCCCCTCGACCCCCGTAAACTTACTCTGTCTTATTCCAGGAATCCTACCGTTAAATTTAGGTTTACTTGAGTTAATACCTTAGGTTAATCTAACCAGAGGAGCATTACACGGTGGATCTCTCACCTCGTCATCTCCTTTCTCTTCTTCTTCTTCCATTCATCTTCTTCTTCCTCTTTATTTTCTCTCTCTTCATCTAGTCTCCATCCATCCCGCTAAATTACAAAAAAAAAATATTTTCACGGATAAACCATGCTATTCTCTGATTTCTTGAATCGATTTATGGAATATTTCTTCAATCGATTCATGGTACTCCACGCCTTGGTTGCCTCATTCCACGCCACCAGTCGCATCTTCCCCCGACGTTGTCACGTCGATTCTCATCATCATCTCCGACGCCCCCGGCCTCGAAGGTGAAATAGATCTTTCCCCCATATGAAATGTTTCCTGTCGCATGATGAGTGCGACCACCTTATCAACCTAGCAATGGACGAACTGTAGAGGTCCATGGTAGCGGACTACGAATCCAACAAGAGCATCGAGAGCTAGGTGTGGACGAGCTCGGAATTCTTCCTCCGGAAGCGACAAGACAAGGTCGCTGCTCGGATGGAGAGGCGGATCACGACATGGACCTTCCTCCCAGAAGGTAATCCACATTGATAATCCAAAAAATAATCCCCATTTCCGGGAGAAACATCCTCTGAATCATGTGGATTCGAGTGATGACAGAGAACATGGAGACGATCCATGTGTGATGTACACGCCCGGGTAAAAGTACAAAGCGAACCACGACTACTTCCATGACAAGGTGAACCAACAGGTCGTGGCCACCGGTATGCCACCATGCTCATGTACCTCGTCAGTCAACATCAATATAGCACATTTATGTACTTTCCTTTCTTTGGAGGGGACAGAAGCAGAGGAGCAATGAGAGGAGGAAGAGATCTCTGAGGACGGAGCAAGGGAGGAGGAGGCTGGGGGCGAAGGCGGAGGAAGGGAAGGAGGCGGTGGGGGACGGAGGCAGAGGAACAAGGGGAGGGAGGAGGATGTAACGGCCACTAAATTTAGTATCTTATTAATTAAATCATCAATTAGTTAATAATAATAATTTAATAGAATTATTAGAAGAGAGAGGAGGAGTGGGGCAGTTATGGACTTTCCAATGCAACCATCCATTTCCATCTTTGAAATATGCAAGAACCATCTTCGTTACCTAAGAGAGGGAGATATAGAGGTCCAGAGGGGAAGAGAGAATTCAGGAGAGAGACTAATCACCCCTCCAAGATAGGGCACCTTCGTTCCACGAAAGGACTGTGACAGGAGTTTTTGTGCACCAGACCTTGGATCACAATTGACGAGAGGAATCGTGGAGTCGAGTCGGCCTAAAATAGACATCTCTCCACATCCGGTATGTCGATTCTCGGTCGTCATTCTCCTTCTCAAAAACTGTCTTGGATGATATCTCTTTGAATTTCCGTCGGACTCTCGTTCGTTGTAATATGGTAGAGGAAAAGATAGGATCTCGGGTTCCCGATCAGAAACAAGGGTTGGAATCCCCTGCATGCTGATATCTATATACTATTTTTTATGTCAATGTTAGACTATGTTATTAGTATAAATATTTGATTACTCATGCAAGAACAGGGCATCCAAATCTTGAACCTTAGGTCACGTTAGGGCATAAACAATGGAGGGATGTGCTCTAGAATATTTGGGATATGGTGGGCAACCAATGAGTATGATCTATTTAACCCCTTCTCCATAATGTTATCTCTTGTGACAAAACGCATTTGGGGTTAACGTGTATGTTAGATAAGTCCATATGAACACCTCGTTATATATTCGCATATTCCAGCCCCCTTATCTCCTTGAAGGGCATTCGCATTCTGCACTATCGATACCTATATGAAAATCGACATTCTTGATTGTATGAATATCAACCTGACATGGCCTGCGACAGTTACTGATTTTGTAAGATTAATAAGACGTATACCCCTTGATAGCCGATGTACTGTATGGACATTGAACCATTTAGGAGTACATCATGTTAAGATTAGGAATTTTATTTGAGAAGTTTAATTAGATGATAGTTTGCAACTGTATATGTTACTTTCCATCCTATCCGTAGCCAGATATACATGTGTTTTCTGATATATTTTTCTTTGGAAATGGCATGACTAATTTTAATGAAACCTCGTTGGTTACTAACTGGTTGAATCAAAATAAAAGTACTACTATTATACCATACGCTCCTTTTTAATTGCATCAATAATACTGTTAGTTTTCAGCCTAATACCTGAGTACAAGTTAGTATTAACCATCCATGTTTGCAAGTTACACCATAGTATTAGAATGGTTTATTTCTCCACCTTATATTAAAGGTGTAATAGCTATGTGTATATGTGTCAACCGTAGGTCAAAATATAATGAAATGTCATGTTACTGGGATTAGTACCATCAAGTGAACTCCAATACTG
This sequence comes from Ottelia alismoides, assembly GCA_037367405.1. Lineage (NCBI taxonomy): Eukaryota > Viridiplantae > Streptophyta > Magnoliopsida > Alismatales > Hydrocharitaceae > Ottelia > Ottelia alismoides. The sequence goes on along the minus strand of JAZKJV010002916.1, from coordinate 271,882 downwards.
TAAGAATAAATTGGCTTCCTAAATCGAGAATGCTAACAAGATTCATGGTACGATAACGGTAAGTGGAGCTAAGTGCTACACCATGTGGTGGGAGCCACCTCTAGAGTTCGATTATTGGGTCCAACACGGACGTTAATGGCCTAAAGGGCAACACCTTCCAGGGGTGTCAGGTTCAGCGGAAAGTCCACATACTGACTCAACTGATGTCATCACGAAATGGATACAAGTGAGCGATCGCAATTGTATAGGAAAGCCGCTAGTGCCGGCGGTAGTTAATAAAAGGCCTACTCTATGATAAGAATGAGTTTAAAGGGTATGCATGAAACTTTAGAGTACAATTGTCGAGAATATGAAATCCTTATAAGCATGTGAATACAACCATATCGCCATGCCTCTCATTAATTTTATCGAGCCATTCTCATTTTATTTGTATCCTTCTTATCGCATGCCAAGCTGCTTGGCTTACGAGCATTTTGTCGCTCCTGTGATTTTGTCCTACCGCAGGTTCCTCGAAGGAGCAGCACCTGGAAGCAATTGAGTGGCTAACTGAAGATTTATCATTTCCTTTTGGCAGTGCTAGTTTCCTTTCCTCTATCATAGTTTTAGATGTATGCAAGGAACATTTTATGAGTTGTTCTATTATAGTTATTGTCTTTGTCAATGAGGTCTCTTGAAGGTTGTAACTTGATATTGATTTATGTCAAGCTGTTAAGTGATGTTATCCTTTTATTTGAAGTATCTCAGGTCGTTTATTTATTTTGTCCTTTCAACCATCTTCTCAGATTGTGGAATTGATATGCATATGTAACCCTCGGATCCGACGTGGCATGTCATTTATTTATCCTTCCGCTGGTCACACGAATCCGGGCTGTTACAAGTGGTATCAGAGCCAATTTACCTCTGATAGTGGAAATGGCTACCCGAGAGGTGGAGCCACCCCTACAAAGAGTTAGGAGGAAATAGCTACCTGGAGCGTGCAACCGCCACTGTTACTGGGAATAAGTGATGGGCCATGTCGCAACGAGGTCGTTGCGAATATAAGTAAGGGAGGTTGTAACACCCATACCTCCAAACCATAGTGCCACATCTAAAACCCACAAGTGTGGGTGTGGTTCATAAGTGGTGGGGATTACTACTTGACAACTTTAGCTTAAGCATTTTGGGTGGTTGTCAACGGGTCCATCTGTGCCCAAACCCAATAAGTTGTCAAGGCCAGTTTTCCTCAATAACGGACCGAGGACCTAAGCCCGAGACATTACAAGTGGTGTCAGAGCCGAAGTTCTCTTGGGTACAATTAGGATGTCCTATTTTAGTCGATGTACTCATACATCGATATCTGAATCTCGATCTTCTCTCATGATTTTAAATGGAACCTGAACGTGAGCTTGTGCTTGGTGAAGGTATGCTTGAGGATCCCCAATAGCAACAGTTGCAGTTGATGACTGAGATGGGACAATGGCTCAACGAAGAGAGAGAACATGCTCGAATGGAAAGAGAAGCAGCACAGGAAGAAAGATACCAAGTCCGCAAGCTTTGTGAGAATGCGAAGGTGGAGAGTCTTGTTTTGCGGAAGTTTTTGCAACATGATCCACCCATATACAATGGAGAACCTGAGCCAGAAAAAGCATAACATTGGCTCAAGGAGATCGAGTTGCATTTAGTGCCTTGGATTGTCCTGAGGAGAAGAAGGTCACCTTTGCTATGTTCAGGTTGCGAGATCACGCAAAGGATTGGTGGGAGACATGCAGAGGTGTGCATTTCAAGGAAGACTAAGACATGACATGGGAAGATTTTGTGAAGAACTTCAAGGATCACTTCATTCCTATGCGTGCAAGGATCAAGAAGAGGCGGGAATTCATTGACCTGCAGCAGAATGAACTGGGTGTTAAGGCATACACTGCTCAATTTTATCATCTCGAAAAGTACAACAAGGGGATTTGCAAGACTGAATTGGAGAGAGCGAAGAAGTACATGATGGTTTTGAGGATCGGCTTGCGAGCTTAAGTCCTAGGGAGCATGCCTAAGACACGTGCCGATGCAGTGGATGCAGCAGTAGCTATCGATGGGGAGCATCAATTGACCCAAAACCAACTGAAAAGACATGGCAAGCGGAGTGGAAGTCTTGGTGTTCGTCATGATACTTTTAAAAGCCCTAACAAAAAGATAAAGATTGGTTACCATGGCAAGGATGAGGCCAGAGTCAAGTCCGTTGATAGACCGGGTGTTCCTGTTTGCCCTCATTGCACGAGAAGCCATCGGGGCGAATGCTACAAGATAACTGGAGCTTGTTTGAAATGTGGGTAGAAGGGTCATTTCATCCGCGATTGCCCGAAGATGAAGCAGATGGATGATAGGCAGAAGAATGCAGATCCGAAGAAGAAGATCATGGGACGAGTATACTTCATCGCAGCTGAGCAGTCAAAGGATCCTAGTCAGGTGGTAGAAGGTACACTTCTCATCTCAGGTTTTATGGCTATAACGCTTTATGATATTGGAGCTTCTCATTCGTTTATATCAAGTACATTTGCTAGATTGCTTAATTACAACCCACTAGGATGACATTTACGCTATCTGTTTCTTCACCAGTCGAGGAGATTGGTACTTGTAGGTCCTTCTTGCATGAGGTACCTATAGAGATTGAGAACAAATAATTTGTTGCAAATCTAGTCCTCCTAGGAATGACAGGTTATGATGTCATTTTAGGAATGGATTGGCTCTATGAGAACTATGTACAGGTTCTTTGTAGAGAAAAGAAAGTCCTACTATGTATGCCGGGGGAATCTGAATTCCAAATCAAGGGTTTTAAGAGACCCATCAAGCAAATGTTTGTCTCCTTATTGAAGGCAAACCGAATGTTGTCAAAAGGCTGCAAGGCATTTCTTGCCAGTGTGGTGAAAACAGAGGCTCAACATGTTTTTATTGAGGATGTGCCCATTATTCGATAGTATAGTGATGTTTTTCCTGAAGACCTTCCTGGTCTACCTCCTCATAGAGAGATCGACTTCACTATTGAAGTCATGTCGGGATCATCTCCCATCTCCAAGCCACCTTATCGCATGATTCCAGCAGAGTTAGCGGAGCTTAAGAAGCAACTTGATGTGCTTCTTGAGAAAGGCTTCATTCAACCTAGTGTCTCCCCTTGTGGCGCTCTGTGCTATTTGTCAAGAAGAAGGATGGGACACTTAGACTATGCATTGATTACCGAGCTCTGAATCAGGTTACAGTCAAGAATAAGTATCCTCCTACGTTGCATACGAATAATAAGATGGAAACATGAAAGATGATAGTTAAGTAGAAATTAGATCGTATTGTCATACCACACAATTAAAAGTTAGAGTAAATTTTAAAAAACTCATAAATTATCTACCGGATTTCAATGTCATACTTGAACTTTAAAAAGTAATTATGTTGTATCCAAAGTTTATGATTTGTCTCGATGTGGCCCTTGACTATTGAAATTTGGTTGATCATATCATCTTTTATACTTAAATTTCAATAGCCATTGATTAGATTGAGACATACGGATCTTAAAATTTAGATATCACATTGTTACTTTTTGAAGTTTAGGTATGAAAAATGGATAAGTTCAATTCAAGGACTTCTTCATAATTTACTCAAGAAGTTCTCGAACGTGTTGCTCGGCTCGTCTTACACTATATTGCATTTTCAAAAGTATGAAAAATGATTTTAAAATTTCCAAAAAAAATTAAATTTGACTACACATGATAACAAAATACATGAAGTTGTATTCTGCACGGTGATGGTGGAACCACAACTTAGATAAACCGGTCGTAACACGAACAATTGGACATCCATGTGCATTGCACGGGTTGGACTGATAATATCGAGAATTGCACCACGAAAAATAATAAAATCATTACCATAACAAATATACAACTTCTAATATCATAATCATGCGGAACACACCTTAAAATCAAGAAAATACAAAAAAAGTTCGAATATCTCATAATGATAGAAAATCATTGTATTCATGACACAACGTGTATTTATATTTTTCAATTTACACAGATATATGCAACTTTTATGATTTTTATGATATGAATTTCTATATATGTATTATTAATATTTGGAATTTTCATTCATTGATCGGATTCATTTGACGATTGCTCAATTAAACATCTTTAAGTATAATTACATCGTAAAATGTACCATTGTTAAATATAAGATTTGCAAGCGGTTGTGGGTAAGTATAACATGGGAAGCATTTTAAGTGTTGATGTTAAATAAAGAATATATCTTTATTGGATAAAAAAATAATCACCCTGACAATGTTTTTGTTAAAAATGTTGGTAGTATGAAATGCACATTACTTTTTTTCTAGACAAAACTTATTAAAAACATATCATGCGCATCGACAAAACAATTAATTCATCTCGTAAGAAATAACAAATGCCTCAAGATGGAAATATCATAAATAATAAAACAATGCTAATCACCATTATGACAAAGTACATAGACAATTAATATCTATGGGACTATGAAGGACAAAATCGAGGAAAACTATCGAAATGGGTAACAGTCACATGCTAAATAAATTGGCATGAATCTTTTTTAAATTCTAAATATATTGACATGAAAGTAAAAAATAAAATCGTATAATTATATCATAATATCTATCATCTGCATATCTGCATACCATGTCCACCGTTTAACGGCCACCACAAAACAAATTCTCCAAAAACTCTACATGCCGTGAAACTATGTTGTTAGGAAAAGCCAGCTAATTTTACCATTTGTTTAACTGGGATATGAGGTCCACACGTAATTTAGTTTTTAAGCTACGTTAGAAATCCATTAACATATATTTAAAACCATTCATTAACATATATTAAAGTGCATTAAGGTTATTATATTTTGCACTGAAAATTCCATTTACACCCTTGTCGTCTATTGGAATCATTCCAAAATTGCCCTTCTCCGCTTTAATAATGTTTATACATACATAATTGCCTCTGTTCACTCGATTTCCACCTTCATCGATCCTAGAAATCCTACAGCCCTATCCCTTCTCCTACCTCCCATGTTCGCTAATTCACCCCCGTCTCATCCGATGACTCCTCCGACGGCACCTGTACTTCATAGATGACCTTATCCAATGTTGTAGAGCTCCAGCTGCTCACCGACAAGGATGCTCCGCTTCATCTCTATAGCCTCAAACAACTGCTTCCTAGTGCAGTTCCATGTCGATGCACCCTCTCTCCGTAAGAAGTCCTAACCCTATTGACGAGCCGTTAAATACGATGATTAATTCGGTCACGTTGTAGTACGTGTACTTAGCGATTCAGTCAGAACCGAGATAAGGATCTCCGTGAAGAGTGCCTCGGCTTAATTTATATCCCGGGCAAGTCCGGGGTCGAACACAGGGAGGCAAAGGAACAACTTGGGTTTAATTTGAAAATAAAGATTTTAGATTTCCAAATGATATTTTTTTAGATTTTTTTAATGCAAGAACAAATGCAAATGCAAATGTGGGTGAATTATGACACTTAGAAAACACACAACAATGCCAAATTAATTTTAATGTCAAATTAGTCCAATTTAGTCAAATTATATTTTTCCTACAATACTAATCCAGAAATGAATGCAAGACATATTTTTTTGTATTTTTATGGGTTAAAATGCAATAATGAAAAATACACACTTTTTATGGATTTTTCGTAATTTCTCACACAAACAGTAAGCAAAAATCATGAAAATTTTATTGGAATTAAAACCGATACAAGGAAGTTACGGTAAAATTTTTGGATTTTTTTGACAAAGTATGAATTTTTTTATGGATTTTTAGTGAAATCAGAGTGACAGTAAGTAATTAATTCTTAATTAATCCGCAACGTCACATTAATCAGAGTGCGAATTATCCCAAATATATATTTATATAAACAATCCAGGAGAATTGAAATTTCGCAAAAACAATGTATGTGGATTTAACTAAAAATCAAATACTAAAATCACTCTACAAATTATTACAGGCACAAGACAACTCCATTTTAGATGAAATTTAGACAGTAAGTTAATCATATATCACGGCATTATTCCTAATTTTTAGGGAATTTTTAGAGCAACTTTGTGTGAGATATGAAATTAAGTGCTCAAAATGGGTAAAATATGCAGAATTTCAGTTAGACAATTTTAATTAATTACCCACAACTTATAAAATTACAAATAGATATTCACAACGTATACCATTAGTTACTCAACATCCATATATTTTTCATTGAAGAAAAAGATGTAAAACATGTGTCCAAATTTAAAGTCAAACACAGGGTCTCTGTGCAAATTTAGAAACCAATATTTACAACAAAAGAATACACAGGGACTATTTTGCAGTTACTGAAACTATACACAAAAGTTATACAAAATTTACAATGAAAAATAAAAAAAACTTTACCTTCTTCTTCCTGGACCCGATGAGATGAACCCAAAAGGGGGAGGGTTTGGATCGGCGGTCGCGGGCGGCGCCGGCGCGCGGCGCGCGGCGGAAGGAGGTGCACGGAGGCCGCGTGCGGCTGGCGGCGCGGGATGCGGTGGCGCGTGGCCGGGCATCGGCTGGAGTTGGCGGCTGCGGAGGGTGCTGGAGGGGCCGCCCGCGAGCTGCGGGCGGAGAAAGGCGGTGGTCGGCGCAGGGGCGCTCCTGCGGAGGAAGAGCGGGCGGCGAGCCGCGCACGGGGCCGCACCGCCGGAGGGTGGAGCGGGCGGCTGAGCCGCTGGGGGCGGCGGCAGCAGCGGCGGTGCTTGGAGGAAAGGGGCGGCGGCGGTGGGTGCTCCCACCGCTGCTGCTCGTTTTTTTTAATTTTTTTAACTGCTGTAGTGTGTGTTTTTTTAATTTAAATTTTTCATTTTTTTTTTAAATTTTTATTTCTTAAACAGGGAACAAACATGTATGCAAAAGGGGAAGATGATGAGTTGGTGATGAAATGATAGAGATATAAACAAATGGAGAGTGTATGGATGGTGATATGATGTGCTAAAAAAATGCAAAAATAACGACAATACCTAATTATAAAAAGGGAACTTACCTATGATGAACGCGGACACCTATGAAGTGCTCACGAGAGCACGGTCTTCGCTCGGCGTGTGATGAGCTCGAGCAGCGTGCGGTTGCGGCTGCGATGTTGGCCAAAAAGCCAACGGATCTCACCGGAGAGAGGGCTGTCGTCGCTCGACCGCGGTTGCGTCGTTGTCACCAATTCAACTCTGGGAACTAGGCTCTCCTCACATAAAGATGGATCAAAGGCAAATTGAGGAGGATGGGATGTATATATAGATGATGAAATGAGAGGTTATTAAAGCGGTGGAGTTGAATGGGAAGTTGGATTATTAATGGAGTTGAATGGGAAGTTGGGAAAAAATGATGGAATAATAGAGTTGAATTGGTGGTTATTGTAGAGAATGGAAATTAAATAAATAAATGAAATAAAGTTGGCTACTTTAATTACAATAGAATAAAAAAAGAAGAAAATAAATAGTGGAGAATTTACAAGGGAAGACAAACAACATGTACACATTTTTTTACTTTTCTAATATGTATTTTTTTGTCTTTTTAATAAGAGATATTTACAATGGAAAAATACAATAAAATACTACAATTAAAATACAACACAATCATGATATTTTTGTATTTTTAGTAATTATAAAAGATAAAATAAAAAATGAAGAAGGAATGAATATATACATAATATACAATGTACATCTAGGTCCCAAAACTCAACTTTTACAAATGAGCTCCGATTTTAATGAAACCACTTTCATTGGATAGATAATTTTCTAACTTGAACTTTAAAAGTGAGTTTGGTGAATTTGGAGTTCATACGGAGCGGGAATTTAGCTTGGAAGTTGGTCTTTACGACTTTTTCCCATTGGGATCTAGGAGCATTTATTTGAAGTAAATTTTGTTTTATTTTTGTATTTTTATATACATTGTTATGAACACATTGGAGAAATAATTAGCCAAAAAGGAGTTGAAATGGAATTATTAAAAATACATGAAGTTTTGGGCTATTTACATGTGAAAAACTCCTTTGATTTTGCGGCTTTTTATTATTAATTTATTTTGTACAATCTAATATACAATAATTAATGAGTTTTATTTACAAGAGTCATTTTGTTAATTTATTAATTTTATGGACATTTTTCTGGTACTTTACTCGGGGATTTTGCTAAGATCAATATATTGAGATGATGAATCATGAATTCATCACCTATGCAGTAGTGCCTGCATCATGTTGCGATGGTTTGCACCCAGGAAGATCCCAACTTGGGAAGCCCTCTGCTCCAGCATTCTCCCCCGCCTCATGAGCAGTGCAACCATCTCCCCATACCGCATCACCGACTGCAAGGCGATCCCCTTCTTGGCAAGGTTTAGTGACCTTGAGGTTGTTGGAGCGGAGGGAGATGGCGGCCTCGAGCACGGAGGCGTTGTTGGTGACTTCGTCTTCGACGATGAGGTAGGATTAGCCGTGGGTATAGATGCCATAGATGCACAGGCCTTGGTCTCTTTGCAACGTGTGATCATGGGTATTGAGTGAGGAGGCAAGGAGGAGGACGACAAATGGGAGGGTGGCGTAGGGGTTTCCGCATACGAGGTTGAAGGAGGAAGGGATGATGAGAAGAGGAGGCCAGACATGTGGCAGAGGGAAGGGTAGGAGATGATGAAGTGGAGGTCAATGTAGATTGGGGAGGAGATGCCTGACTTAAGCCTCACGCTCGCGAACTTGACAGCCCCCATCTTGTGGATATCGATAATCGCTACTTCCATTGCTTCGAAGGTGATGTTGAAGTTCGAGAAAATATTGGAATACCTTCATTTTGTTCTCATCCTTGAAGGATTTATCTTTTGTTTTTTATTCTCTTGGTAAGAACTCAATCCATGAAACGGGAGAGGCATCCTCGAAGAGTGATTACATGGTGGGGTTAGAATAAGTGTGGACACAAGATAATTGACGGATGGTATGCCAAAGGATGGATAGATACCTCAACAAACAATGGACAATCTTTCGGAAACAAACTCCGAAAGATAAATGCTGAAAAATCGAGTAAAAACACCATCTCCATTGTTGAGATCATTGCTGCTCGACTTGCTCAGAAATCCTCTATTGGCGACTTCCAATTTTAATTACCCACTTAGTATAAAATTATTGAATAATTAAAATGGAAGGTTGTTGCCATACATAGTACCGTTTAAGCACCACTTTTTGCCACTTTTTGCCCATTATGCATGCTTCTGTCTAAAATCGGATTCAGTCTAAGAATCACTTATTGACCATTACATGCTTTTGTCTAAAATCAAATTCAGCATCCATACAAACATTGTATTATCTTCTCAATGCAAACATTGTATTATTTTCTCATTACCTAAATCGAGCTTATACAAGGAAAATAGATCGTTGATTATCATCCGTAAGTCATGGATTGGCAGTCAACCTTCACGGTCTTTGAACATTCAACTCTATGCATCATTGTATTTATGCTTATTGTTGTCACAAAGCAGATGTTATATTGTTGATACATAGGACTTTTTACAAGGTTGTCATGTTTATATGTTGCAATTTGGCTTGTTGATGTGATGTTCAAGTCCAATTACATTATGCCGAATCAAACATCTTTAAATATCATTGAAGACGTTCATTGTTCTTTTGATTAAATATGCATATAAAAGGCGGTACTAGATTTTTTTAAAGGATTTACGAAGAATGATGGTTATTCGAATGCAAATGATGCACATGTTCCAAATTCACTTGAAAGACGCTTAACTTGTGAACCTGAGTATGTAATTTACCCTTGAGATCGTACTTAAACCTTATCCTAGCTTGATATCCTTTCAAACACGAGTCCAAAAAACAGATCCAGAAACAAAGCTCATTAAAGGGAGCATTGGTACCAGAAAATGTTAAGATCCATGTCGCTTAACCTCTTTCTCATTATGAATTATGCTCTTCTCTTGGTCACTGTCAAAAAGAATGAGCACATAAATTGAATGTCTAGCAAATTGGAGGTCTTCACAAAACCATTCGGTTGGAGAGGGTGTCCCTTTTATCAAATCCTCTTGGGTGAAAATGCTGATAAAAAAGTCCGTCTAATGTAGAGCTAAAATGCACTGGGGTTCGGAATAGACAGCGAAACACGTGTCTACTTACAAGATACATAAAGATATGCCCTTCACACAACTATTTTCCCTTGAAGATCCACCATTAGGTCATCCTCCAATGTGAGGATCACGTGGTACACGAAGATGTCGCTAACGTGTCATCCTTTGTTGTAGTATGGAATTTCATACGTTCTACATCTTTAACATTATAACTATAAAAATAAGGCAAATGTGACTTACAATGCATGTGTGTTTGAAGAACGTGAAGAATTGATCAGATGCATATACATTTACCTCACTTGGAGATTTAACTATAAATTCCTTTCCAGGGCTAACACCTCTTCTTAGCGATTAAATGGTTGGTAAATCACTAGATTTGTTACCTACTTGGTCTAATGGGATGGAAATAATGTTAAATTGGATTAGTCACACCGGTGATGGACATGCAAAAATGTATTCCAGACACTTTGATATCTAAGAGATATGCAGATTTTGTTCATGTAGTTTGCAATTATTGAAATATTTATTTCAACTTATAATGCTTTGATGAGCATCTCCTGTATTGATGCTGCCGCTTTGCGGTCGCATAAGATCACCACCGCTCTATCCTTACGGAATCCCCTTACGGGGATCAAATTCTAGAACGACATCAAAAGGCTTCAATGCATTAGTACATTGAGGAAGTCCCTTGCTGATTCAAATCAAGTAATTATGGACTAGCCATTGGAGATATAATCCTTTACTTTTATAGGGATCTGGCTTCTATTAATACATACTTGTACATACAAGGGCATATTACTCTCCAAGTAATTTTCTAATATATAACTATGACTTCATATATCCTAAAAGCTTACTCTTAATTATTGTTACTATACTATATAAAGATATTACCTTAATTTTACATGTACCGGACAACTTAGATGTAAAATACACAAATGTATTTACTTCATAAATAGTTATATGATAATGACGATAGAATCCCAAAAAAAATTGTTATATATGATTACAAACAAAATCCTTGATAGAAGGTACCATTCAATTTAAATATGTCAGAAACGACAAGTAAAATGAGATTACAGAGAAACTAGTGTTTGATGCGAATAGTCCGCAACAAAAAATTAAGATGATTGGTGACAGTACTTCTAAGAATAGATTTGGAAATATAATTATTTACGTGAATATGTTAACTATAATATCCTTACACCGTTGACATATATTTTACTATATATTTTTTAATTTCTATGTTTTGTACCGGAAATTGTTTCGATTACTTCGTCGTATCCGCATCAACAATAATACAATTTTGTAATTTGATTTGTGGCGGTATTATTTATTTACTTATTATTTATTTATTTTTTCTAATTATTTATTTATTATTTATTTACCTTTTCTAATTGCTCTCTCGTTGGAGGTTTGGAAGGAGGGTAAGTCCGGTTGGTCCAACCCAACCCTCCCCAACCGCCTACTCCTGTTGCTGTCTCCAAAAAAACGGAAAAATAGAAAAAAACGGAAGGCGCGGATGCGGGGAGGGGGCGATGGAGGCGCAACACCGGAGAGCCCGAATCCCCGAGGAAGCAGACGGCCAAGGTCGCCATCATCGCCGACCTCAACATCGATCCTCCCGACAGCGACGGCGAGGGCTCCGCTCTCCCCCCTGATTCCTCCACCAGGTCATCCGCTCACCCGCCCTCCTCTCCCCGTTCGATGACGATATCACGATTCCTTAGTGCTGCACTCGAAACCCTAGTCAATGTTAAGGAAGTTGATCGCAGCTTCTGGACTGGAGCCCGATATTGCATTAGCTGTTATGTTTGATTTCAGCCCCGCTTTTGTCAAGTACGGAGTTCGGAAGTGATATTCGGACGATTAGAGCTGCAGTTGATGTTTCCGGTGAAGAAGCAAGGTGTTTCCACTTTTTTTTTTGCGTTAGAGATTTAAGTGGCACTATCCAAGTGACACCGACGAGATGCTATATTTATTACTCATTATCTCTCACTACTGCGCAACTATTTTCCAGGTCAACATGCAGATTCGGCAGAAAGCGTTTTGCATCTTCAGGTATACCGAGTATTTTTGAAATGAAAGAGGGTGTGAGCTCAAGTATAATATAAATCCGAATAGTTCGGGATTCTGTTTTCAAACACGAGCAGAAATCGCAATATAAAACTACTAGCGCTGTTGCAGATGTAAAGTGATTCTGCGGGATTGCACAGATTAATAATGCGTTTAGAAATAATCAAGATATTCCGGAGTGATCTAATCAACAAATTTATCAAGGAATCTTCGTCAGGTCTCTAACAAGCTTATATGTAATGCTGAATGCCTGGGGTGAATTCCATTGAAGATGTTCATGGAATCACTTTACGTTACCATATTCAAACGGTGTCAATAAAGAACATGTATATTTTTTTGAAACAAGAGGGGGAACGCTCACATCCCACCCCAAGATTTGAATGCTGATCTTTTGAGTGGTAGGCACCCTGCATTACCAACTTGACTATGTATGTTTGTAATAATAAAAAAAAGAAAAGATGATCACGGTGTGCTGGACATGAAGTTTGTTGGGAAAAATGAGAAAATTTATTTATTCCATACGTCCTAGGCACTCTTATATAGGGGAGTAGCCTATGGGTAAAATACATAAAGAGTCCAATAGGAAAAAAGAAAATATTATAAAGGTACAGAAGAGAATAATATATCTTTACACTCCCCCTCATGGTGGAGCATAGATATCAATCATGCTCAGCTTGGACGAACACTTCTGGAACGGCCCTCGAAGTAATGCCTTGGTAAAAATGTCTGCAGTTTGGTCCTCTGAGCTAACATGGGATGTAACAATAAACCCCTTCTGAATCATATCATGTATGAAGTGACAATCAACCTCAATGTGCTTGGTTCGTTCATGAAATGTTGGATTATTTGCAATGAATAGAGCTGCCTGATTGTCACACAGAGCCATAGGAAGCGCGACTTCTATATATAGATATGTAAGCACAGCCCTTACCCACATCATTTCTGTACTGACCTGGGCAATAGCCCTATATTCAGACTCAACACTAGACCTTGTTACAACCTTTTGCTTCTTGCTTCTCCACGAGACTAGAGAATCTCCAATATACACAGCAAACCCAGTGGTGGACTTCCTATCCTTAGGACATCCTGCGTAATCTGCATCTGCACATGCTGAGATAGTAACCTCCTTGCCTTTCTTAAACAACAGACCTGCACCTGGAGATGACTTAAGGTATCTGAGTATCATATGTATAGCATCCATGTGTGCCTAACGTGGTTGCTCCATGAACTGGCTTACTCGACTTACAACAAAGGTGATATCGGGTCTGGTAATAGTAACATAGAGAAGCTTGCTCACCAGTTCTCTGTATCTTCTCCTATCCACCTCATCAGTGTCATCATCATATAATTTCATACTGGGATCCATAGGTGTAGTGGCAGGTCGACAACCAAGCATCCTGTTTCACTCAACAGGTCAGTAACATATTTCCTCTAGGTCATTACCAACACATGAGGATTTCTGGCGAACTCCAGTCCCATAAAATATCTAAGAACTCCAAGGTCCTTGGTGACGAATTCACGACCCAACATTTCTTTTGCCCCCTGAATTCCCTGTTCATCATCACCTGTTATCAAGATATCGTCTACATACACCATAATTGCAATAATACCTCTGAGTGTTTTCTGTACGAACAAGGAATGATCTGTATTAGAAATTTAGAACGTCTGTATCCCTGTTTATCAAACAGGTCTGAGAGCTTCTGGAACTAAGCTCTGGGGCTCTGCTTGAGGCCATAGATAGCCTTATGAAGTCTGTAAACCTTAGGATACTCCCCCTCAACAGCAAAACCAGATGGTTGTTGCATGTAGACTTCCTCCTGTAAGTCACCGTATAGGAATGCGTTCTTCACATCTAATTGGTATAGTGGCCAATCACGAGTAACCGCAACAGAGAGGAGGATCCGTAGGGTGGAATGGCGAGCAACCGGTGAGAATGTATCAAGATAATCCACCCCATATGTCTGTGTAAAGCCACGAGCAACTAGGCGTGCCTTGTATCTGTCAATGCTGCCATCTGCATTCTGTTTAACTGTAAAGACCCACTTGCAGCTAACTGTAGACACATCAGTAGGTGTAGTAATAAGGCTCCAAGTGCCTCTGGACTGAAGAGCAACCATTTCTTCTTCCATGGCTAAACATCATCGACTATCCTTCAACGCATCTTGGTAATTACGTGGAATATCCACCGCTGATAGTGCAATGACAACGTTCCTGAATTCTCCAGTTAGACGATCAAAAGACACAGAAGATGCTATACGATATGACGCGCAGCTGCGCTTCTGCTTTCGTAGAGGAATAGGTAGATCTAAATCACCTGCCTCCTCATCTGGCCTCTGTAACACATCCTGCTCAGGAAAATCATCAGATCCATCAATATTAATATTCTCAGAACATATCTCAAGCGAGCTAGATGATGAGCGGTGACCATGAGCAGAAGTAGGCCTACGGGTATAGAGGAATGACAATGGTGAAACATGCACAGTGACAGGAGGTATAGGAGATGGTAGCGGTGGAGGTGGTAGAGGTGATGATGGTGGTGGCATGTATATAGCATCAATAATATCAGAGGATACCAACTGGTCACTTGTAGATGAGAAGTACATAACATATTCGAAAAAGGTAACATCATCACTAACGAGATACCTCCTGCGCAATGGATCATAACACTTGTACCCCTTTTGTGTTCTTGAGTACCCGACGAAGACATACTTAACAACCCTTGGAGAGAGCTTGTCAATCCCGGGAGACAACTTGTGGACAAAGGCGACCGGACCAATACACGAGGAGTGAGGGAGAACAATTCTTTGTTAGGAAAGAGAGAATGAATCTTCTCACCTAAGACAGATGACGACATACGATTAATGAGATAACATGCCATAAGAACAACATCACCCCGGAAAGAATGAGGGGCATGACTCTGTATAAGAAGCGACCTAGTGACATCAAGTAAATGACGATGTTTCCTTTCAACAACCCCATTCTGTTGGGAAGTATAGGCGCAAGATGTTTGGTGAATAATCCCTTGAGATGAAAAATAACTGGAGAGGGTATGAGTACAAAATTCCAGGGCATTATCACTTCTCACAATTTTAACTGATGCAGAAAAAATATAAGGAACTTCATTAATGAAATTGATGATAATATTCCCCGCTTCAGATTTATTCTTTAACAGAAAGACCCACGACACATGAGAGAAATCATCCACAATAACTATATAAAACCTGTGTCCCTGATGATCAGGAACATGACTAGGACCCCAGATATCGACATGAAACAACTCAAACTTGGAGGTACTACTCCGACACCGACGACTGGGAAAGGTAGACCGATGATGCTTTCCCAACTGACAAGCCTCACATTGGATGGACGTGTGAGGTGAAACCCGAGGTAACACATGACGCAGTTTCTGAAGCAGTAGGTGTCCAAAGCACAAGTGCCACAGTAATGGGGAGATGGATCCAACAGGTATAGATGAGGTTCCAGCATAAGGAGTCCGACTAAGGCGATAGAGGCCGCCTTGCTTATAGCCACGCCCAATCACGTTGCATGTAAGGATGTCCTGAAAAACAAGAGAAGATGGATAAAAAATTGCTCGACAATGTAAATCCTTTGTAAGTTGGCTAATGGACAACAAATTCATCGAAAAATCAGGTGCATGTAACACGTTCTTGAGATGCATGGATGGTGTCAGTCTCATCTCCCCCTGATCAGTAATCGCGGAATGTGTTCCATTAGCAATAACCACAGTACGGCCTAGAGAAACCTGTCTGTATCCTGTAAGTAGACCTTGATCACCACACAGATGATGTGTGGCACCAGAGTCCATAATCCACTCTAAAGTATCTGATCCACTATTGCTAGTGAATGCATAGGTGCTACCTGATGTACTGGTGGATGCATACGCAGCAACGTCGGAGTGACTCTTAGAAGTAGGTGCTGATGCAACGGGACCAGATGGAAGAATGATATCCCTCAGACGGGCTACAAGGTCATCAAAGCACTGATCCATAGATGAAGCAGATGGAGGCTTGATCTGTTCAGCTACTCGTGCAAAAGCAGGAAACCATGCTTAGAATAAAATGTGTCTTCGGTATGTCCACAACGATGGCAAAAAGTACAAGATGGCCGAACACGGCCTCCTCTGCCCCTAGGTCCACGACCACGGACTGATGATGACCCCCACGACCTCGATTGGCTGCCATGACTGAGGCAGTCTGATTTGTAACAGACGAGGGAACAGTGATATGACTCAGCCTATAAAAAGCTTCCTTTGTAGGAGGAATAGTGGAATCCGCCAAGATCTGGGAACGTACTGCCTCGTAATTTGGATCAAGGGCAACCACGAAAACACCCACCATAGTGGCATTCCGATAGGTCTTCTGTTGCTCTGGAGTGATTGTGAGAGGCATGAAGCTATAAAGCTTCTCAAACATTCCACGTAAAGACGTATACGATGAGTGTAGAGGCCGTCCATCGCTGAAGTTGCAGAATCTTCGTCTCATTCTTTTCCTGTGAATAGGCGAAAGCCATAATGTCCCACATTGCTTTGGCAGTGGGCTGATGGAGAATATCATTAGCAATCTCAATTGCTAATGTTCCGGAAAGCCAGACTTTGACATATGCGTCATCTGCCTCCCAAAAGGCATTAACCCCTGTCTTCTTAGCAGGCTCTTCCTCAGTAAGAATATGCTTCTTACCGGTTGACTTCATCATACTCATGAATTGCATGGCCCACAGTTCATAGTTTGAACCATCCATGTTCACAATAGGCGCTGGACCTCTGAAGGTGCCTGTAGATGAAATATCTACCTTGCTTTCTGACATTACGGTATTGGAAGACGAGGGGAGTGGACTAAAGATGCGACTGTCTACACAGACATTAACAGGTTTACTTGCATGTGTAGACGCAAGCAACCAAACCCATTAATTTGGAAACGCGCACGTGGAACGAGGCTGGAGTCGCACGCGTGCTGGCCTAGGGTTGTACGCGCACGGAAATCACATGCACAGATGTGCGTACAGATGCGTGTGCAGGATCACGAACAAGAGCACGTACGGGCACATGCAGATGTGCGTGCAGGCGCGCAGATGCACGTGCACAGGCGCGTAGATGCGCGTGCACAGACGCGTAGATGGTCCTACGCACAGGCACGCAGGTGCGCGTGCTGATGCGCATGCGTATGCACACTCGGGCAGGAGGTGGCGCACAGGAGCACGACGCTGAGGCAGAGCGAGGCGGCGCGAGGCAGCGCGTGGCGAGTGCGGAGGGCTTGAAGGTGGAGGCTAGGGTTAGGGTTTGGTTCAAGAACTCCCTTGAGACGCCTAACTCCATCTAACCCAACGACATGAAATCCTCTCTTAGGATAAAAATCACCATCAATATAGTCAAAATTAGTAACATTTGAAGAGTTTCAAATATTTAACACAATCGTACAATGTCACAAAAGTTCAACCAAGACCCTCACCGTTGTTGTGGGTTAAAATTAAAACTATATGTTAATAGGGAACATGCACCATCATTGCCATTTTCTCATAACTATATGTAGAGAAGACGAGTACTTGTAATTATCTGACCTTAGATGAAATGTTAATGTAGTATTTTTGTTTGAATCATTTATATATGTTATATTACCATGAATTACAAAAATCCGATTATAATTCTTCCCGATATTTATTTGTCCAGACAACAAATTAACACACACAAAAAAAAACTCTCTCTAAGAAGATAACTACATGTATGTTCGGACCTAAAAACTCTGAAATTTTTTTCGCTACTGCATTTGGTAATCGAAATAAATATTAACCTATAAGAATGCTCCTAGTTGAGATGCATGGTAAGTTATCTTCTTTTCTATGTTTGACTGAAAATGATGTACTCCTGAATTCGGTGAAAACTAAAAACTAATTCAACTTTTGATACGATGATAATTCAAGTAAACAATAAAATAATATAGAGAGCCCTTATCTTAATTAGAGTCACTAAAGACGTTTCTCTTTTTAATTGCACTCTAACATGATGTGTCATATGCATTTTTTTAACATAAACGGTTGTAGTGTTGTGCCGTTAATACTATTACATATCATATCACCACTAACTCAAAATTTGCATTTAAAGTGACCGTCAATATTTGTAAAATATATATTAATTATAGATGGTAAGGAATTTGATCGCAATTAGGAGGAAGATGGATCATCAGGTTTTTTCCCCTTACTAGATCTCATATAATTCAACGGCTGTATCATGTGAAATCTAAAAAAGGATATTTGTATGATTCTTACATTAATGTATGATTACTGTAATAAACCATGGATTACTACAGCCTCATGATAAACTCTGCAATATTTTTTTCTTTATTTGTCATTTCTTCAGTAACGTATGAATTAAATTCAATAAGTTGCATGAAATGGAATTTGTGAGTGGCACATTAATATGTACATGCTAATTGAATTAATGGCAATTCATAATGACATGATTATACCATTTTAATATACAAGATATAGATTTAGGCATTGTATATATAGGTAGATTGTTATGCTCGCCTGGATATATTGCAATCATACGTATATAAATACTTTTTAATGCTGGTATTACCACATATAAGATCTGACTAATGACCATCTTAGATCGAAAAAGGTCAATATATACCCGAGATATTTGCTTAATGCCTTTTAACATAAGAATCACCTTCGTCAGAATCATGCTTAAAAGATACAGAAAGGGCATATGACCATACAAAACACAAGCTATGAGAAATCATACAAGTTTGTGGATATTCGTGCACATATGACCGATAAGAAACATGTGAAACTAATAACACGATGGGGTTATTTGTCGTTACTAGTACATGAATAACATCGTAAGAACACTACGTATGCTCAAGCATATAGGAGTAAAAATACGTGGAAACCAACAGCAAGAGGGGTATTCATCGTTACGAGTTTATATTCCCATGCAGTCATTGATAGGTACCTTAAACCCCGATCCAATAAATCCATGTGACAACATATATTTACTGTACATCTTTAGTTCTAATAGTTTTAAAATTTTTTGCATGTGGATTTCACAGAACAAATCATTTATCCTACACACACACACACAGACACAGATACAGACAGACACAGACAGACACACACACACACACACACACACAACACACACACACACACACACACATATCATTAAGAACATGAACAACCATCAATCTTCACACCAAAAAGGGGGAAACCCAATCCAGCAAGAGGGACACGAGGGTCCATGGGATATAAACACAACGAGAAAATCACAAAGAAAAGGGCAGGGGGACCGTACCTATATGTTGTTTGTGCATCAACGTCATATGTCCATTCTAAGTAGTTCCACGCTTCATCATGATCACGAAAATCCTCTAAATCAAAATAATCCCTTGCTTAGATCTGACCAACAACAAAATCTTGAAATACAAGGAACGAGAGAGATGATCTTACATTTCTAGTGCTAGATCCGTGTAGAGGATGTCGAGGGAAAACTTCCCCACAAAAATAATAGAGGACAACCAACTCCGCCAATGCTCCGTCGGAGTTCTAGCGATCTTGAGAGGTGGGGGATGGTAAGTGGTGGCTAGGGTTTGCAAGTGAGAGGAGAGAGCAGCCCATGTGTCCTTTTATATCTCAAAAATCATACTTGGGCGGATCTCTTAGATGGATCTTGCCCAATCCCGTATAACCATTTCAGATTTGACCCATCCTCACTAAAATGATCATATTTCACTCATCCGATATCCGATTTACAAAATTTCAGATGCGTTGGAATCCTGATGACGATACGCATCCAACAAGTCATAATATGCTACAATCAGATCGAAATTGGATTTTTCATAAATTTCTTATTGAACCACAACTATTTGATTATCATCAACTTGACCAAGTTGTGGGGCTAAAACCAGGGGTTTCACACTCGCTTCTTGGTCTTTGACCCCCTTAGTAATTACGAGCGCCTCCCGATCAATGCAATAGGATGTGTGCTATATATCTATCTATTCACTGAAAATGGGAGCATGCTTGAAATGAAAAAGGATCTTAAAGTATTTAGTCTTGGTTATTTTCTCAACATTACTGACGATGTGTTGAACACATATAATTCGATCATGGGCAAAGATCCATTTCTAACACATATTGGTTGGTTTTTTATTTCACTCCAGTGATAGATTTACTAGAATGAAAAGAAAAAAATTCTTGATTGAGAGGATTCATCTAATTTCTTTCAATTTTAGGAATAAAAACGGAGTAAATGGGATTTCACTATGTTGCAATGAAAAATTGCGCAAAGAACTGAAACATTCTTATCTGAATGCTGACTTGTAGCATCAGAGTCGTGCTGATTTGTAGCAGAAGTCTTATATGGCACCTGTGTGGTCTTTGTCGTGTATAGCACGGTCTGTTGCATGATCCAATAATCGGGAGGACATTATTTTCTTCAATCTTTACTTGTTTAGACAGTCATTTCCTCCATTGAAAATGGGAAAACTGATCAACCCTCCTTTTAACTGCCCTTGTCACGTTATCATTTGTCAAGCATTAACTGATGGGGAAATGGAGGAACAGGTGTAGTTCTGATTGTGTACATGGGAGTTCAGAATTTAGAAATTTAATTTGAGAAAACTATTGCCTAAATTCTTAAATTTTGATAAACGATTATGATTTATTTCAGAAAGTTATTGCTGTAGATGCAACATGCTAGGAGCAGATCTTCTCAAGGACAATTCTAAGCACCCCCTCACTAGGAAGAAATGCCAGTTCCAGCGGTAAAAGAAAACCTTTTTTTAATCCTTTGGAGTTGTCAATAGAGGCAGCCTCCAGAGAGGTACCTTAAGGAGGGAATCTATCTATTATTTAGAGATTAATGGGACTGCCCTCTTGGGGCAGCCAACATGATTGTCCCCGTGTCATTTTCGATATTTTTTTTGAAAAATATCACCATGTATATTCATCCCTATATCCCTCCTATATGTCATTTGAATTTTATCAGAAACAGAGACTCCTACGGCCTCCATCTAGATGGTGTCGATTTAAAAAATTCTGTTACAGTTAAAAAATGACTGTCTTGATGGAGGTCGTAGGAGTCTGTGTTTCTGATGAAATTCGAATGACATATATGAGGGATATAAAAATAAATATACATGGCGATATTTTTTGAAAAAAAATAAAAAAAGTGCTGAAAATGGGGAAGGGGCAGCACCATTAATCTCATTATTTTACGGAAATTCCCTTTTTCTCCTTTGTGATTTCTCACACACATTTTGTTGATATTTTCTGCGGGGCCAGGGGAACCTGTGGCTCTCAGTGTGATAAGAGGAGGTTGGCTTAGCAATCCCCAGATCCTCACAACTGGCAGCCTTCTAGATAAGGTTTGGATTCTCCTCTACCCAATCCCATTGCACTCCCTGCTTCTCTCTCCTCCAGAACCTTCACCTCCAAATCTATATTCCCCATTCTCTCGTCAGCACCACCCCTCCAAAACCCCCTCTTCTCATCCAGAGCTCTCTTGCGGGTGTGCAGAGACCCTCAGCAATGGCTGCCACCATCTCCACCATGGCTATGCTCAAGCCCATCCATGCCAACCCAACCACCAAGGCCTCCCCACAGATCAAGCCCATCTCCCTCCTCTCCCTCCACGAGCTTCCCAAGGGCCTCATCGCCCTCCCGAAACCCGCCGACATCTCCGCCCCATCTCCCCTCACCTCCGCCGCCCTTGCTGGTGCCATCTTCTCCTCCCTGACCCTCACCGATGCTGCCTTCGCAGCCCAGCAGATCGCCGACCTCGCTGAGGGTGACAACCGTGGATTAGCTCTGCTGCTGCCACTGATCCCCGCCATCCTCTGGGTCCTCTACAACATCCTCCAGCCAGCTCTCAACCAGATCAACCGTATGAGGAGCGAGAAGGGATTTGTCGTTGGCCTTGGCCTCGGTGGGGGGCTTGCAGCTGCGGGTTTCCTTTCGACCCCAGATGCATCAGCTGGTGAGGTGGCAGCCCTCGCGGAGGCCACGAGCGACAGCCGGGGGCTGCTGCTGCTCTTTGTCATCACACCTGCGCTTGGCTGGGTGCTGTACAACATCCTCCAGCCCGCCTTGAACCAGATCAACAGGATGAGGTCTTGAGAGAGAGAGAGGGGGGGAGAGACTATGTGGCGAATGTGATCAGATCTCTTTGTTAATTGCTCGCCCACCTTATCTTCCTCGTCCACTGTTGTGAAGTTCCTTTTTTTGTGAATGCTTCTAATTAGTAATTAAGTATATGTTCATAATCCTGTCATCTGTTGATTCTAGATGCAGGCTCTTCTTCATCCTGGAGAACCGATCCATTTACCGTCCGTCATCTACGTCGACCTTTGATATCTTAAAGCTCGAATTCTGGGCTTGTGATGGTAGCTCCTTGTCTACTGACCAGTGTTTACCGGAGTGCTTGCGTCGACTGGGGTTGATCCAGGAAAAATTGGGCACCATAATGAAATCTTATATATAGTAGATAACAGATATGGTCGCTGTTATAGTCAGATTGCTTTGATCATGTTATTAGAAATTGCTATATCTTATCTTGTAGAGTTAATAATCATTGCATAATTGTGAAATGTCTTTTAGGTCAGTCCTAAAAATAATTGAAGGATCAAGGAATGAAATGATGTAACAGCTAAAGATGATCTCTGGGCATACTCATTTGAGATCATGGTAGGACAAGATGAGTGCAAATATATGCTTAACTGTGCAAAACAATCACACAATATTGTCTCCATATATAAATTG
The DNA here is from genome assembly GCA_037367405.1 of Ottelia alismoides. Taxonomy (NCBI): domain Eukaryota; kingdom Viridiplantae; phylum Streptophyta; class Magnoliopsida; order Alismatales; family Hydrocharitaceae; genus Ottelia; species Ottelia alismoides. Next base: position 248,928 of record JAZKJV010002916.1, on the reverse strand, counting down.
ATGAGATCCACTTTTTGCTTTGTATTTTTTTCCTTGAGGTTAAAGTGAGTTTGGATGAACATGGCAATGCAAATGTAGATAAAAAATGAATACAAATAAAAAATGATATTAAATAAAAAATGATATTAAATAGGTTGAGGGCAGAGCCGTCCCTTAGGGTAGTTTTTGAGTGCAATGGTCCAAGGCACATTAATTTTAAGGATCCATTTTTACATGTATTCGGTCTTTAGTTTGTAAAAAAATAATATTATGAGATCTTATAGAATCAAATTTAAGTTAAAAAAAAAGACACCAAAAATGAGCCTTTATAGAATCGGATTTTTTTGATGAAACAACTCTATGAAAAATGGATCTTTATGGAATCGATTTTTTTATGCAACAACTCAACGAAAAATGGGTCGTTATAGAATCAAATTTTCACTGAACAATTTAATGTTAAAGCTCAAATTTTAATGAAATTATATAAGGATACATTGTTGATGGAAATTTTCTATATAGGTCATTTTTTTCTTTTACCTAGGGTCCACCAAATGTCAGCAACAGCACTGATTGAGGGTGCATTTTATATGAAGAGGATGATTTTATAAGTCATTATTTTGTCGTTGATCTACCAGATGATGGGTGGAAGACACAAACGGCATTATGTCATGAATTAAAAAGTAAAATTATGATAATATTAAATTTTGCATAAATATCAGCGTCCCTTCAAAAGAAAGAGAATAAATGTAACGATGTTCATCGTCTCTAATGTGGGTATACTAACTAGATTCGTTGGATATATAGCTTGTATAATATTGATGTTCTTCTCTGGTCTGGATTGGTGTGCTAATTGAATTGAATTATTTGGAATTTGATCAACGCGCACACACGTACACACGCACATACGTACATGTTAGTTAAAACTAAATATTCAATATCAACAAAATAAATTAGAAAATATTAACTATAAAATCTTGTCGGAAAGAACCGATTTTTAAGATTATCATAATTCTTATTCGATATTTAGTTCCCTATTCTCACGTTCCCCATCCCACATTTTACCTTTCCATTATCATTTTTTTACCAAAGATCCATCGATCCTAAGATGGCGATGTTGCTCTCATGGAGAGAAGATGATGGTCATGCTATATCGAGTTTCTCTTCAATATCTTTTTTGATTCGTGACCAATTTGGATATCCTTTCTCGTCTTCTTGTTGTGTTGATTATCCTTGTATGTCAACTCCAAAATTATAGTAATAATTGTAAGATGACTTTGATCATCGCATGAGTACTAAACAAATTCTTCTCACCATTATATAGGTTGTTCCTTTGTGTATTGAAAGTCTCGTGTGATTAATGACTGGTTTTTTAGACATTGGCGATCATCGTAGTGTATTACGTGGTTTTATTATGCTTGTTGAGATATGCCTTGAACAGTTAATCCGAGTAGGATCCAATGCAATTTGTAAATATATCTTGGTCGTCCCAATTATCAGTGGTAATTATTGCGGAATATACAATGTGATTGTTTAAAGTAAACATACAAAGAGAATTGTTATATCTGTGGATCAAGGAAGGAGAATGGAACCCTCTAATGGTCTAGTGGTAGAAGCAGTGGCTCCCACTTTAAAGGAACATGGTTCGAATCTTACTAGTGAAAAAAAAGGAAGGAGAATGACTATTCCATGGATAAAGAAAAATCTAATAAAAAGAAGAAATTTCAAGATTTCGTGTCCACTACAAGGAAAACAAGTTGTGGCTACAGAAATATGGCCACGGATATGGGGTTTGTGGCCACAGTAGCCACATTCCGTGGCCGCAACTCATTTTTCTTGTAGTATGTTCTCCGAGAGAAAAATCCCTGAGATCGCCGCTTTTTTTGTAAGTATTCAAATATTTTCCCCTTCGATTTCTCCGAAATAATAAGTGGGGTGAATATTAGAAATTTTGATTTTAGATTTTGAAGAGAAAGATATAAAAGAAAAAAAGAGGTAAAATGAGGATGTCCCGGAGGGAGTAACTTGGGCTCATCCCGTCCTATTTTTCTCATTTTTATTTTTTTAAAATAAAATCATGAAAATTCATCACTATATCACTGTATTATGTCATTCAAGTTTCATGTGAAATAGAGACTAATACGGTCTTCATCTAGACAATCATTTTGACGATTATTGAATTGTTGAAATCGACCTCATCTGGATGGAGGCCGTAAAAGTTTCTGTTTCGCACGAAACTTGAATGACATAATATAAGGATATAATGATGAATTTTCATGATTTCAGTTAAAAAAATGAGAAAAATGGAGTGCCCCAAGGGGACACCAAAAAGAGGAAAAAAACAGCAAACAAAATGTTTGGCTTGTCCTATCACGTCTAGCTGTTGATGGTGTTTGATCACTACTAACATTTTTCATACGTATACTTACAATTGATGCCATAATTTTGATATATATATATGGAACCCTCTAATGGTCTAGTGGTAGAAGCAGTGGCTCCCACTTTAAAGGAACATGGTTCGAATCTTACTAGTGAAAAAAAAGGAAGGAGAATGACTATTCCATGGATAAAGAAAAATCTAATAAAAAGAAGAAATTTCAAGATTTCGTGTCCACTACAAGGAAAACAAGTTGTGGCTACAGAAATATGGCCACGGATATGGGGTTTGTGGCCACAGTAGCCACATTCCGTGGCCGCAACTCATTTTTCTTGTAGTATGTTCTCCGAGAGAAAAATCCCTGAGATCGCCGCTTTTTTTGGAAGTATTCAAATATTTTCCCCTTCGATTTCTCCGAAATAATAAGTGGGGTGAATATTAGAAATTTTGATTTTAGATTTTGAAGAGAAAGATATAAAAGAAAAAAAGAGGTAAAATGAGGATGTCCCGGAGGGAGTAACTTGGGCTCATCTCGTCCTATTTTTCTCATTTTTATTTTTTTAAAATAAAATCATGAAAATTCATCACTATATCACTGTATTATGTCATTCAAGTTTCATGTGAAATAGAGACTAATACGGTCTTCATCTAGACAATCATTTTGACGATTATTGAATTGTTGAAATCGACCTCATCTGGATGGAGGCCGTAAAAGTTTCTGTTTCGCACGAAACTTGAATGACATAATATAAGGATATAATGATGAATTTTCATGATTTCAGTTAAAAAAATGAGAAAAATGGAGTGCCCCAAGGGGACACCAAAAAGAGGAAAAAAACAGCAAACAAAATGTTTGGCTTGTCCTATCACGTCTAGCTGTTGATGGTGTTTGATCACTACTAACATTTTTCATACGTATACTTACAATTGATGCCATAATTTTGATATATATATATATATGGGAAAAATGGGGCTGCCTACCTAATTTTTCGCAAAAGTGTTTTATTTTTTTGGAAAAATATCACCATGTATATTCATCCCTATATCCCTTCTATATCTAATTCGAATTTCGTCAGAAACAGAGACTCCTACGGTCTCCATCTAAACGTCATTTTTTTAACGGTCGCATGACTTTTTAAATTGACTCTGTCTGGATGGAGGCCGTATGAGTCTCTGTTTCTGACGAAATTCGAATGGCATATAGGAGGGATATAGAGATGAATATACATAACAATATTTTTCAAAAAAATAAAAAAATTGCACCAAAATAGGGTGGGGCAGCCATGTTGGCTGCCCCCAGGGGGCAGCCCCATCAACCCCATCAACCCCAGGGAGGTCGTAGGAGTCTTTGTTTCTGACGAAATTCGAATGACATATAGGAGGGATAAAGGGATGAATATACATGGTTTTATTTTAAAAAAAAATAAAAAAAATTACCAAAAAATGGATGGGGGCAGCCATGTTGGCTACCCCTAGGGGGCAACCCCATTTTTCCCTATATATATATATATATATATATATGTTCTAAAAGCGTTTCATATTAGATACAATTTGATTCAAATTACAAAATCTCTTTATAATAGATAATAATTTGACCCAAATTCATAATTTATCCATATTCGATCATTATTTGTAATCGATCTTAGTTCAATCCATACTCAAACTCTTCATCCGATTTACATTCAACTCGATGAATACTCAATCCGGATTTCTATTCGATTATTTAAGGATACAATTTATTAGTTTCATATCCAGTTTATATCTCCATATCCATATATTCGATATAGATGAAGCTAGTATATAGAAATATGAAATTAGTTGTGTTCAATTTGTGTCCGATCCATTTTCATCCCTAAACACATACGATCCATTTTCATCCCTAAACACATACTTTAAGTCGAACTTCATTTATTTGTATATATTTTATTGGAATTTTTACACGAGTATTACGAGAGTCTTTACCAATAATACTTGTTGTCCTATTTATTTCGCAATTAAACATATATCCATAAAAATATGTCTATCGAGTATTGACTCTTGTATCCATTGGGCCGGGTCTGAGATAGAATTTTGAAGGACCTCAAACGGCCCATGATTGATAAAAAAACCACATGGTATCTTGGTTTGTAAGACTCATCCCGTCCCGATGCTTATCCCTAGTGTAAAAATAATGGAATCGTTAACAAGGTCTCCAAACGTTTCCACGGTTCAAAGAAAGCATCGAAGGAGAGTTGATTCCATTTTTGACCCGCAAACGAGCATATCGAACGCGTACTAGATACATCTTTATGCTAGCCCCATATTGGGGACTAGGAACGTGAATAGATATCTTCAAAGAAAGAGCAATCTTTATTCAGCAAGAAAGTTATTCTCAAGTTTCATCCAATAAGAAAGATTCCTAACAGCTTTCTAGAAAGAACTCCCCTTGAAAATCTCTTCCTTTGTTGTTTGATTTTTTTTTCTATGTAAAAAATAGTATCTTTCTTAAATGTGTTTATGAATATTTATTCAAATTATACACAAGCGTGTAAGAGGTAATATAAGAGCTTTTATACTGATATCAAGGGATTTTTACTTCCGTAGTACATCTCCTCGTTCAATTTTTTCCAAGTAATTTGATCATTTTCCTCCTTCGAGAGTCTCTTCCCTTCTTCCACTCCGTCCCGAAGTGTCGCCAACTCATAGTATATATCTGGGCGTCAAAGTAAGAACCTCCGAGAAAACCAATATCATTATAGAATGGGAAAAAGACAAATAACATCATATAAAGTCTCTAACGTGTACTCACTGCTATTAATATAATAGAAGACTCATTAACTGACACTGACCTAACGGGCCATAATTAGCATTTTCTTTCTTTATTAGTTTTCTACAAAAAGGGATTTGTCATTTCGCTACTTTTCCCATGCTGCAGAAGGGCCCTCGGATTGCCACCTTTGTGTATGTGTTCAATTCAGTACAATACAAACAACAACTACACCAAGTAGGCTTCACTTAGGCAGGGGACAAAACTCACTCCCGAAGAAACCCGTGGATATTGAAGTCCCGCAAGCTGTACTTCCTGTGTCTACTATACATCATTTTTTCCACAGTTGACCGCTACACTGCGAAACATGCGGGGGTGGAAAAATGATGCTAAATTCATCGGCGTCTCCTCAAAAAGTGGAGGAAAATGTTATATCTTATGATTCCAGGAAGATGGCACTGAGGAGGTTCAACCTCAGTGTCCCCAGTAAGCTGATGTGATGCTACCTACTCCTCTCTAACACTTCTAACTCACTAATAGCACGCACCAATTATTTGCTTTTATATAGTAGTAAATAACTCCCCCTGTTTCGCCTCCGATTACCCTTCACTCTTAGTCGACCCAAGGACTCACTCTGTCAAAGTCATGGCGGCAAACTTTCCATAGAAGAGTACATGCGCCTCTCTCATTCTAGTTGATATAGTTCAGAATTCCACCAGAACTATATATCCGAAGAATGATGAAGCTCAAACTTCTAACTCTTTTGGGCGTTGGCGATGAATCTTCCATAATTCCGAGTTATATGTAGAACCATAGGAAGAGGGATCACTAGCAGAGGGTGGTGGAAGTTGTGTTGTCGATACGAAGGGCGATAGAACATGGGGAGAAAAAGAGGGTGGAGGGGGTCTCGCGCTTAGATTTGTTGTTCAGGAGGGTGTCGATGCCACTGTGCTGGGTGGCAATGACCATGGAGGTGTCATGCATCGCCCGACATCGAGACCAAGCATGGCGACACTCATGGCGATGGGAGGAGGAGCATTGGATCATTGTCATCATTTATAAATGTAATATGCTTTAAAAGGAAAAAATAGCATCATTTGATGGATTCCATTAACGTTAACAGAGAGGAATTGATTAAAGTTAAGACAAGGGTATGCTATGCACTGGTTAACAACCAAGTGTCTGATATTTTACATGTAATTCAGAACTACGAAACGATCAACACATAATCTATATACATATATTAAAGCTGGGATTTCATCCCAACTTTGGACACATGGATCATTGTGAGCTCTTTGTTTCCTTCCGTGCGTACATGATTTTCTATTCCTTCGTTCCAATAACCTACACGTGGTCCTCCCACTTTATCCCTCTCACGCCTCTACTTAACCTCTTCTTTTGCTTCTCTCTCTAACATGCATTAATTATCCTCTTCTCTTGCTTCTCTCTCTACCATGCATTAATTATCAAACCATTATATGATATATATTATACTTTTTTTAAAAAGGCAACTCCATTTAATATGAGATGTAACGTCTCTCTCTTCTCTACACACAAATAATATTTAGTAAACTTTTCACTATATTTAGAAATGTTTTTTAACAGATAGAATAATTATGATATAAATAATAACTTAAAATTCATTCTATCAAAATGATTTTCACAAAGTATTAATATCAAATATAATATTTATCTCGTAAGAATAGATCTTATAGAATTTATTTGGAAAATTCACCAATAAAGAGAATAAATTATGGGTACAAGTACAACCATATAATTATCCCTACTATTTTACAAGGATAACATATATTTATTACCTTTAATTTTATAGTTAAATATTTGATTAGAATATATATAGATAAATTCTATACTATATTTTATTAATGTAATAAATAGAGTACTATATGGGTAATTATTGTTATTTTAGAATATAGTAATATATGATATATATGCATGCCATATAAATATCTATTTTTTTAAAAAAATTGCATCTAACTTTACAAATTTAATCTTAATAGAGTAAATAATTACTTACACAAAATTTAAATTCAATAAGAAGTCACATTTATTTGGAACTAATTTTTTATCGACGATCAATCAATATTACTAATTCAATGCATGCTTGATTTTCTAAATAAGCAAAACAACTATGGACAATAGAGGTAAGAAGATATGGAATAAAACTTATATCTCAAAATAGCTTTTATTAATAACATATATGTGTATGAAAGATAAATAATTATTTCCTTTAATATTAAATCAATAAAAATATTAACAACATTGTCTCTTTTCTCTTTCATGTGATTATATTTTTATATTTAGCATTAAAGACATCACTTATTCAATACAATTGTTTGAAAAAACTTTTATCTATATCATCCTAGGTCATATTAACGACTATTGTTTTTAGAATCCAATCTTGAAAATCTTATATGTCATCAAAAAATATTTTGTTGTATACTTTCTAAGTTTTATATTTTAGATAATGTAATTATGAAATTCTTATCGATTGAACTCTTAATATCGTGATTGTTAAATTATAGAAACATTTTTTATGTAGTTCATTTTATCATTCTATATATATATATGTATATTTATCTTCTATTAAATATGGAAAGAGAGAATTAAAAAGGTCATGTACCTCAATTTTCAACATGTAGTTGACCTTTATTATTATTTAATACGTATTTTAAAAGTAATATCTAAGATACTGAATTCAATAACATTAATTTAATCATGTACATACATTTTTTGGTGCAAAACAAATGAGTGTGGACAATTAAATCTTTAATAATTAAAGATGCATGGTTTGTAAATAGTTTTCATCATGTACGTACATAAACCTATAATACATAAAGAAAATATTGGGGTGGACATCTTCGTGTTTCTCCTAATTTTTGTCGCGCTCTCTCTATATAATATAATATACTTTTTGGAGTCAATTAGGAAATATATCAAAAGTTATCTATTATATAAAAAATATACACAAGTAATATGGTGACTGTTTATAGGATGAAAGTCCACACATGAGATTATAGAGAGACATTTATTATTAGAGACTTTTTCATGTTGTAATAATTGGAATCGAGATGTCAAAATGGGACTGCCAATTTGGTATTCTAGGGGTCTACTTTATTTAAAATCTAGAATTGGCTATGTTTTTCCAAAAGATTTCATTTGAAAGATAATGATGAAATTGTCTTAAAAAATCTTAATATAGAACGATATTCAAATATTATTTGGTAAGAAATTCATGAATTTAATATTACAAAATTTTTAATATTATTGATTGATATAGAAATACTAAAAAATAATTAATACTTCAATCGATATTCATTAAGATCAAATTTCAATAATATCACCAATATATTTTCGAAATAATTTTTGAAATTTTAATATTTTAGATATGTCCATGTAAGTTTCTTTCTTTCCATATTCCTTAAATTTTCCCGTAAGCTCGATCTTATTTGTGTCGGGCATTTCTGGAGTTTTTTATATGCAACAAATATGTCAACTACAAAGCGCTTCTTATCGGAGATAAAATGGAATATTTTCCACTTGATTTTATTGATTAATCATTTGATTTTATAAATTAACCGTTTTTGTTTCTTTTGATTTTTGATAGTAATGCGTTTACTTTCTCTAATTTAGTACGAGGGGTTCTTATGTTGTGTCTTTCTGCTTTTGTTCTTGAGATGTTATGCAATATGTTTGATTTATAATCATTCAAATATTTATCGCAATTATTTCTTATAATATTCAATAAACGTATCAATAAACTTTTTTATATGTTGGTTTTTTTATTTACACACCAAAAACTGCAATCTTTTTTTAATCAACTTGAGTTTATACTTTGTTTTCTCTTGATCAAATGCAACGGCCTATATATTTTTTTTACAAAATGAATAACATTATTCATTTCGTATCATCAATGTATATTACCTTGAAGGATACGACGATAGTTACAATTTATAAATGAATTGATATAATAGATCGTTATTTAAATTTATTTGGAAACACAATTTAGCCTTTTTATGGGATAAAAATGTATGTTCAATTGTAACTGATCTGATAACTTTTTTCCTTATATAAATATTTTATCTACAAAAGTTCAAACTAACTTTGTGATATTTATTGATTATTATATCCATTTCGTTCATCCACATGTATTTTAAAATAAATTTCTCTTCCTAAAATTTAATCTTATATTTGTTTTATTTCTTTGAAAACCTTCCTTATTGTATATTTATATTTATTTTTCAGATTGATATCATCTAATTTTCTTAATCATTTTCTCACATGCATTTCTTATTATATTAGTTATGTAATTTCATTGTATACTTTTGATTCGGCCCAACAGTATAACCACAATTTATTCGAAAATGAAAATATTCTAATTACTAAATCATTTCTTTGTTGAATATTGAACTTTTACTCTCAAGATGACATTGGAAACCTATTTTGTAATCTATCTACGTGTGTTATCATTGATTTCATTTCTTCTGAATATAGCATATGGCAATGATGATCACATTAGACTTTTTATTATGCATTATGAGTGAGTTTGAGCCTCAAACATTTGATTATGTACAAACATACTACATGTATAATCTGTATATGTTCCTATCCCCTTTTTTCATTGAAATTTTTTGTCAATGCTTTACTTGCTCTACATTATCAAAAAACTTAGTCTGGCAGCAAACCAAGCATCAAGAAAATGAGGGCCATGAGACAAATAAAGCATACATTCAAGGGAGAAATTTAAGAGCATACAAAGAAAGTGAACCATAGGCCTCAAGGTTTCTTAGGAATAACATTGTAAAAAGCGGTATGTGAGGAAGTCCAACTTTAACATTGTAAAAAGCGGTATGTGACAAAGTCCAACTTCTTAAATCAAACCATTACAGATATTTCTGAAATTATATTAATTTATTTAGGTTTATGAGAATATAATTCCATCCATATTTCTAAACACATTGATAGGAACATTAAATAAAAACTCTTATGCCTTTGATATTCAAGGTTATCAATTTTTAGGTTTAATTATTCTTATGAATAACATTGAAAAAGTGCAATATGAGAAAGAACAACTCTTCAAATCAATATTTATACCATTACAGATAAACTTCTGCAATTATATTAGTTTGTTCGGATTTCATGACAATATAATTCTACACACATTTATAACTATATCGAACACAAACAAAGAAGAAATATTGCTATGGATTTCATCTTCGAAGTTATAATTTATTACGTTTAAATATCTACTGTTGGATGGAAGTACATTTTGGATATTACGGCAAATATCTATTTATTAAAATAAGTTTGATGTATGGAACATATTTCTACTGATAAATTGGTTTTTATTTAGATAAATACGTAAAAAACATTTTAGCTATAAGTATCTTTTATAAAACTTTAAATTGAAATTTTAGTACCGAGAAATTAGCCTAATTCCGAATATTCTGTTTATTGCCATAACTCTCCTTTTATTTCAATCAATTTCATTTTAGTAAACATTACAACAAACATTTCAATTTCTATCGAATCACACATCATTGTTTCGCCGCGAAGTACGGGTAACATCCTAGTTATATAAATATAGAGGATTAGGAATGTAAAAGCCCCTAATATTAATATTTGAGTGATACATTAATTCAACCAATTCATTCAATGGTACTACTATTAAGAAATCACAAGTATAATGAAGTTGTAAAAGGTTTATGGTAAGCATACTCACATTGACATATGCCTACATCTTGTAATATCCAAATCATACACCCACAATTACAAATCCATTCATGAAATCTAATGTTAAGTCAAAAAAATTGGGCATATGATAATAAAAAAGACACAATATTAACTTAGATATCTCATAATATTAACATCGAATCAAGTAATGGACAATTTACATGGGATATCTGTAAGACACATATCCCCAAATATAGTCCCACGTCTAAAACTCACAAAGTGTGAGGGTGTGTTATAAGTGGTTGGGATTACTACTTGACAATTCCGGCTTAAGTATTTTGGGCGGTTGTCAATGTATACATTTGGCTCCGAATCTAACAAGTTGTCAAGCTTAGTTTTTCTCGATAATGGATCGGGGACTTAAGCATGAGACATTACAATATCCATCAAGAATCATGTGAATCGCAGTCTCCAATAGGCTGATTGGCGGTGAGATTCGCATTCTTTTATAAATCCCTACCTTCATTTCTCCCATCTTTCTATGCTTAGCTCCATATCTTGATTGGTGTTGATATTCACTTTCTATGCTTATAAATTTCTCATTAGCTATCTAGATTTTCCCCTTGCTCCAAAAAAGTTAGAGGAGAAAGTTGGTGACCACTTACTAACAAATTCACAAGCAAACTCAGTGAAACGCCCCAAACATAATCTCACATATGATAATCACAAAGTGTGAGAGTGTATTATAAGTAATGTAGAATGTTACTAAACAACTTATGCTAAAGCATTTTGTACAATGGTCAATGAGGTCAGTTGGTCTCGAGCACAATAAGCTATGGAGGTCAATTATCCTCGATAACATCTTAGGTATGGTGTCGGGTCTTACAAATGATATCAAAGCAAGATTGAACTAATAGTGAAATCGGTTGCTCAAGTGATGGAGTCACCCCTACTAATGCGATGGAGGAACATGCTACATAAGAGCGTGCAACCACCACTATTTTTGGTAATAAATTGTGAACCATATCTCAATAAGAACGTTACGAAGGTAAAGTGAGGCATATTAGAACAACCCTAACACAATCCCACATAAGTAATCACAAAGTGTGAGATTGAATTACAAAGAAGGGTATACCTTAGACTATGGGTTGATTTGCTAAAAAAATCAAATTGAGGCCTTATATCTTATTTTCATAGGGATTTGTAGAAAAGACCATTTCATCGAGGGTCTCTTTCTTCCTTGGCTATTTTTAAAGGCAAGTATGAAATGCATGACATGTTATATAAAAGGAAAATAAGCTCAGAAAATAGATGTTACCTATGTAAAAAAATGAGAACCATGGGATCACTTTATGTGTAAGTACCCTTTTGTAGAAAACATCTTTTAATAGTTGATATATACCCATGCCTAGCTCTCTATACATTTTTTGCCATAAAAGAAAGAGAAGGATGACAAAATTAGTTAATACCATAAGAAAAAGCCAAAGGTGGCATCAACAAACAGAGGAGCTACTTAAAGAACTAGCTAATTTTCTTTGATTTCATGCTAACTAAGTAACTAAAAAGACTTACCATTTCTTGTGATAAGTTTTGGACTTGTAGTATCTTCTACATTATGTATCACTTATAATGATAATCGATACTCATCCTAAAGGAAATCATTGGTCATTTGTGTAAGAAAAAGAGACATGATCACAAGGAAACATGCAAAGGAATTTTGGGGAGTCGATAATATCGCCTTGGAAATAGGGTGTGTATCTTATTTTATTTTGGTGAAGATGTTTTGTGTTCCTTGTGGCTTCTAGATGCCAAGAAGTCGCAATTTAATGCCAAGATGCACCAACAAATACCCATTGATAGATCGAGCAAGAACATGCCAAAGGCCCATAAAAAGCAACCTAAAGAAAATGGCAAAGAACCTAGAGATGATGAAGCATCATGGAGAGTCACCCATGTCAAGCAAGTGATCGCATCTCGAGGGGCCATCCTAAGCCCTCAACATCAACCAGACCTAACATGTATCTTGTAACTTATCTTGTAATTTTTGTGGAAGACGATAAGCAGAACACATAATAAGAACAAGCATGATAAGCGTGGAGAACACAGAGATTTTACGTGGAATCCTACTTAATGAGGAGCGAGATGAAACCATGCGAGAATGCCTCAAATGACAGATTCTTCTATTTCATTCTCTCAATAAGTATTGCGGTGGTGGAGCTTTTTCTATACCCAACTGACTCTCCAAAATCCAACCAACATATATACGATGTGGGAATATTCTTTATGGTGTGGCATTTGACCATGAAGGAATCGAATTACTCACCTAGGCCATTCTCCTATTCAATTAGTTTCCCGAGCAAATGCTTGTTGACAAGTAGTTGCTAACATAGTGACAGGTGGTAGTTGACTTAACACAAAAAAAATGATTATTAAGCGATCATTCACCTGAGCAACCAGTAGTAGTCAAATAGTTGGTTGCATAGAGGTCGATAGTAACTAACCAACCGCAGTCGAGCAAAAGTTGGCATCGAGCTAACAAGTCAAAGGGAAAAAGAGAGTGATCAATGATAATTGAATAATCGCCCAAGCAACTGCTACTAGTTGACCAGAGATGACTGCCAGATTCATCGATGATTTGTTAAAAATTTCTAAATATAACGATAGGTAATTGACAAATATGATATTCATGGACTGTCACTAATGATATAATAATAAATATTATGTTCATTGTTAATTACAAGTATATTTTTTAACGAGTAATAGTATCGTTATATTTTTGGCAACATACAACATAGTGATGGATTTTTTTTAAAAAAATAGCGTAATTAGTGACCGATTTTGTTTTAACGAATGTTTTCTTTGCATGTATCTCATTTCTTTATGATATAAACATTTAAGATATACATGAGTTCAATTCTTGAGTCTTGTTGGGATATCATGTGCTTAAAATATAAGAAGAAATCCGACTAAGATTAATTTTTAAACATCAAATCTTTAGAAGGATGGACCTAAAACATTCACTACTACGCAAATGTCATTCTACTCTACAAAATTCGGAACTAATTGACGTCATTGTTGAACTTATGAGTAGGGATGAGCATATTTTTGAACCGGCTCGGCCAAACTCGAAGAAGCTTGGCTCATGCCCGAGCCTGGACCATAAATGGGTAGGCTTGGGATGAATTTTCCTAGTACAGGTTTCATGCCATGTTCAAGCTAGGGCGGGCCCGAGCCCGAAGCCCATGGGCCAGCCCGAGTACATGTCTGACTCGAGCCCAACTCGGATGAAGCCTGACCTGCAGACCCAACTTAGACCCAAAGTGGGAGTTCGCCCAATGCCTCCCTCTCCCCGACCAGAACCTCCTTTGCTCGCGCACCCTTAGAGTCCTTGTGCCACAACCCAGCGTCACCCACGCACATCTTCGACCCTCCTCCTCACTCTCCCAGCCTCCAAGCCCTCCAGCATCGTCCTCCCGCTCATGTTGCCAGTTGTCCCTCACTCCAAGCATCCCTCCCTTTGTGCAGAGCTACTGTAGGCTCCAATCTGCCCTCGTCGCCTCCCTCATGCTTCCTCACCTCCATTGCAACAATTTCTTGTCAGTTGGAGTTAGAGCATAAATCAATAACAAAATTTTGAAGTTAAATGAAAGCGTACAGTTGATTATGAATGCTAAATGTAATGCTAATTTATGGAAATTATTTACAAGTACATGAAAGTTAATTTTTAGATATTAGCATATGAATTAACCTATTTTCTTTGGACGAAGCTCTATTTTTTGGCTAATTAGAGTGACGAGTCACATATTCATCACCCCCTCCCTTCATATGTTGTGCCCCCATCTCCCTCCTCGGTCCTTCCTCTTCACCTTCATTGTGTCCCTCGCCTCCCTCCCTTCCGTCGAGGTCGGGCTTAATGAATTTACATTAAGCAAATCTTTTTTTAATATAGCAGGCTGGCTCGACCCAGACTGGCCTATATACTTGCGGATCGAGCTCAGACTTGGGCTGCATTTTGAGTAATTTGACAGGCTTAGGTCCGACCTGTAGGTCCTTAAATTAGAACTGAGCTCGGATTGGTCTAAGTTGGACCCGGCCTGATATTCATCCCTACTTGTGAGATAATAAGCTTTCTAATTGTAAAACTGGATGTCTCTAAAAATAGTCAACAAAATTACTTCTATTTTATTTACGTATTTGCTCCATTCCTGTAAATTTTTAAGAGTTACATGCTTTATATGTTTTCTAAACTATATGAAAAAAAATCGAACTACGCTCAATAATTAAACTTCCATTTTTATGCATGTATGACCCTATAAAGATTTAGTATTACATAAATGCCCTATTCTACGTGAGTGCATGTATGTCATTTGAATAGGTCAAGGCACTATTAATCCATGAAGGTTGTGAAAATGAGAAATTAAAAATAGGGAATCACGCAACAAGAAAGAAAACTTTGATATACGTAAGCGGGATGAAATCACATGTTATTCACCTTTTTCAAAGATGATAATGGGTACATGACTTTATATATAGTCCCATCAACACTCCAAAGTTCCATCAATAGTCGATATGTGACTAAACATGAGAATAGTGTAAGACATTCTTTAGCAGTACTTCCCCTCATGTTGTAGCATGCAGTGCTTAGCTTATAGAAAGACTCAAATATAGAATTATACATGACAATTCGGACAACGTTGACTTAACGCATATGCTACTTGTTGTTGTTGATGATGATGCTTCTCAGGTCATATCGGTGATGAGGAACCGGAGGGCTGGAAGTCTCTTATACCATGTGAAAAAACGATATATTATAGTATAGTATCAGATCAAGTCATGCAAGGGAATTTCCATCAAATTCGAGTTTGCTTCAATTATTTTCCCCATTTCTTTGTATTTTTGTGATTTCACGTCTACAATTAAGATAAAGAATGATGCAACGCAAAAATTACCGTTCGATTTTTTGTAGAACCCTCAAACATGAAGAAGGAACATGGTCCAAACTGAACCACACGCCCTTGGGCTCTTCTCCTTTTTTTCGTAGAAGATCTTCACGAGGAGGTGACAATGGAGAAGAGGACCAGGGTCAACACCGCGAAAAGATGAGAGAGCTAGCAATGATGGAGGGGATATGTGATGTGATGCAACAACCTCTCCATCCAACAATGCAAGAGACATGCATCTTAATGAAAGTCCTAATAGAGACAAAGGGCTTAGAAGAACCTAGAAGATTGAAAGGCTCTTCTCTTGGATATGAAAAAGAGATGATATGATACCCTGATGTTATTTGTGTTTGAAGACCATTTGTTTATTTATATCAAAAGGGGATCGTAGAAAAGGGAAGCCCAACTGGAGCCATTTTGTTGGACCTTCTCCAACAAGGCTGTAAAAAAAGAGTTGATGCTTAGGTACCCATACAAATTATCAGCCAAAAGAATGAAAGAATGAACAAAAACAATCAAAGATAACAATGGAGATGTGAGATTAAAGAAAAAGGATAATAGCTAAAGGGGAAAACGGAATGGGCATAAAAAATTGATAAAAAGATAAAAAAAGGAAGGAAAGGAAAGAGAAAGGATTTTCTGTCTGAACATTTGTATTTTCCACAAGGATACGAGAGATTAGGAGGAGTCTGAAAACATCTTCATGTTTTACTTGAGGCACGCATATGCGGTCATTTGTTGAAGAGGTCCCCATGCTCGTGATTTACGCTCAAAGTTTTAATGTGAACCACATATGTCAGAGAGCCATGTTAGAGGCTCGATACAGAGAGATCCTTAGGAACTCCAGGGTAGACATCTCATTCTCGTTGCCAAAGTGAAAGAGGTCCTATTCGAGGCTCTCGTTGAGAGAGACCCATTGCAACAGCCTCATGATAGAAGTCCCTTATCCAAATCATCATATGATGGCAACACTTACAAAGATCCCTGTTAGAGAGGTCCTTTTTAAACTTCCATATAAATGTCCTTAAAGATACCATGAATATTAGTTGCAAATTCCTTAGATTGCAAGCGTGAGAAGATGTAGTTAAGAGTTTGATAGTTATGTGTTTTATGCATACTCGATTTGTTTGTATTGAGTGTTGTACTGTGATAGATGGACATTATGTACTCCATCTTAAGGGGGGCGTTGAGAAATTCGTGTAACTAGGCAACTATTTGTAGAAAGTAGTTTAGTCCCACATTGCTAAGAGGCAGAACTTGGTTGAGTTTGTGGGGCTATGAATAGAGCTACACATTCCCTATACTCATTAAAAGATTCCAATAGAATATTCAGTCATTTGAGGTTTCTCATGGTTTCTTCTAGCTCCTTATGAAGTATAAGGTTCTGTGTAAATCTATGTTTCATCCTTGTTCTTGCTTTCACATTCTACTTTATTTATTTTCATAAAATGTGAAATGGCAATGAGCTGCCTCATCAACGACCCCATGGGAAGTGAGACATTGAAGTTATTAGAAGCATACGTGACATTGTACTTCTATGATGAGTACACCCACAAAAACATAGGAGATGATGCAAGTAGTTAATTGAAGATAAAACCTCAACATGCTCAATGTGGGAACACTAGATACTCTTAGGGAGTAGAAGGGGACAACATAGAGATGGGAGCAAATGTGTAAGATCCTCCTCTCCCTTGCAACAATGACTAAATCAAGAGAAGGAAAATAAGATCATGGGATGAAAATTCGTGGCAAGTGATGGGATTCATGCTTGATGCTTCTTTAAAAGGATGCAACACAAGTAGAGGAACATGATAGGATCTAGTTTAAAGAATGGACACTCGGTTGTAAATGACTATATCTTCATTTGGGGGAGGTTATCCACACTCCCAAAATCTATCATCAGAAGTATGTGTGGATGCTTGATTGCTGATGCACATATACACATCTTGGGGTGTTAGTTCAAGCTACAAGGAGTAGTAGTTAGGAGGCTACTCATACTCATAGAAGGCTTGCATATTAATTGATGGAGGAAGCATGCAATACCCCAAGGTTGGATTTGCCTGTACATACAATATTTCTTACATACCCATGTGATTGGTGATCAACAATAATTATTAGAGGGCTTCACTTAGTCTGAATATGGCTATTTACAGATGTTGTTCATAAGATGCATATGTCGTGAGTTAGCTTAGACACGAGATCAAGTGTTCGGTGGCATTTGAAAGAGTATTGACTGTTGGGAACAATCAATCCCACAAATAATGTGGAAGCATATCGAATCGAGCAACTTGATGGATTAACAAAATCAAATGGCATAAGAATCATGAGAAATAAAGCACAAAATTCAATCACAAGTACAACCACAAATACAAGAGATGATAACATCGAAATCCTAAAAAATCAAAGGGGAAAAACCACTAGGCCTACTCGACCCAATCAAACTTCTCCACTAGATACGGTGATCGATAAGTTCTTCATATAGATCAAGCAATCAACCCACACTACATAAATCAAGCAATCAAAAATAAATATTTGAATCAAAATTTATTATTCCCTACAAAAAGTGTACAGTGACAAGCAGAGTAGGGGTCAAACACATGAAGCAAAATATGGTAGCAAGGTATATTATTTATAAATAAATAATAAGTATGTATATATCTTTATGCACAATATCAATCGGGGTGTGTAAGTTTTTATTAAATAAAACAATAATTATTTTTTGATTTATTTAATTATTATTATCATTGTTATTATTTTTATTTTTAATATATATATAACTATATGGAGACATATATAAAATATAGAGTAATAGAATTATATCCATAGCTCAAAACGAACAAAATTTGCAGAATTTTTTTGTGTTTTATCTAATTTTTTTAATATTTTTATGATTTTTGGAGAATTTTTGCTAAGTTTTTGGTATTTTTGAAGTCCAAAATAACCCTAAAATAAATATTAAATATATAAGTCGATTTTTTTTGGAAATTAAAATATTAAATATAGTTAGATTTTTCCAAAAAAATTAATTAACAATATATAATAAAAAGAAAATTTTGGGATAAAATCAAATATTTATGTATTTTTAAAAGATTTTTTATAATTTATAAGTATTTAAAACTTCCTAATTTTTATTATTTTCTTTTTTTGTAGTTTTATGGATTTTTATTTTGAAGGGTAAAATACAATATAAAAAACCTAATTTTTTAGAATTTTTAAACATTATTTATACTTTTTTTGGAATTTGTAATACAAGCAAGGAAAAAATTGTATTATTTTGATTTTTAATAAATATGAAAATATCTAAATAACAAAATTAAAAACATAGCATGAATGAGCATGTAAGAAGTCACTTACACTTATTTTTTCATTATTTTTGGACCGTGGATGATATTTATAAAAATTAAAGAACATGCACAATAGTTGTTAACAAGGGTATATTTGTAATTAAAATAAAGAGCAGAATGCAAAATGCAAATAAACCAAAAATTTGCAACTAATTTTTTAACTTGAAATATTAAAAGTAAATTACAAAAAGTTGCGAGGGCTTCCACACAAAATGCCCAGCTCACATGGGATGACACGTGAGCTGAGCTAGATTGGACCCAAATGCAATATCACAAAAGTATAAGGGATCACCTACAATTTTTAACAAAAAGCGTGCATGAGCACCTGTCTGGTAGAGACTAATATGCAAATAGAAGATTATAAATGGGTTCACCCATAATTTACCCTATTAAAAGTACGTTACAAACTTAATATTTAAATTGCAACTTAATATACAAAAACAGGGAGGGCCTTAGTGAAATATACCCTTTAATCATGTGGGAACGAATGGCAGCGAACAAGCCATGTGGGCTCACTTAAGTCAGATCTAGCAGCATATGAGGGCTTCGATTTGCTCGTGACCCGATGGCTGCGATTAGACCTGGAGCAGCTTCTTCGTTGGATGGTTGCTGCTCGCATCCAAGAACGAGGAAGAATAGCTGCGTCTCCGACCTTGAATTGTGAAATTCGGTCAACTCCAGTTGTTATTCGACATGCCAATGGGTCCTTCTCATTCCTTGAGGTCCTCCTCATGTGCAGGTGTCTTCAGTAAGGTTCCGCCTCCTTCTGAAACACTAGGAGACAGAACCACCGGGTGGAGCTCCGATGATGGTTGGATGCGCCTTCTCCCACGCTCACCTCACTGCAGATCGATGGCAATCACCGGCTGTCACCACGGCGGTGCTCCGTGACCACATTTGAGTGGATAATGCTCAAGGAAGAGTGATCAAATCCGAGCAAGGAGGCAGAGGACTAATATCTATATGTAGAACACTGGTCTTGCTTGCAAGGCAGAGGTCGCTAGATTCGATGGAGATTGATCAAATCAAAAGAGTGCGTGGAAATCACGGACGAAATCTCCAGGGATTGGGCATCACACGAAGCCAGAACATGATGAGATCAACGTATAATTAGGAGAAAACACTGGTTCTGCAGATCGGCAAACGAGGAAGAGAGAGGAGGGATGTTGACTGGGGTCAACACCTGGAGGCTTTTGGTGGGTCCATGTGGACCAACCAGAAAAAAGAGAACAAGAAAATAATCATAAAATTAATAAATAATAAACGAATTTATTAATTTTAGGTTATAAAATGAAAAAATATGTATTATTTTATGTTGTATTTTAATATGATTTTTATTTATTTTTATGAATTAATTTATTGTACGTTATTGTTTACAAGTGTACTTATAGGTATATTTACCTATATTTTGTGTAATTTATTTTTATTTTGTATTTTATATATTATTATTTAGTGTACATAGTTTCTTTATTTATAACTTGTTTGAATATATATAAATATATTTTTGGGGTTTTATCAGTTGTGCCCCTCTGAGATATCGCAATATCAGTTATGCCCCTATCTTTTTGGTAATATCAGTTGTGCCCCCGACTTCTTGCCAATATTTCACTTGTGCCCTTCGGAGGGGTATAGATATAACTATAGTATTTCTACCCTTATCTCCCCTACTTTATTCCCAGTTGACCCAATCATCATGATGTCTAGGTCTTGGGGTTTAGGGTTATAAAATACCTTTGGCATTTTCTTTTCTTTTCTTTCTTTATTCTTTTATATTAGCTTTAAATAATGTATTTTATATAATATTTATACAATAATCAATGAATGATAATTTATGCAAAATAATACTATATACATGCATTTAGCTTGGTTTTAAAGTCAAAATGAAATAATAAATGTGACGAAATCGAGATTCATCAGTAACCAAGAAGAATAAGCTTCTTTGCTTCAAAACAAAGAGAGTAGTTGTGAATACTTCGAAGATATCTCAAGAACCATTTAATTGCTTCCCAATGATGTTCCCTTGGATTTGAGATGAACCTACTAACAACTCCAACTGCATGAGAAATGTATGACCTCGTAAAAACCATGGCATACATGAGAGTACTTGTGGTTGATTCGTATGGAACACTTTATATATCTTTCTTCTCTTCATTGTTCTGTGGGCTATCTTTGGAGCTTAACATGAAATACTCTCCAAGAGGGGTGCTAGATGGTTTTTCCTTCTCCATATGAAATCTCCGAAGTACCTTCTCAATGTACTTCTCTTAGGAAAGACACAACTTCCTTGTCTTTTGATCCCTTGCGATCTTCATGCCCAAAACTTGGCTTGCATGTCCCCAGTCCTTTATAGAAAAGGACTTGCTCAACTCCTTCTTCAAGCCAGAATTGTCTTATTGTTGTTGCCAACAATCAACATATCAATAACATAAAGCAACAAAATGATGAAGTCAACATCGGACAAATTCTTCATGAAACACAATGGTTTAAAGTAGTCTTGGAATAGCCATGCTCCCCCACGAATGCCTCGAACTTCTTGTACCATTTCCTTGGTGTCTTCTTTAAGACATATAGGATTTTATTTAGCTTGCAAACATGGTCTTCCTTGACTTTGACTGCAAATCTCCCTAGTTTGCAGCATGCAAATTTCCTCCCCAAGGTCATCATGGAGGAAAGTTGTCTTCAATGTCCATATGTTCAACCTGCAAATCAAGGCTATCTTCCAATCTAAGAACCACCATGATAGAAGACATCTTCACCAAAGGAGGAAATATCTCCTCAAAGTCAACTCCCTTCCTTTGGTTAAAATATTTCACAACTAGCCTAGCCTTGTACCTTGGGTTTGTAGAGTATTCATCATTTTTCACTCTAGAAATCCACTTATTCCTCAATGACCTCTTGCCTTTGGACAACTTGATAAGCTCAAAGGTATGATTGTCTTGAAGGGAATCAATCTCTTCTTTCATGGTTTCTACCCATTTCTCCCTGTTTGCATCTTGTAAGTCTTCTCCATCGCATTCAGGCTCATCATTGTCTATCAACAAAATGTATTATTGTGCATAATATCTGGTTGAGGTTGCCTCTTCCTCATAGGTCTCTATAGTGGTAGAGTCTCATCATTCTACCCATCATCATTATGGTCATCATTTGCGCATCATCATTATCAGGAGTGGAGATCGGTGATACATCCTCCTCATCTCCTGCATCTGGCCCATGTTCATCAGCATCATCTGTCACCACGTGTGGAGCTATCTACAATGGAACCGACTCCACATCATCTGTCTTATAGCTACTCGAGGGAGAGTCCATAACAACCTTCTGGATGTCCTCAGTGGTTTCATCTTCAGAGAAGATCACATCCTTGCTCCTCATTAGCTTCTTTTCAACTGTATCATACAAACTATAGCCAAGATCATCTTGTTCTTTCCCCAAGAAAATGCATTGATTCGTGTTTGAGCCCAACTTGGACCTTTCATCCATGGGAACATGCACAAATGCACGACTTCCAAAAACCCACAAATGTTGTATGAGATATCATTTCCTTGCCAAACCCTATCAGGAACATCACCATGTGAGAGAGATTAATAACAAGAACAATAGTAAAAAAACATTGCATCAAAAGGAATTCAGCAATTTAGCCTCAGAAGAGAAGACCTTTGTCTCTCTCCATTAAGGTTTTGTTCATTCTCTCTGTAATGTTATTCAATTTTGGTATCTTGGGTGAGTTTTCTGATGCCTGATGCTATGAGATCTATAATACTCATCAAATGGTTGAATATACTCACCATCGTTATCACTGTTGATGCACTTAAGTTTCTTTCCAAATGGTTGCTTCACTAGCACATGGAAGTCCTTGAAAACACCAATGACTTGGTCCTTCATCTTCAAAGTGTTAACTTAAACCTTTCAAGAAAAATCATCGATGAATGTAAAAAAATAAAGTACATCACCAAGTGAACTTACTTTCAAAGGACCAAAAT
Source organism: Ottelia alismoides (assembly GCA_037367405.1). NCBI lineage: Eukaryota > Viridiplantae > Streptophyta > Magnoliopsida > Alismatales > Hydrocharitaceae > Ottelia > Ottelia alismoides. The sequence continues at coordinate 225,877 of JAZKJV010002916.1, read as the reverse complement.
ATCGATGTAAACTAGCTCCAACACTTGCATCTTCCTAGAAGGCGGGTGGTTGTTGAAAAAGACTCTCGTATGCTTCCTAGTCAAGCAATATGTGCATCTCTCCAGCTTCTCTTTCTTCACATCTGCCATCATATTCTTTCTCATCAAGCATTGCAACCCCTTCTCACTCATGTACTCCAATCGTCGATGCCATGACTCAATGGAATTAGAATCTTGAGCCACATGTGCCACATCAAGGGAAATGGATGCATTCATGATGTAAAAATTGTTGCTACAGTTCTTGTCATGAGCAACAACCAAGGATCCTCGGGTAAGTTTTCACTGCTCGCCACCAAAAATGTTGAGGTATCCTTCATCATCAAGATTTCCTGTAAAAATGAGATTCAAATGCATGCATCACATCTTTGAGCATCAAAATTGCTCCATTAGCACTCTTTAAAGCAATATTGTTAATGCCAACAACATGGGACAATGAACCATTCATTATATTCAATGCGCTAAAATTACTAGTTGTGTAAGAAGAGAAGAACTCTCTCTGAGATGTAACATGTAATGCGAAACCACTATCAACAAGACAAGAAGTACCATCCTGTACGACATTCACCATCTCCTCATTATAGACAATGCGGAGCTCATGCTCTGCAGAAAATTGTTCATTATTTTTCTCTTTGTTGTTGCATCCATTCTTGTTATATCTCTTGAAATGAAAGCAATACTTCTTGGTGTTCCCTTTCTTCTTACAATAGTGTCACTCCACGTTCTGATATCTGGACTTGGACTTTCTCCTACTATTTTTTTGTCGTTATCAGTCTTGATCCTTCTCCTCTCCCTATTCTTTGTGACAATAACCTCTGAATGTGAAGAGCTTCCTTAAGTTTTTCTTTGCATCTCCTTACTAAGAATGCCCAACTTGATATCCTCCAAAGAAATAACTCGTTAACTATAGAGTTAGTAAGTGAGACTCTGAAAGTCTCTCAAGAATTTGGTAGAGTAGTAAGCAACAATAGTCTCAACAACTCATCTCCAAATTTTATTCTCATGCTCGTCAACTGACTTGTAATTCCTTGTAAATCATTCATAAAATCTAACAAATTTGTTCTCCTTGAACCTCAAGTTCACCAATCTCTTGAGAATAAATAATTTGCTACTTCTTATCTTAGAGGTGTAAAGACTTTCCAACTTCAACCACAGACTTCTAGCATGGCTTTCATCTTAGATATGGTTGTAAACATTCTAACAATGAATAGTTTGATGAAACCACAAACCTGCTCGTGTTTAAATTTTCATTCCTCATCTGTTTTGATTTCGAACTTTTGCTTGAATACTAGAAGGTGCATAGCCTACACTTACAAAAGATCACTCATCATGTTCTTTTGCAAATAGTAGTTAGTCCCGCACCCAAGGAGTGGTCTGGTGGTAGAGCAGTGTGCTTCCACCTTAAAGGACTTGGGTTCGAATTCTACTATTAAAATAACAGTAGTTAGTCCCATTTAAACTAATCATATAGCTCAAACCAAAATCTATTTTACAATCCACCATTGAACATCTCTGATATCACTCTGTTGGGAACATCAATCCTACAAATAATGCGGAAGCATATCGAATTGAGCAACTTGAGATTGACAAAATCAAATAAAACGGCACAAGAACGATGAGCAATCGAGCAAAAAATTCAATCACAAGCACAACCACAAACACAAGGGATTTTAACACGAAAACCCCAAAAATGAGAAGGGGAAAAACCACAGGGCCTACTCGACCCAATCAAACTTCTTCCCTACATATGGTGATAAAAAAGTACTCCCTATACAAAGCCAAAAACCTTCTTTCCAAGATATGTCAACAATGAACCACACCCAGGGGCGGAGCCAGAAAAATTTTATAGGTGGGGCCAAAATATATATGTATGATTCATGTCCAAATCATAAAATGAAATTGACTAATTTGTGTCCGAATCATAAGACATGTTATGAAGCCAATTATATGATTGAAAAAGTTAATTAAAAATATAACAAAAATGATAAATATTGTATACTAATATCCAACTATGGAGAGATGGAAAAGTGCAGTTAGCAGCACAGCCATTAAAAAATATATTATTACGAAAAAATACAAATGTTATATATATATATATGGGAAAAGTAGGGTTGCATCCTTGGTTGAGCTAACTTGGCTCCACCATCTTGTTTTCCCTTTTATTTTTTTAAATGAATCCGTTTCTCACTATATCCCTATATTATGTCATTCAAGTTTCGTGCGAATCAGAGACTCTTACAACCCCCATCTAGACAGTTACTTTTTAACGGTCGTAGAATTGTTGAAATCGACCGCGTCTGGATGGAGGTCCTAGGAGTTCTGTTTCACACAAAACTTGAATGACTAATATAGGGATATAGCAATGAAAATTCACGAAAGCGTTTTTCAAAAAAATAGGAAAAATAAGACGGGGGAGCCAAGTTAGCTCCTCTAGGTGCAGTCCCGTATACCCTATATACATATAAATGACATGTAACCAACCCAAAAATAAAATAAGATGGCATATGATTGCATATCCAACATGATCATATTCCATCAATTTTCGAAAAAAGTTAAGTTTAGATATCCATAAGTGAATCTGGAATTGTGAATACTAGAATGTTGATATCAACTAAAATATTTGTACATTAATACTAATTTCTCACGCACAATATTTGATCTTGATTTATATAAGGTAAATACTTAAAATGTAGAGCTCCTATCCAGATATTAGAACATTTGCATGATATAAAAATATGAACATATGATAAATAATTGTACCGACGAATGGATGACCGATGCAAATGTTGTCACGTGAATGGCAAAGTGGACTTTGGACTATTAGTGGTGTCGAGTCATCAATGTGCCGACGATGAAGCTGTGCTGAGTCGTCAACATACTGGACTGCCTGGACAATGAAATCGTACCAAGTCAAACGTGACAGACTACCGTAAAGGAGGCAGAGTTAGTGGAGGCGAGCATTGCCTGGAGAATGTGTCCTTGCTACTGTGCTAACATTGCTAGATCAATTGTTTTCCACATGCTGGATTGCTTGGACAATGAAATCGTACTAAGTCAAACGTGACAGACTACCGTAAAGGAGGCAGAGTTAGTGGAGGCGAGCATTGCCTGGAGAATGTGTCCTTGCTACCGTGCTAACATTGCTAGATCAATTGTTTTCCACGTGTGGTGATGGACAAGGGGCGGAGCCAGAAAAATTTTATAGGTGGGGCCAAAACATATATGTATGATTCATGTCCAAATCATAAAATGAAATTGACTAATTTGTGTCCGAATCATAAGACATGTTATGAAGCCAATTATATGATTGAAAAAGTTAATTAAAAATATAACAAAAATGATAAATATTGTATACTAATATCCAACTATGGAGAGATGGAAAAGTGCAGTTAGCAGCACAGTCATTAAAAAATATATTATTACGAAAAATACAAATGTTATATATATATATATATATGTATGTATGGGAAAAGTAGGGTTGCATCCTTGGTTGAGCTAACTTGGCTCCACCATCTTGTTTTCCCTTTTATTTTATTTTTTAAATGAATCCGTTTCTCACTATATCCCTATATTATGTCATTCAAGTTTCGTGCGAATCAGAGACTCTTACAACCCCCATCTAGACAGTTACTTTTTAACGGTCGTAGAATTGTTGAAATCGACCGCGTCTGGATGGAGGTCCTAGGAGTTCTGTTTCACACAAAACTTGAATGACTAATATAGGGATATAGCAATGAAAATTCACGAAAGCGTTTTTCAAAAAAATAGGAAAAATAAGACGGGGGAGCCAAGTTAGCTCCTCTAGGTGCAGTCCCGTATACCCTATATACATATAAATGACATGTAACCAACCCAAAAATAAAATGAGATGGCATATGATTGCATATCCAACATGATCATATTCCATCAATTTTCGAAAAAAGTTAAGTTTAGATATCCATAAGTGAATCTGGAATTGTGAATACTAGAATGCTGATATCAACTAAAATATTTGTACATTAATACTAATTTCTCACGCACAATATTTGATCTTGATTTATATAAGGTAAATACTTAAAATGTAGAGCTCCTATCCAGATATTAGAACATTTGCATGATATAAAAATATGAACGTATGATAAATAATTGTACCGGCGAATGGATGACCGATGCAAATGTTGTCACGTGAATGGCAAAGTGGACTTTGGACTATTAGTGGTGTCGAGTCATCAATGTGCCGACGATGAAGCTGTGCTGAGTCGTCAACATACTGGACTGCTTGGACAATGAAATCGTACCAAGTCAAACGTGACAGACTACCGTAAAGGAGGCAGAGTTAGTGGAGGCGAGCATTGCCTGGAGAATGTGTCCTTGCTACTGTGCTAACATTGCTAGATCAATTGTTTTCCACATACTGGACTGCTTGGACAATGAAATCGTACCAAGTCAAACGTGACAGACTACCGTAAAGGAGGCAGAGTTAGTGGAGGCGAGCATTGCCTGGAGAATGTGTCCTTGCTACCGTGCTAACATTGCTAGATCAATTGTTTTCCACATGTGGTGATGGAGAACAAGTTTTCATGAACAGTAAAGATGAGGATGGATTGGTTTCAATATGAAATAATAGGGCAAGGGGTGGAAGACTGAAAATTGAATCATTTCCCGGAAATTTAGAAAAATGATGGATATGAATTAGGAATGCAAACATATATAAATATATTTTTATCTCGTCGCTACGGTATCTGTTTTATATATATATTGACATCCGTATTCGTTTTAAAACATATACAGATATGTATATCATTTTGATATCCTTAAACCTCTCTATCTGTATATGTTTATCTGTTTTAAACATAAATATACTTGTATACTTATTTTTAAGTATATACAACATAATTTATACATTCTTTCACCTATTTGGTATAATTACTATGATATAAACAGATTTTACTAGGAAAGGAATGGTGGTGGTACTTTAAGGAAATTTTAAAAAATAAGTTGTTCTTTATAAAAGTTTCAAACAACAGGAGAAATGCTGCTAGAAATGGAAAAGGGCAAGGACTCTTTAATAATTTGTCAATTTGGGAGGGGGGCCATGGCCCCTACCCGCCCCCCTCTCCCTCCACCCATGACCACACCGATACATATAAAAAGAAATAAGTTGGAGAAATGTCACTCAATAATGGTTGTCCAAACAATCACCACATCTACTTTAAATCAGCACCTCTTTCGTTCGAACTTAGGTTGCACCTCACGGCCTGATTTTATAGATTGGAGTAAGAGGAAGGGAGGTGGATGCTGCTCTTGCACCCTCAAAGTAGAAAACGAAGGCACAATAAATTAGGTTCTCGTCGTGCACACAGGATGGATTACTCTTTGTCCGCCAAAATTGTGCCTTCTTTGTAGTAGAGAGAAAAGTTGTTTGTGCCGAGTGTGACCTCTAACATGTTGGTGTGTGCTCTCATACAAGGAGACTGATTAGTTCAATTGAGGAAAATTACACACATGTAAGATGTCTCAAAAATTAATTTGGGGCTTTGATCCTATGACGTATATCTTTCTAATAATAAAGGAACTAAGGAAATAATAAAGTTACCATTCATATGCAAATTCCCTCCAACGAGAAAAAAAGGTATACCATGTTGAACACTCCTTTCGTAAGAATTTGTACCTTTTGTTTTTTGAAAGAAATTCCTTCCCTTTTATCTAAGTTAAAGAACGTTCATTTTCACCACTCCCCTAATGAGATGGAAATCAGGATCGGTTGGTCCCAATCTTAAATATACACTTATCTTACATTTTTCTCTTTCCTCTATTTCCATTACAAACAATAATACAAAATGTACCATTTATTGGTCTCATGTGGAAGTGCAAGCACAAGTATCTACTCAAAGGGATTTTTTTTGGAATTTTGACTCTTATACTGGTTGAGTTTTTGAAGTTACACTAATGCCCTTACTTTTTTGTAATATTACTTGTGCTCCTTATGTTCTTGCATCATCAACATCCTTTGGTTAGTTGGTGTCCCTTCTCCTTCGAAACGGACATTAAATAGGAGTATAAGTACAATTCGACCCTTTCTTCTACTTTGTCTTCCTCCTCCTCCTCCCCTCAACTCCCATCTTTCCGCTTCCTCTGCCCCAAGCTTGATTCCCTTCATTCCGACCTCCTCCAATCCTACCCCTTTGCCACCAACCTTCCTCTTTCCTGGCCCCCTCCACCGCAAGCATGCCCCCCTCAAATTCAACCCTACATTCTGGAACCATACCATGCATGCTATTTGAATTTCCACACTTATAGTTCGTTTATTGTATGTTTGCTTAAATCCATGTTGAAAAGATCGATTGTCATGAGACAACTTCTTAAATAGTATTTTTTTAGAAAAAAACACTATTTAGGAAGTCGTCTCTGACTGTTTTACGCTGGCTGTCGGCTACCTAAGCACTATCTTGGGATTGTAGCGGTAGTACAAATGAGATGTGGGAGGCAGTAGCATCTTGTATCTGAAAGATAGCCAAAGAGATGCTAGGCGAGTCAAAGGTGGAGCTTCATGTCAAAAGGAGGCTTGGTGGTGGAGTGAAGGGGTGCAAGAGAAGCTAAAAATAAAAAGAGCTTGCTTTAAAGCTATGTCTAAGGATAGAATAGAGGAAACTGTCACAAACTACAAAATAGCGAAGAAGGATGCAAAGAAGGCCGTAAGCGAAGCTAAGTCAAAATATTATAAAGTTTTGTATAAAAATATCGACTCTAAGGAGGGACAGAAGGATATATTCAGGTTGGCCAAAGCAAGAGAAAGAAAAACCAAAGACCTTTCTCAAGTGAGATGCATTAAGGACGAGGAAGGTCATGTGCTTGTTACTCAGAAGGATATAAAGACTAGGTGGGAGCAGTATTTCCATAAACTTTTCATTGGGGAAGGAAATAGAGATATCACTTTGGGTGATATAACTTGTAGTGAAAGTTACTTGAATCATGCATGCTATAGACGGATACAAAGAAAGGAAGTAGAGGAGGCTTCGAAGGTTATGAGATCTGGAAAAGGTGCAGGATCGGATGACATCCCTGTAGAAGTATGGAGAGTTTTAGGTGAGCGCGGTTTGACTTGGCTTACGAATCTATTTAATGTTATTTGGCGAAGCAAGAAAATGCCTGAAGATTGGAGGAGTATCACGGTGCCTCTTTATAAGAATAAAGGAGACATTCAAAATTGTTCAAATTATAGAGGTATCAAGCTGATGTGTCACACTATGAAAATTTGGGAATGTGTGATCGAAAGAAGGTTGAGGCAAGTTTTCAATGTAAAAGAAAAGAAAACCAATTCGGATTCATGTCAGGTCGCTCAACGACTGAAGCCATCCATTTGCTAAGGAGAACAATGGAGATTTATAGAGCTAAAAGGAAGAACCTCCACATGATCTTTATTGATATGAAGAAGGCTTATGATTATATCCCACGAGAGATATTGTGGAGAGTGTTGGAGAAGAGACAAATACCTGTCCTAATTAATCTCATAAAGGACATGTATGATAGGGCTTTATCTTGTGTAAGGACCCCGTCTGTGAAGACTGGATATTTTGACATCAACATTGGTTTACATCAAGGTTCTGCTTTAAGTCAATTTCTTTTTACTTTGATTATGGACGAGTTGACCAATTACATTCAGGATGAGTTACCTTGGTGTATGTTATTTGTTGATGATATTTAATGGAAGAAAAGAATGACTTGCATTAGACGTACCTGAGGGCTCTCTTATATAGGAGAAAAACCCTTGGGTTAATTACATGATAAGTACTAGGAGAAACTGAAATTACATAAAAGAGACAGAATGCTATATTTATCTTAACACTCCCCATCAAGCTGGAGCATATATATCTATCATGCTCAGCTTGGAACAACACTTCTGAAATGGACTTCGAGATAGAGCCTTGGTGAAGATATCTGTCGTCTGATCTCCTGTAGACACATGAGAGGTAGATATGAGTCCTTTCTTTATCAAGTCTCGAGTGTAATGACAGTCCACCTCGATCCTCCTTTGATCGTGGCCCAACACCCCCTCCCCACCCAACCAACCTTCCCCCTCTATTCGTAGAGTCCTTTTTGCTTCGTCCCCACCCACTCCCTCCATTGCGACGTCCTCCACCTCGATCCTCTCCACCACCAACTCTCCTCCACTCAACTTCCCACGCTTCGATCATGCCCCCTCCACTCCTCCCCATCCTTGTTGACTTCTTCCGCCTCGGCTCCCTCCTTCACCCCAAGCTTGCCTCCTCAACCCCGATCCCTTCCACCCCAACCCCACTCCTTGTCAACCTCATCTGCCCTAAGCCTTCTCCCTCCTCCTAAAACTCTCTCCCACCCTCGAGTTTGAACAATGCAATAATATAGATGAGTAAGTGTAATTGGAAGTTGGTTTGAACAAACCTTGATTTGATCTGTCTTATAGATGGTTTATTAATGGAAGGATGCAAGTGTTAGGTATTATTGTAAAAACTTTATGGCATAACTGTAATTGTGAAAAATCGGACCTTTGATGAGTCGTGGGAAGTGAGCCCCAAAGTGAAGCCCCGCAAAGTTGGAGCAAGCTAGAATGACGTCCTATATATTAGCCTTTGAGGGGAAATAGCTTAGTTGGTTAGAGTGTTGGTCTGTCACGCCAGAAGTCCGGAGGCTGCAGTGGTCTAGTGAGGCTAGAGAAACACACACACACGCACGCACGCACGCACGCACGCACGCACGCACGTGCGCGCGCACACACACACACACATGCGCTCCTTTTCCTCTTCACTCGGGATGCGTTTGTGAAATAAATCTACAAGAGATAGCTTACAGTAAATACAGGGGCCCGGGTGCAAAACAACCACACCGCCAACTGACACCAGTAACTACCCAATATATGGAACCAAATAAGTCCATTCTCTTACCTGCAGGTACACGACACCGCTCTCCTCTTCCTTCCCTATCAAACACGTACCCAAAACCAAAACAAAGTGTCTACGAACAAAAGAGAACAGCGCGGAGGAGGAGAGGAGCGAGCAGAAACGAAGGCAACACGGCCCCTTCTTCCTCCCCAACCCCAAATCCAAACCCTAACCCTAGAACTCCGATCCAATGCGAAGCCTCAAGGCCTCCCCCGTCGCCCTCTTCCTCCTCCTCCTCCCCACCGCCGTCATCGTCGCCGTCCTCTTCCTCTCTTCCTCCTCTATTATCCTCCGTCGACAAACTCCTCCTCCGCCGGAGCTCCCGTTGGGGATACGCATCCGTCCCGGGTACGCCTCGTACGAGCAGTACATATCGAAGCAGCTCAACAAGACCCTCAACCCCCGCCTCCGCCAACTCTGGACCACCCGCGATTGGTCTCGCAAGGTAATCCTCACGGATCTGGATACAAACTTTCACTCTAAAACGTTGTTCCTTGAAAAAAAAGGAACTTTTCTTTTTTTTTCCTCCTATTTTCCGCTTAATTGGATAATCAATACGCACTTTAGCAACAAAAATGGTTTTTTTCGTTATTTCTTTTCTATTTTTATTAATTTTCATGAGAAAAAGAATAAAGTTAGTGTTGTATCTGTACAGGTGCGTGTGTTCTCTGCATTCTTCTGGGACTTGAAGTCCGAGGGCCTCCTAATGAACTCCTCCCGTGCGCTCTGTATTGGCGCACGGATGGGTCAGGAGGTGGCCGCCTTACGTGCTATAGGCGTGTCCGATGCCATCGGCATGGACCTTGTGCCAAATCCGCCCCTCGTGCTGAAGGGGGACTTCCACGACCAGCCGTTTGGCGATGGTAGCTTCGACTTTGAATTCTCCAACGTGTTCGACCATGCACTCTACCCAGTTAAATTCGCGGCGGAGGTGGAGAGAACTTTGAAGCCCGGTGGTGTGTGCGTGCTCCATGTTGCGGTACGTCGGAGAGGGGATCAGTACTCGGCCAATGACCTCTTCAGTGTGGAGGCACTAGAGAAGCTGTTCCCAAGATCCGAGGTGGTGAGGGTGAGGAAGGTGGACGGCTTTGGCCTCGACACGGAGGTGGTCTTTAGGAAGAAGAAGTCATGATCATGTAGCTCTGTGAGTCCAATCTCCCATCTCCCTCTCTAGATTGCACTCTTCTCTATCTTTCTCTATCTCTATCTCTATCTATCTAGAATAGAATTTTGGTTTCCAATTATTTTTGGGGGATCTTAAGTTAAGGAAGGAGGAATGTGTTGTTACTGTGGTTAGTTGGGAATTGTCAATAGGGATTAAGTGTAGTTTAATGCATTGGTTTTTGAGGTGGGATTATGGATTAGTATCATCTTATGTTGAGCTTTTCTTCTTTTGAGAAAGATGGGGATTTGTTCATGGGGTGCGATTCCCATCAACCCAATTATTAGCTCAACTGATTTCTTTTTAAAATTAGTGTATTCTTGAGTTCTGAATTTATGAGATTTGAATTAAGTGATATGTAAGATACACTGTTCAACCACCTAACTACGAATGATCTCCAAATTCTTTGCTATGGTTGTGCTGATGCTGTTCACATTCTTTTCTTATTTTCAGTGGGTCATTTAAAAAAAAGTAGAAAAATAAACCAAGTGAATTTCCATGATTATTAAGATAGTTTTCTGACATGATCATTCACCCTCCTAGTACTCACATACCAAGTTGGTGATCTCTAACCCTACAGATGGATAAGATCCATGAATTCGTGTAAAATAAATGAAGCATCTTTATGTATATATTTTTGGTGTCCACATTTGCTTGTGTTTGTTATCATATAGCATTTGTTGTAAATATATATTTTTCGCCTTCTTTTTCCTCATGTTTGGATGGAAGATGCCAAAAACACTCAAAAATAAAAACTTTGATAAATAGAAACACATTAAATATGTGGTTCGCTCCATTATAAATATTGTAAATTACTTAATAGGGTTTCTTTTACCGTTGTGCCCCTTTTAGATTTTGCAATCTCTGTTATGTCCCTCTCTTTTTGCAAATATCAGTTATGCACCAAGCAGCAAAAGACTTTCCCTTGATGCAATAATAGGAGTAGGAAGATCCAACCACCATGCATATTATATACACCACTGTCCAAATAATTTGCATGTTGATTAATATTGAGTTGGTCCTAAATGTAAACAGATAGGGCCGTCCCATGCAACAGCCTTTGTATATCCCTTTCCCTCGCCAACCGTATAAAGAAAATCATCCAACTTTCCCTTTGGAGTGGCATATTCATGTGATGGATACATTGCCAACCTTTCCCAGCTAGCTTTCCATTGTATCCTATTTGTCACAATAAAGATGTTATTGGCATGTAAGACAAATAATTTGAATATTATGTAACAACAAAAATTATTTGTTCCAAAACAATCTTTAATTTTTGATCATTATACGACGGAAATTATCCATGGATTTTTTTTTAAAAATCTATACAAATCATTGTTAATTTAGAAACAATTAAAGGATATTATTGGAGAGTTGGTGGATAATCATATTTACGGTAATTAAAAAAATAGTTGTGGATGCTTACAGAGGTATGTACTTGAAACAAACGAATAAGATCAAATCCCTCTTTGTTACATTCAAGAAATCTCTCTTTCTTACGGTCAAGAAATGAGGCTCCTAAATGAGAATTTGTGTGTAGTTGCATCCCTTTTTATAATTTACCCTCAATATGATATTGTTGTAGGTTTTGTTGCTATTAATATAACAAGAAATGGGGGGACATTTCGTTGCCTCTAGGAAGTTAACTTGGCTCCCACGCCTTATTCTCTTTTTAATTTTTTTTGAAAAATACTTTCGTGAAAATTCATCACTATATCCATATATTATGTCATTCAAATTTCGTGAGAAAAAGAGACTTTTACGTTCTCCATCTAGACAGTCATTTTTCAACGGGCACAGAATTGTTGAAATTGACTATGTCTGTATTGAGGCCGTAGGAGTCTTTTTTTCACACGAAATTTGAATGATATAATATAAAGAAATAATGATGAAAATCCACAGAAGTGTTTTTCAAAAAAATAGGAAAAATGAGGCGGAGGGAGCCAAGCTTTTTTATGGCAAAGAGGGAGATCTCCTAGTGTGGGAGTCACCATGAAATTATATTAAGTCAATAAAGCTCAAGATTACACCATAAACTATCGAGACTCCCAGAAACTCAGTAAAGTCCTACAATGTGATACAATATTTTCTGAGTAAAAATTCTGATTGTTGAAAATGAGCTTGTTTCTTGCTAGCCAGATCGTCCAGAGCGTCGCAAAATGTTTTGAAACATCGTCTGTGGAGCTTTCTCCCACGTTCCTTATTGTCTCCCATAAGTCCATCGAGTTGCTCACGTCTAGCCAATGGATAGTCATTTCCCTCCAGACCTTAGCTGAAGTCTCACACATGAAAAAAGATGATTTGCGTTCTCCATCTGATCCCCGCATCTATCACAACTCACCTCCTAAGTTCCCAAGATTTTTGCCCTCTTCGCCTTGTCATACAACTTATTTTTCCTCAGACACCACAAGAAAACTTTGATCCTGCTTGGTATCCTGCAAGCCCAAATGATCTTCATATCCTTGTCTATGTCTACATTAGTTGTCCCCGTGCCACCACTTCTCAACTCTTCATAAAGATGCTTGACAGAGAATCTAGTGCGTGTCCAAACTTAATGATCCATGTTCGTAGAAAAGTCACCTGATAAGCATGCCGCATCCAAGAGTCTCACCAACCCCTTCCTTCTTCTGTCAGAAAGGACCACTACAAAAGAGATCATCCACTCCCCACTCTCAGTTAAATCTCTTAAAGTTGCTTCCTTCGACACAACCAACGCAAAGAGCCTTGGAACCGCCTCTTGAGAGCCCCTTCCCTCGTCCAATCCTCCCTCTAGAATCTGAAATCCCTCCCGTCTCCTATCTTTGGTGATAGTCTATGAGAAATGTGCCTAAGCACTTCACGCATTCCCTGCTAGTGCGGTGACTCAAAACGTATCGTGTGTCTACTGTTAGGGCTCCATTCACCTCATAAAATCTTGCTTAGCATTCTCGTAGCCAAGTCTTCTTTTGGACTGCAGACTCGCAGCACCCATTTTGTCATCAAAGCTTTGTTCATAGTTTCCAAATCTTGTACCCCCAATCCTCCATGCTCCTTAAGTCGTATGATCTCATCCCAAGCCACCAAGTGCATGCCGGATTTATGTTGCTTCCTTCCGACCAGAAGAATCGTTTCATCCAATCCTCCAAGAGGAAATAAGACATTTATTGCATAATCACCAGTCAATTGATAATATTTTTTGTTATTATAAATTTAGCATTAGAAGATCATCAAATTATTTGTTATGATGCATAAGCTCTTCGCCAATAAGTTTCATTGACATGTCATGCTTAGCGCATGAATTTAGTGGACTTAAATTTAGGATTTTATGACGATACGGCGATACTGTAAACTTTTGTAAGAATTGTGAAAAGCAAGAGGCATGAGTGTTATTGGAAAAACTCGCAAGGACAAAAGTGCAAATACACCCTGTATTCCAACGTAAAGTGTTTGCCGAGTGGTTTAAAATGCGGATTAGGTGGAAATAATATGTAGAGATATAACAGGACAGCAGGAGCGATCGGAACCGTTCATCTGAGAATCGACGATTTTTCTCTTGGCAAATCCGGTGCTGTCTCCGTCCCCACAAAGGCTTTTGGAATGTAGCAGTACACGAGTTTCAGGGTCACTGAAAGAAGATCTGAACGTGAAGCTTTTGCTGTCTCCAATGGAGACATGTGACTGTGTTTATAATCTTCTCCTGCTTTTTTCATAAATGGCTATAAGTCTTTGAGAAAATGGGTAATTTACTCAATTTACCAAACTTGACAAACACCAAATACAATGTCAATAACTGACAGATACAACTCACTCTATCTTTACACTCTTTAGACATCCAAACAAATCCTTCCTACCACCATATCTATGGTTGAATAGTTGTTGTTGTGATATCTTAGATTACGTTCCTTCCAAATGTGCCAAACTGTGGCGGCGATTACACGGCCAAAATAACTAGTATCCAACTTCAATCTGTATGCCTCATATATTAAGTCTTGAATAATCTTCTCCTGCAATCTGGGAAGTTCCATCCTCTGTTGAACCTCTGTCCACACCTTATCACTAAATGGACACTTGAAGAATAGGTGATGAGTATCTTCATGTTTGGAATTGCAAAACATACATACATCCTCAATTGTAAGACCCCACCTTACAAGTCTTCCTCTTGTTAACATCCTCCCTTTCCATGCTAGCAAGGTGATGAGACCCCACTTTGGAACTTGTCTTTTGCACCAGATGGTGTCTAATTCTAAGGTAGTTTGACCTCTTGATCTACATGCGTTCCAACACCAAGATAAATCACAGGCATTCTGGATGGCTTTCTGGATGGCTTCCATCTTCGCTCTTAGAAGCATCTAGGCTTCTAAGAGCGAAAATGGCTATAAGTCTCTCATGCACTCTTGTCTCTTTTTTCATCGTGCCTGACCTTTTGTTTGAATTTTTGTTCGAAGTTATTAAAATTGCGTTTATCGCTATGATTCTTTTTCTAGAAGAAATCAATGAAAAAAAATCCAACTTTGAGATTGTACAGTAGATTATAATGCCATGTATTGTAACGGTTGTCATTTGCCCTGATTATAATGCCATGTATTTTAACGGCTGTCGTTTGCCCTGTATCCCATCCCTACTTTCCTTTTACTCTCCCAATTAATTTCATTCTAAAATTAAGGATATTATTAGCCAATTGATTGTCCTATTTAGGGGCTTAAAAAGCCAAGGGATCTTCCCACTCACGTCACTTGTTCTTGACAAAAATCAAGAGAGAGGGAGAGTTAAAGAAAGAGATTTCTCACTGAGAGATTTATCCCCATCGCAGGAGACACCGGCATCGATCCGGTGGAGGAGCACATCGGCTTGAGAGCAAGGAGAAGGACGTAAAGATCTAGTAGGTACTTTTTTCATCGGACTTGAGGTATGTGTCGACACTGTAGGAATATTACTTGATGAGTCGACATATGCCTCCCATCTTTAAGTGTGATACGTAATTACTTAGTTGCACAAAATACAATCTCAAAATATATAATGGGCTTAGGTTTATCCGTATGAACAAAGATCAAACCCGGAATATGATTTATAAATGTATGTTTCTGTTTAGATTTTCATATTGTGTATGTGTCAATCCCTTAGGATTATTGTATGATGAATTGGCATATACCTTCCACCAATAATGGTGATAAGTATTTACGTAGTATACAATCTCATAATGCATATGGTGACATGAGATGAGCGCCATTGGGGGTCATCTTATATTAATCTTTCTTAGAAATATAATGTGGATCTCAAGAACTAAGTGTGTCTCGGTGGATTCAAAAATTTCCGTACGATCAAAAGCTATAATATCATGGTGAAATAAACTATTTGGTAGTTTACTTGATATACCCAATACATGAAATTGTGAATACAGGAAAGGCCCAATACATGAAATTGTGAATACAGGAAAGGCACACACGCATGCATACTATAGTATTGAATGTGTTTATTGATTTCGTGTGATACATATGCTATTAATTACCTATATGCTATTATTTGGTCATTACTTTGTAAATCTACAAGTCACTCTTTTAAAAAGGTAGTGGCATTTCAAGTACAACAAAGGTGTAGCCTAATAATTAGATTATTTATAATTGTCCTCTTAAATGAGCAAAAAGTCAATGGTATTTATCACCATACGTCTATGATAAGGATGTTTCTTTTAATGAATTTGTAGCCGAGATCAATAGCAATTGGAAAGTTAATAACTCCTTTCCTAATTAGACTAATTTGATTTAGTACATGGGTGTTTAGCTTTTAGATAATTTTATGCATGTGTTCCATCGACAAAAATAATTCTGCAACAACTAATTTACAATCCTTATGAATTTTTGTGAGTTGTGAATCATGCAGTATATTTTGCCTTTGAGTCATTTAATTACGTATGCAACTAACTACCTTTTTAATAAAACATAATATAACTACCGTCTTTCATGTATGGAAATTAAACATGCTACATTATTGTAAATTCAAATGTGTAGTATCTTTTTACGTATATAAGTTGATAACTTTGATAGTGGCTATTGAAACTATCAATCATAAAAATTGATAGTAAAGTGTCAAAACTAAAAAAAAGGTTTATATGAATTACTATGGTGTGAAAAAGGAAATGATATTAAGAGGAATAGTATTTCTTTAATCTGATTAATGGCATAATAACGATAAACGGAGCCAAGTGCTACACCCAATGGTGGGAGCCATCTTTAGAGTCCAATTATCATAGGCCTAAAAGGGGCCAACGTCTTCCGGGGGTGTATGGTTCAAGGAACCGGTTGAGGCGAAAGATAAGTCCTCTACAGTTGTAGCTACACTGTCATGTATGTCATGGACCGCTTGTGCCAGCGGAAAAGCCACCAAAGCCATCAAAGACGTTTAAGGATTTAACAATCAAGACAACTTTAAGCAATAAACAAATCAAAAGTATGTGTACAGTTTCTGAAATTGCTAAGGTATATGTGTGCCACAATGGCAAAGAAATGACAATATGCAAGTGTTATGATTGTAATGGGGGCATATATGCAATTCTGAAAAATTCTGAGGGTATAAGTGGAAATTATGAAAATGTTAAGGCATATGTGCAAATATGGCAAACTTAAAGGGTATATATGTAATTATGGCCTCAACGAACGTTTTCAGAAGGAATACTTTCGTGTGCATGTTTATGTGAAAATGAGTTGCTTAATGAATGTATGTGAGAATAAGTTAGTATTATATGTAACAAGGATATTATGCAAATTGATTAGATGTATTGATAAGAAATTGCACGTAAGAGGTTATGTTTCTAACGGGTTTAATTTAGCATATGGAGACTTGTTTTCCACACTAGCCGGCTTGACCCTAGAGGATTTATCCGAGGTACGCCCTTCGTTTGAGCTACGAGAGAACGAGAGCGAGATGGAGAGATAGGGATGGTGGAGATGGGAAGGGGGCTCCCGTTGGCGAGCTTCTTTTTGTGTGTTTATTTCCCCTCCCCATGGGAGGTCTTTTATAGGGCGCAAAAACCCTCGCCACGTCCGCCCCCTTCAACCACGCCCCCTGCGGTTGCGGCCTCCGAGAGACCCGTTCGTCGCAACCGCCGGCTCCGCAATGGCCGGCAGCAGTTATTGATCACACGGTCATTAGACCTGTTCTTCATCTCCCACTTGACCGTAGTGGTCAATGACATATATACTCCCACTATTCGTATAGTATATACATGGAGATTTAATTATGTGAGGATCATTATCTATGAAACCTCTTCCTCGACTCATATATTCCTGAGTCCCATTAAACCAACATGTTTAATGTATGTTCCTGCAGCTATTCCCTTCGTTAGGGAATCAGCCAACATGTCACTGGTAGGTATGTAGGTTACCGTGATTTCTTGCTTCGCCACTATATCTTGTATATAGTGATATTGGATCACAATGTGTTTTCCTTTAGAACTATTAGCCCCACTATTAATCAAGCTTATCGCAGCTTGATTGTCACAATACATTTCAATTGGCCCTTTGACCAATTCGAGGCTTAGATTCTCCAGGAAACACCTGATCCATACAGCATGAGTGGTGGCCATGCTACATGCAATGTACTCAGCCTCCTGTGTATGTCGAGATACACATCCTTGTTTCTTGCTACCCCAAGAAACGGCTGCACCACCAAACATGAACAGGTAACCTGATGTGGATTTTCTATCATCCACATCCCCTCCGAAATCGACATCGGAGTATCCTACTACCTCAAGCGATTCTGCTTGATACACAAGTTTCAGATGTACGGTCCCTTTCAGATATCGAAGAATCCTCTTTACAGCTTCCCAATGTGCTGGACCGGGGTTGCTTTGATATCTACTGACTAAGCTTACTGGATAAGCTAAATCAGGTCGAGTACACATCATTGCATACATTAGGCTTCCTACCGCTTGTGCCTATGGTACATGTAAAGGTTTCTGCCCCTTTCCGGGACACTGACTCTTGCTGAGTCTCTTTCCCATCACAAGTGGTGTTGGAGCTGGAGTGCTATTCTGCATTCCAAATCTCCTTAATACAGTATGCAAATATCTTTCCTGACTAAGGCTCAATGTCCTTGAGTCCCTGTCTCTTGTTATTTGAATTCCAAGAACATAAGATGCTTCGCCCATATCCTTCATCTCAAATTCATTGCTCAATTTCTGTTTGATTTCATTGAGCATTTGTATGTCATTACCTGCAAGCAGGATGTCATCTACATACAATGACATGATTGCAAACCTGCTCCCACTCTTCATGACATACACACAGTTATCCAATTTATTTGAAACAAATCCAAATTGAATAACTTTCTCATGAAATTTGAGATACCATTGCCGTGAAGACTGCTTTAAGCTATATAATGACTTTCTTAACCTGTAAACCTTTTTCTCCTGACCTTCAACCTGAGATCCATCAGGTTGTCGCATATAAATCTCCTCCCTCAATTCTCCATTAAGGAAGGTTGTCTTCACATCCATTTGGAATAATTCCAAATCCATATATGCGACTATGGCTAAGATCATCCGAATGGATGCAAACTTAGCCACTGGAGAGTAGGTTTCCTGGAAATCTATTCCAGCTTGCTGAGTATAACCCTTGGCAACTAATCTGGCTTTGTATTTGTCAACGGTACCGTCAACTCGGTACTTTTTCTTGAATACCCACTTACATCCTATGGATTGCCTACCTTCTGGCAGATCACATAATTCCCAAACACCGTTTCGCTCGATTGAGTCCAACTCATCTCTCATGGCGGCCGACCATGATTCCGACTCAGATGAAGCCATAGCTTCATCAAAGGATATGGGATCTGTACAATCCGTGACATCCTCATCCACGGTGTAGCACGACACCTCGCATCCATAGAAATGGTAATCTTCCATCCATGCGGGCCGTGTTCTGGGTCTCTTGTTGCCGATTATACTCGTGGGTTGTGTGGGTCCACCCACTTCCTCTAAAGGATCATCATGTTCTATAGGTTCATTCTCTATATTTGGATGATCGATATCATCCTCAAGTTCTTGTCTAATGCTCAAGTCGTCTTCATTGTCCTGTAAGACAATCAGAGGATCTGATTCCTCTACTTCATGCTGCTTTTCTTGATGAATTTCAAGGAAAGTAGCATCACGACTTTCGATCAGACCTTTTGTTTCATGGAAGAACCTATATCCTTTAGAATTCTCACTATATCCAATAAACTTGCACTTTAATGTTCTGAAGTCTAGCTTGTCTCTAAGCTGACTCGGTACCAGAACATGTGCTACACATCCCCATTTCCGGAGATGGCCCAACTCGGGCTTTCTGCCATTCCATATTTCATATGGCGTTGATTCTACGGACTTGGTGGGAATCCTATTTTGTATGTAGTTCGCAGTCAACACTGCCTCTCCCCAGAATTTCTTGGAGAGTCCTGAGTGTGAAAGCATACACCTTACTGCATTCATCAATGTTCGATTCTTTCTTTCCGCTACACCATTCTGTTGTGGTGTATAGGGCATTGTAGTCTGCCTACGAATGCCTGCCTGAATACAGTAATCCTCAAAGTCCTTTGAGGTATATTCCCCACCCCTATCTGTCCTAAGAGTCTTGATTGGTTTTCCCAATCTTGTCTCCACTTCCGTCTTATATCTCTTAAAAGTTTCAAGTGCTTCCGACTTTCTTCCTAAGAGATAGACATAGGAGATTTTGAATAGTCATCAATGAATGTTATAAAATATTCCTTATTTCTAGGTGTGCTGACGCTCAATGGTCCACATATGTCTGAATGGATCAAACCTAGTAACTCTGTTGACCGAATTCCGGTTGAGAAGGTTTTTCTCGTCATTTTACCGGTCAGACAGTGTTCGCAGGGCAATGTCCTTGCACCCGTGATCTTAGGCAACAAATTTGCCTTAATCATTTGATCCATCTTAGAATTTCCTGGATGACCCAGTCGCATGTGCCACAAGTCATAATCAGACAAATAACACAAGGAATAATCAGAAGAGTCATTCACTGATTCACTAGAATTTATTACAGGAAGACAGAATAGGTCATGCTCGGGCACAAACTTTCCCATCGCATAGACCTTTTTATTCTTGCCTATTGACACACGCTTATTATAAAACCTAACTTCAAAGTCTTTCTTGAGCAGCACTGGGACAGATATCAGGTTCCGACGTATCCCTGGGGCATATAGGACATCATTCAGTACCATAATGCTATCTCCCAGGTCAAGTCTGTATGTCCCAACACCTTCCACATCCAGGTAGGTGTTGTTCCCCATGAAGATCCTCTGTTCGCCTTTGCTCAGCTCCTTGAAGTCCACCAGGCCCTCCTTCGTCTTCGCGATATGTCTGGTTGCTCCAGAGTCGATCCACCATCCATCACTGTCCGTGATGACAGAGTTGCATTCCACGACAGCCGCGAACTCCATTTTCTTTTTGCCTTTATTTTCAGGCACTTTAGAATTTCCCGGCTTCTTCTTGTTGGGGCAATTGACCTTGAAATGGCCATATTTGCCACAACCGTAGCAAGAGCCGCGTGGGTATTTCCCACTCTTTCCCTTGAAATTCACCTTGGAGGGGCCTAGCCTTTTCTTCGCATGCACGGCATTCGCTTCTTCTTCCTCCTCGACCTCAAAGATTTCAGCTTTCGATCTTTGTTTGGAGAGGTCCTGCTCAATTGCCATCTATGCAGGTAGGTCCGTCACAGACTTAATGTTGCCGTTCATTCTCAGAGATGTGGCAACCATGTCGAATGACGGAGGGAGACTTTCTAGTATGGTTGCGATCTGCATCCTCTCCGGAATTGCGCAATCAGCAGCGGCAAGATCCTTGGCCATCACGATCATCTTGTTCACGTGCTCGAGGACGCTTTCAGATTCCTTCATTCTACAAGAGTTGTATTTGTGTAGAAGAAGCTGGACGCTCACCTCCGATTTGGAGTGGTATTTGTCCTTAACAGCGGTCCAGAGCTCGTAAGCTGATTCGCATGTCTCAAAGACCCGAATCAGGTTCAGATCCATGTGGGTCAGCATAAAGCTCCTAGCCCTATTATCTATTTTCTCCCACTGTTCGCGGGACCTAATTTCATCCACAGTCGGATTTTCAGATAAAGTTGGGCCAGGTTTGTCTATAATGGTGTGTATGCTATCGTGTAGCAGGCCATAGTAGATCTTCCTACTCCATAATTCATAATTGGTACCATTAAGGTACTCAATTTTCCCCACCTCGGTGGCAATGGTTTTGCTTGTCATTTTTGTTGATCTCTCTGCTTAAACCCGCGCTAGGGTTTTCTGGACCCGGAAAAAATGTGGAGACGGTGGCGCCTTCTTGAATCGCCCAAACGCGTTCGACGATTTCGGATCCACCTCCTCCGGCAATCGTAAGAGAAGCTCTGATACCAGTGAAGGATTTATCCGAGGTACGCCCTTCGTTTGAGCTACGAGAGAACGAGAGCGAGATGGAGAGATAGGGATGGTGGAGATGGGAAGGGGGCTCCCGTTGGCGAGCTTCTTTTTGTGTGTTTATTCCCCTCCCCATGGGAGGTCTTTTATAGGGCGCAAAAACCCTCGCCACGTCCGCCCCCTTCAACCACGCCCCCTGCGGTTGCGGCCTCCGAGAGACCCGTTCGTCGTAACCGCCGGCTCCGCAATGGCCGGCGGCAGTTATTGATCACACGGTCATTGGACCTGTTCTTCAGACCCCCAACTCGGCACATACTGAGCGTTAGCTCATAACATGTTTTGTTATTTTTTTCAGAAGAACACGAGTTGTGATTTAACTTCTAGTTCGAGACAACTACCCGTCTTCGTGAAGTTGAACCGATATAGATCACTAATGCATTGATTATGAAGGGATGTCGTTATGCATACTGGAACATTTGTTACGCTACTTTATTTCGTAGTTCATGTTGCTATTTATGTTGGAGTTATAATAAGAGAACTTTTATGTTGACTAAACTTTAGTTAAAATATTCTATTTCTCTGCTCATTGATTACCATGCAAGTTTTCGGTAACAGTTCGGTCGTGCAACCTAATGTTGCATGCTTCCACCGGTCGTCACGGCTCTTTCCGTTACAAATAGAAATAATGAAAATTGTATGAAAAATCTGAAATTTCCAAAAGAAATCCTACAAATTGTGTGATCTCATTAAGCAACTGAAGATTAATTCTAAGCAACTCGATATCTCAATCCCAACAAGAAGAGAAAAATAAAATATTGACTCCAGTCTAGCCATTTTACATCCCCATCCATGCATGAGGTACCGTTGGGATGCTAAAAAGGTCTAAAGTTTATATGCGAAGCTCGGGAAAATCCAATGGGGAGAGGTGCATTGCATGGAAGCAACTGACGGTAGATGATGATGCAGAAAGAAGCAACTATTGGGAAAAGGGAAATGGGGAAGATGATGCACCTTTTGATCAAGTGCGGTCCTCCGTAGACCTCATCGATGTCAAAATCATCACCTACGAACCTCTTCTCCGGCGTCGCCACATCCACAGTTGCAAACATGTTAAAGTCCCCGCTCCTGTCCACCGTCACCACCATAACCAGTGTCACCATTGATGCCTATAGCAACCTCCTATCTTCGACATGCATCCACTCTGGGAACCCACTCCCTTCGTTCAGTGAAAAATGTGTTAACATGTTCTGATCCTCATCGACACATTTATGGGAAAATGGTGGTTCAATTCGATGTCCTCTAATAGGGAGTTAGAACACGGATGTGAGCTAAATAAATCAATGTATAGTCTTGATCCCATTGGGCACACTAGTCAAAATGAAGACCTCGTTATAAATTTTGCCCATTGCGGAAAATTCCCCACTGCTGCCTCCCGTAGGAGCCTGGGCTGTGTCTCAGTCCCAGTGTGGCTGATCATCCTCTCGGACCAGCTACTGATCATCGCCTTGGTATGCCATTGCCTCACCAACTAGCAAATCAGACGCGAGCCCCTCCTCGGGCAGATTCCTCCTTTTGCTCCTCAGCCTACGGGGTATTAGTAATCGTTTCCAGTTGTCGTTCCCCTCCCACGAACTAGATCAGAATCATTCTCAACGAATCCATAAGAAGTGATCCCATTTTTTCATCGGGTCCGAGTGGAGACCAAAGATCTTGAGGGACCGATCCGGCAGAACAACTCAAAAGATAAAGAAGTATCGTTAATTTCTTCATGCTCGTTCCAAGTTCGAAGTACCATTTGTACAAATAAGAATCCCTTATCGTCTTGGCGACCTTAAAGTCGATGCACCATCCTTCTGAATGGAAGCACGTAGCCGGCGACATGTGGAATCATGCACGACTCCTTGTTGGTCATGACGGTGCTTAGGAGTATCTTCATGTCATATATGCCCCCTCTAGGGATAAGATCCTAGAACAAAAGTGGAGTTAGGAAAGTACCTAATTAAAAGTGAGCAACAATGACTGCCCAAAAACCTAAGGTTGGCTTCTGATTACGTATCTCCTCAAAGGTCTCTTTGAACATCTCGAGGAAGTCGTGGAGGGATCTGTGCTCTGATGGGTGCGAGAAGGCTCCGAAAAGAGGTGGAGGGACTTGTAGAAGATGTGTTGCACCATGTGGAGGTGAGGTTGAGGGAGGAGAGAACAACCCGATGCAATGGATGATACTGAGGGTGACGTCGAGTGGACAGAGACCTCGACGATTCCTGACTTGAGAGCTTTAAGTAAATGGATAAGCCTAACTGACGAAAAAAGAGAAAGGATGAGTAGTAAGAGAACAATGAAAGCGAAAGAAGAAGAAGCCCTTGAAGTCCAACTCTTCTTGGGTCTTCTAAAAGAATACGTGCATGTTAGTGCAACATGGTCTGAAAAGGTAGAGGGAGAAGTCCATACATGGAGAGATGTTGCAGTGAGAGAGAAAGAGAGAAAAGGTACATGGATAAGAGAGAGAACGGAAGGATTCCGAGATACATCTTTATTTATATCAATAACTGCAACAGGAAGGGAAAAAGATGGATGAAATTAAGAAGGGAATTAAGCAGGTCACTTAAAACTAAAAACAAATAAGTGGGAGATGAAAGAAGGTAATTAAGCTAACCTTCACGTGTCTAAACTAAAGGAAGTGACGTCTCACTGCAGGGGCAGAAGCCAGAAGACCTTTGCTTTAGTTAGTATACAAGATTATAAGTTAATTTTATATATTTAGATTCTTTATAAGAGTATATTGGTAAAGTGAGATTTTAAGATATGTCCTTACATATTGGATAATTTATAACCATCAATAGCTTTGAAATATTTTTTGTTGAACATATTTTGTTTTTATATAAAATGGAGTTATAAATTCTGATTTTCTACCAATTATAGGAAAATATAAATATTATAAATTATATATGGGAAATACAATCTTACTATATCAAGGATATGGAATTATCCTCAAGCACATCACGGAAGCGTGAGCGTCGTATCGAATACGACGTAGAACGACGAGTCGTACTAGTTGTTTTGTGCAGCGGAATTTAAAAAAAATTCATGCGATGAAATCACATGATCCAAGAACGATTTTCGGATCGTTTCATCTAGAACCACATCAAGTATAAAGGAATACCTCTTGAAGCGTGGTTGATCGAGTCTCTACGAAAAGAGACCTCCTGTCTCAAGTCCTATTGTCAGAGAAGATGCTTGTGAGCGCGGGGATGAGTCGCATGATCCTCGCAATCCAACGAATTGATCTAAGCACGGTGAACTCCTGATCTCGTCGTACGAGATCGAATACCTTCTTCGCGAGCGTAGCACTCCAAAGAAGACGGAGAATCAAAGACCGTCGGACCGGTGGCGCAACGGTGAAGCGACGACGTCTTTCTCCTCTGGGGTATGTTGGACGGCCACCAAGAAGGAGAAGGAGAGGGTTGGCGTGTGAAGGGAGAGAGAGAGAGAGAGAGAGATGTGCTTCAAAAGCATAACCCTAGAGAGCATGGTATGCCTCTCTATTTATAGGGTTTTGGGATCCATGGATCTCAATCCATAGGACATATAAAATCAATGGATGAGATTGATTTATGATTAATCCAATGGTCAAGATTGTTGTTGGTAAAAGCCAACAACTAATAACTTAATTTGGATCAAATATATTTGATAAATCAAATACAATTTAATCCTAAATTAAATCAATCAAATAAAGGAGACAATCATCATGGAGATTACATCTCCTATTGGAACATGGTGGACGGCCACTTGTTTCCAATTGGAGACAATCTCATGAGATTTCATGAGATTGCATATCTCCATGAAAATCTCCATTATTTATTCCAACAACTTTTGTTGTGATTTATTCTTAAAAAATAATTCACAATTAATTTTGATAATATTGTAATCTTACCATTGAAAATTTATGAATCACATTCACAACCCAAAACAAAATATAATTTACATTTTCAATTAATTACACAATGTGTATCCAATACACATCAATAATTAATTAACAAATATAAATTATAATTAGCTCTCTCTAATACATTATAAATCACATTTATAATATATTATGAATAATTGGATATTGCTATCCACATTATTCTTATCCACAATAATTAAATCATATTTAATTATATTGGATAATTTCCACATGCATCAAGAAAATTAAATCACATTTAATTATCATTCTCTTAATGCTCGGATATAATTCAACTATGGAATTATTCTAAACCCCTTCAAGAATAATGCGATTTCTCCGCAGATACTTGGAGATAAGGACATGGCGATTGTATTGTTCCACGTATAGTGACTTGGATATCGAGATCACATCTCAAATCCAGATCTCAAGGACCTTTCATAGATGCTTGATTAAATCAAAGCCGTAAACCTAATCTTCTCATTGCATCTGAATCTCATTCAGATCAATGTCCAATACATGGACTAAGATTAGGTCACTTCTCTATTGAGAGGAGTCACTAAAATCCAAACCTGTTTCATCACTCCCTCGGAATGGAAGCGTCATGGTTATACAATTGTTTATGATCACATCACCCTCAGGTATTCCCAACACCTATACATCCTGCGTACTGAAAGACATATGATCATCCTGAAGATATAGATCACTTTTACACTGTCTTCTTTAGGGTTTGATCACCAAGTTTCTCAATCTTGATCATTGGGAATATGTATAGATCATATGCTTTCCCAAAGCATATATCTCACCTTCAAATTCATGTCATGCTTCCAAAGCATGACGACCATGCATGGAATTTGATCAATCCCAAAACTTCATGAGTGAGCTCATGTCTCCCGGTTCACAAGTGAACTTGTATGATCCCTTTGAGAGGTCGTATTACTCATATGTCCTTACATGCACACTAGCTCGTCGGTGTATAGACCTTGGTTAGGTCATCAACCTATTGGTCTGCCAAATGTACACACTCAGACATATAGCAATACATCTGCCTCGGGTCAGAGGATGCATGCCTATGCTGTGACAGCATTCAACATAGGTCTTTGGTTATCTCGATCTCGTTAAGTCAACCCATTGACTCAACTAATCTGACACCTCCGAATATCTATTCCTATGCAGAGGACATGCGTCAAGAGATCGGTAAGATATCAGCCTAAATGAGAAAGGATTGCCGTCTCCTACTCAGGCTGGAGATCATTTCTCAACAATCATTTGACGGTGCTTGATGAGTCATCAATCTAACTCTTTAGATATTCATCCAAGCACCAACCTCTATGATTCAATAACTGAATCAACAACTGTATGATCATCAAGATGTCTATAGTACATAACCCTAATTGTACAGAGGGACCTATTATGCAAATTATTTATTCTTCATTTCAGATCAAGGAATGATTTTCGCAATAACATTTATTGCATAATGGCTCATCGTGGGCTCGCATGTACAACAATCTCCCACTCGCCCAAAGAGCCACTAATGGGCTAATCATTTAAACCCGCACTCATGTGACAATCATAGGCTATTTAGAAAAATAGCTAGGTAAGCTGATCATTCACTCTGTTTCCAAGAGACTACGCCAAGTCCTTTTATGGCATTTGCATATCCCCCAGTAACAGTGCTCGCATCCAATGCGAATGTTGCATCTTATGCATCCAATACTCAATTTTGTCAGTTATAGTGTCCTTGACACTATAGCTTAATAATTATCATAACCTATTTTTCCATTATCCTTATCAGAAATACCCTTATTCCTGGAGATCTCTATCTCCTAAGGTATTCGTAGTTAAGACCTTTTAGATCTCCATCTATAAAGTCTTAATTTCTTGAAGATAAGACTTTGAGATCGCCATCTCAAAAATCTTTTCATCTTTGAAGATATTGTTATCACTGCAATCAAGTGTTTATCTCCATAGTAGGATTAGTAACAATTTACTACTCCCACTGCATGGCATACATCTGACTTTTGTATACATCTAGCATACACCCGATTTCTCGGAACTGATGCACAAGGGCAAGCAGTTTTAGCATTCACATCCTCAACCCTTTGAGGTGTTATCCCTTTAGACAGGTCAGTACCATATCATAAGAGAAAGAAGCCTTTCTTGGAATTTTCCAAAATATGGAAATGTCCAACGTGTACCATTAAAGTGACGATCCCAATACCCTCTTCTCTTTGCTTCTGAACAACTTCAGAACTAAGATCTAAGAGATATCCTTGAGATCATATCTCGAGGTATGGAACAACTAGATTATAAAACATTTATTAGTATCATCCTTATATCATTCCAAATGATTAGGATATTACCTACATTTAGCATGATGAACACAATGACACTCCCACTAAGCTTCACATGGTTCATCAAGATTCTATCTGAAATCATAACATTTATAATATCATCAAATCTTATGTTCCAAATACAATAAGCTTATTTGAGTCCAAAGATGGAATTCCTTAGCTTGCACATCTTGCTTTCCTCAATCACGAAGCCCGGGGGCTATTTCATGTGAATATTCTCAGGGAGGTATTAATAGAGGAGTGCAATCTTTACTCACATCTTGAAGATGTTATAGTCAAGTTGCGTAGCTATAGTTAGCAATATTCTGATGGGTTCAAGAATGGTCACTGAAGAGCATGTCTCATCGTAAGCGATGTCTTCTCTTCGGTATGCAGCTCATGGCTACGAACCGTGCTTTTGAAGGTCTCTACCTTCTCATCAGGTTCCCTCTTTCTATTGAAGATCCATTTACACCTTAATGGGTCTTACCATATAGGTGGATCCTCTCCATATACAATATTTGTATATGAAGTCTACTTTAGACTTTATTGCTAACATCCATCCTTCCATGCTATGATCTTCAGAAGCTTCATGACATGAAGTCAGATCATTGTCAGATTCAGCTGACACATGGAATCCATCTTCAAACTTATTTGAAGAGGTATTAGTGTTTCATCTTTAATTGTCATTTTAGTTTCCAATTTTAGGAGCCTCATTATCTTCTCAAGATTAAATGAGTTCCTTCACTTCATTTTCATCTTGATTCTCAAGAGTCTTATCCTCTAAGAATCACATTCTCATAGATGAGATCTTTTAAGAATCTCAAGGTCATAAAGTAGGTATACAATACCATCCTTTATTTTCTAATGAAATAGCACTCTCAGGTGTTAAATTCCATCTTACTTGCTTGGAACCTTATTAAGGATATATATTATAGTCTCCACTGCATATATACCTTGGAAACTAATAGATAATTATGCTAATATTCATCATTGATCATATCATGTCACACATAATCCAATTGTATCTCCCTATAACTCTTACTGAGTTTAGGTTTATTAGGAGGGGTGAGATAGAAATGATATTCATATCTCTATAAGGTATTCTATGAATTCATCCAATAGGTACTGACTACCTAGATTAGATCAAATTCATTTAATCTTCCTTCAAACTTTGGTTCTAAACCAAAGTTGTGAAATCCATGAACATTTCAAAGGTTTCTAAGTGAAGAGAAGAAATCTCATATCACAAATAATCATCAATAGATATCACATATCCACAATATTTATTATGATATAGATGATTCACATACATCAATATATATGAGATCTTGAATACCTTGACATCTTACACCATTCAAAGGAAGGGTGTATTGGACATTTTTACTTTTGAATACTCACAAGTATGTAAGATTTGAACTTTTAGACAATTTAAAGTTTCATCTCTTACTAGTCTATTGATCACATCGACAGATAAATGTCCAAGGCTTGATGCCAGATCATTATCAAATGGTCTTCATTCTCCTATTGTTCTTTTTAAGGGTTTAATTTCAGTATTAGAAATGTTAATGAACCATTCATTAATTTTTTAATTTAGTAGAGCCCACTAGATTTTAAATTACTATATGAAATATCTCCATCATAACTCTTTATGATAGGTCTATTCCAAAATTCATGTTTATTCCAACATCTAGAAATAAACAATGAGTGTATTCTAATATCTAGGTCATAGAGACATTCTCTAAGACTAATGGCTCTCCCACTGAAATTAGGAAGTCTATTTATCCAGTAGAGGTTCTTGCAACAATTGCATTAACATCCATGTGGATGACTATTAAACCTTTAAAATCAAATTTTATAGTCTTCTAATACATATGCAACCAATTGCAAGTATTATTAGAAGATTTAGATGCAATTATTAGACTTCATCTTATCAAATAAGAAAGTCAATTTCAGTGATTATATGTAGATTATTCTGATGTACTATCTGATTCCTTCTCTAAGGGCCCGTTCGGTTCGGGAATAAGCAGGAATAAGGATTGGGAATAAGGAGAACAAGGGTCTATTCTTTGTTCGGCTGGAGGATAGGAATAAGGAGAATAAGGTGAAATAAAGGTAGGTAAGATGGGATAAAGATATGAATAAAAGTGAAATAAGATGAAATAATGGGGAATAGTCGTACCACGGGGAACCGTGTTGGGAGGAAAATGGGGCCTTATTCTCCTTATTCTGTTCCCCTTATTCACCAAACGAACAGGGCCTAAGGATTCTACATAGATTTGATAGTCATACTATGAACACATCAACTTATTGCAGTATTGACATTCATCCAACTCTTTGGATGCCACATGGAAGTCACAGAAGCATAGTCAGCTCTTTGACTTTCCTTCTTACTTGGGTCCACACTCAGACATATAGCAACACATCTGTCTCTGGTAAAAGGATGCATGCTTATGTTGTGACAGCAATCAACATAGGTCTTTGGTTATCTCGATCTCGTTAAGTCAACCCATTGACCCAACTAATCTGACACCTCCGAATATCTATTCCTATGCAGAGAACCTGAATCAAGAAGTCGGTCAGATATCAGCCTAAATGAGAAAGGATTGCCATCTCCTACTCAGGCTGGAGATCATTTCTCAACAATCATTTGACGGTGCTTGATGAGTCCTCAATCTAACTCTTTACATATTCATCCAAACACCAGCCTCTATGATTCAACAACTGAATCAACAGTTGTATGATGATCAAGATGGCCATGGTACATAACCCTAATTGTACAGAGGGACCTATTATGCAAATTATTTATTCTTCATTTCAGATCAGGGAATGATTTTTGCAATAACATTTATTGCATAATGGCTCGTCGTGGGCTTGCATGTCCAACACTATAAATTTTAAATAACAAAATGGGTTTTATGCAGAGCTAGCTTGTTAATATATATTGCTCCTTATGAAAAATCGTATAAGTGTTATTTAATTCTTAATATATATATATATATATGATTTATCTATGCATGTATTATTTAATTCTTAATATATATGATTTATTTATGCATATGAAGTTGTATGGGAGAGGACATAAATGGAGGGAGCCTTTAGGGAGATCATTGAAAAAAATATATTATTTAATTAATATTAATCTAAAACTGTCACTTTATAAATTAGTGGAGAGGAGAGGTAAAAATAATACGTTATTTAATATTAATATAAACTTATATCTCTTTATAAATTATAAGGAATGAGAGATAGAAAGAGAAGATAGTGGGTAAAGAGAAAAGGGGAAGAGAGAAATGGGGAGAGTGTATGTAACGAGACGTTGAGACTTGAGAATTGCAAGAATGTGAAAGAGAAACACAGAAGGGATCCACGTGGAAATAGATTGGGGGAGAAACCCAGTAACCGTAAGAACTAGAGCATTTGCCCGCGCTTCACGGCAGGTGGAGGAAATAATCTGATTGTGATTTTAAAAAAAAAAACATGTAAGTTAAGCAACGTAATGGATAGCAGTTTTTTTACAAAATAAATAAGTGAACAGAACATCTTTGAAACAACGCTAATAATATCATGTAACATCAATTCAAATAAATTAATTATTAATCATTGATTATAAAATTAATCAATTTACATTTATCATAACATGCAACTATATTTTTATGAAAAAAATAACACTTATACGCTAGCATTATGAAATAAGACTTTTGATAACAACTTAAAATTATTATGTTGTATTATACACACAGTTTATTTAAATTATAAATCACGTGAACAACTAATATTATGGCATACATCGAACACTGGAAATTTTATATATTTTTTTGAGAAAAAGGTTACCTAAAATAAAGTTTAAATTAAAAAATTCAATAATGTTGCAACCCATAGCCTCTCATACCACTGGATCTCTCTCGAGTAATTGAAGCAATGGGCAAGAAGAGCTTCCAAGCCCATAATTGTAGTAGTATGGCGGACTCATCTATCTCATTTGAAGCATCCAAAACAATATTTACCTAGAATTAATTTGAATAAGTACAACTATTAAAAATAATGGAGGAGTTATGTAGGTAAAAGATTTAAATGCAAACAATATATTATAGATTCTGATTTTATCACTAAATTTATTAACTTTTCCTCCACCACAACATAATAAAAACAATGGTAACTTTCTTTTTTCCTTTCGTATTTAGGCATTCTACTTCCCAAATTAATGCACCACAATATTCACAATTATATTGTGGACTACCAATATTTAAAGATATGATATCACAAACACCATCAATATTTTCATATTTTTTCCATCTTTTTTATTATATCTCTAGTACTACTTACACTGATTGAATTCCCTTTGTTTTTATCAAAGGAATAGCAATCACACATATTTTCTATGATTTCATTTGTTCCTTCACCTGAAATAACTAAGTCAACATGAAATTGATAAATGGGTATAAACAAATCATGAAACAAAATGACATAATTCAGAGATCTAGGAACAAACCATATTATGTAAGATACGCTCATCAACCACATGTAGAAGGATAGTTAATCAGTCCTTACATTTCCCACGGATAGTGTATAATCAAATTCCAGTTGCTTACCTTGTTGAAATGTTCATATTATCTGTTTTTCAATCCAAAGACAACATGTTGGAGATTTCAAAGCTAGATATCCTTTGCTTTGGCTTACTAAGAAAATAAATAAATCTAATTCCATCTTGCTGAAAGCACAACACATAACAAACGCAAACATATAGTAGAAGACCTAACTAAGAAAGCATTCAATAAGAACAATAAGATCCAAATATTAAAGTCAAAATCAAATATTAAATTCCAAACTAAACATTACGTAAGAAATCTTGGTAGCCGTAATTTAATTATGAGATAAATTGAACATCAACAGCAACACTACTGTAAAGATAATGCAAAAAGAACACCGACTTGAGAACATAAAGATGAGAAAATGCTCCAGAATATATATCTTTGGGCAATAAAGTCACAAACGAGCAACTGACAAATTAGGAAGGAAAAAAAGACATGAAGAAGTTGATCTAGACAAATGCTTTAAGTTGAGAAGGTACCTCTGCGCTCGAAGACGTCAACAACATTGGCATGCAATTGGCTTCTCAACGTTGTCCCTGCACCCGAATTGAATTTTTTAAATGTCATATTACGGCACACTTTAGGTCTCCAATAATATATTATGTATATCACCACAATATCTGATTATCTACATGATTTGATCATCAATATTCTCCCACATCTAAATTACCCACATAAAAATCA
Source organism: Ottelia alismoides (assembly GCA_037367405.1). NCBI lineage: Eukaryota > Viridiplantae > Streptophyta > Magnoliopsida > Alismatales > Hydrocharitaceae > Ottelia > Ottelia alismoides. The sequence continues at coordinate 192,854 of JAZKJV010002916.1, read as the reverse complement.
ACCAGTGGCAACATTAAAAAGAAAGGGAAAATAAAGACATCACCATGGCATATATATTGGAGAAGCTACTCCAATCCATAGCCGAATGGAAAGTGAGAAAAACTCATTAATACACATACCTGGCTTTCAGCCAAATTGAACCTTTGACATGGACTCACGTGCAAGGGACGATGCTGGTAGAGGAGCGCGAGGGATTCGACAAATCGTTTCATCTTTGTAGATGTTTTTTCTCCTTCTTACAATCATTTTCCTTTTGACTGCGAGAGATTTCACTTCATGTTGGGCCTTGAACCTTGTCACTTAAGTAGAACATGAGTTATGGATATTTTTCAATATCTTCAAACCTAATTGCTTACAGATACAGAATTAATCGCAAAGAGATGTCTCCAACTAAGCGGTATATAACATTGTCACTTAATTTAGAGTATTCTTTTAGATATCATGTTTATGAGATTACTGTGCATTATTGATTATTTCAATAACCTTGTCACCTAGGCATAGTTAATTGATAGTTATAATGGAGATTTATCCCAGAAACAATTAGAGGTAATAGAATCACTCAGAGATTGCGCAAAATCGGTAGGACTATTCTTGACCAAAAGCAGTAGGAGATTAGTAACAGATGAGCAAAATCATAAAGAATAGAAAATATGGTGAGGGAACCTCGAGGAAGAACACACCTAAGATCTCCTGGTGCAATCCATGATCTTCGACCAATTGGAAACCTAATATTTACATAGTTGAATGCTCGTGCTTCGTTGCGCAAGTGATGGGCTCACGTGACTTGGGATCTCATCCAAAGTCTTGGAAATGCTTCTCATATGCTTACATCTTGAGGCTATAGATCTCCTGCATGGTTGCACCATTGGTGTGGAATGAGAGTTGAGTCGAGAGCTCAAATCATGCCATGTGCTACACTTATGTTGCTTGATTAAGATAATCAGACGGTGGAAGATGCCTTGGCCTTTAACAGTCAAGATCAAGGGGAGACCCAAGATTGATGGTGCATGTAGGTTTGGATCATCTTTTTCTCCATCGCAACTCAAGGATGGCCGAGTTATTGAAGCACAAACAAAGGCAAGGCTACTGATTTAGAGTGTTGCTCGAGCATGATATCCAGCTAAGATGAAGCACCGAACTTCCTAGAGCTCTAATCGGTTGTATTCGAAGATTGAGAGGGTCAGATTGACTGTTGATGAACTTGGCCTTCTGGTGCACGGAAGATGCCCTTAGCCGAGGGGTCGAGGAGAGTGATTAGAGGAGCTATGGTGGAAGCGTGATATGACATTCTTGGATGTGCTCTGCCTGACGATGAGGTCTCGATCTCAATATTCACTCAACATCACGGTTGAGGCAAAGCTCGCGTGGTTGCTGGGAGTCACCTTAGGTCTCGCCGCAAAGTCGTTGTTTGAACTTGTATTATGCTGCAGTGGGAATAAAAAATCAGAGAAGTTAGGTTGGATTACGCCTTGTAAATTCATCTCAAGAACATCTTGAAGAGAAAATCATAATTTACTAAATTCAAATTTCAATTTATCTTCCTCTCCATGTAAATTCGGACATAAATGGATAAAATGAACGGTCTAAGAAACACATCTTATGCATTTCCGATATAAATAGATGCAAACAACGTATAAAGAATCATGGCCCGATACATCAACCTTCTTTTTACTTTCGTCAAATATATGTGCCCACTTTTCGATTTCCTTGATCCTCAAACACGTAGAGAGAACAGTTACCATAGTGCAATAACAATGGACATTCGCATCAACCATCCTCATAAAAAAACATCAGAGCTTCCTCAGATATAGTCAATCTCACGTACTCAGCAATCATACACGTCCAACATGCATTATCTCCTCACTCGGACATTTCATCGAACAATTTTCGGGCATACCATACATCAAAGACCTTTAAAATAAGTGAGCAACAACCCATTGCAGACCATATTGATCTTATCTAGACCTGATTTGAAGTTGTGAGTATGAACCTGATGCAGCAGTCGGGCACCATAGCAGTGGAAACAGGACTTGAACAGGAAGCAGACGGTGAAGATGTAGGGGGAAGGAGACAGGCCTTGAGCGACTTGAAAACAGAGAGTGTAGAGGACTAATAGGCCGAATTCGAGAGGATGCAAACGGCAGCGTTAAATGGGAATAAATTCGACTAACAGAGAAGGGAGAGGATGCAGAGTCGAGAGAGGGGCGATGGAGGCCGATGAAGCAGGTGGGGATGAGGTTGCTTTGGTGGGGGCCGGCCCTGGGCATTGTTTTGAAGTACAATTGCTCAGGGCCCATTAAATTTAAGGGTCCAGGTTTGCATGTAATCTGATTTTTAGGTTAGGAATAAAATAGAATTTGTTGGTGAAACACCTTACTGAAAAATAAGTCCCTATAAATTAGGGATGAAAACAGATTAGATACGGATTGGATATACATATTTCTATATCCATATTCATTTTATCCCTATCGAATACCGATACGATTCGGATATGCACTAAGGAAATTATATCCTTAAAAATACAGATACGAATTCGAATTCAAGTACGGATCAAATAAAGAGCGGACCCGAATGTGGATCGAATAAAGAGCCAACCCGAATATGAATCAAATAAAGAAATAATCCAAATATGGATCCAATAAACATGGAATCCGAACACGGATAGAATAAAGACCACATACGAATACAAATTGAATTCCTATCAAAGTTCAAAATGATTTTAAAAAAATAAGAATGAAATATAAATAAGTTGCATCATGACAAGAGGTAGCGTCGAAGTAAGATGTGTTCTTGGTCGGAAGCAAAAGGGGGAATATAATTTCGTAACTTTTGTTAATGTCCATTCCCAAACAAACATAAGCTTATTGATACCATCAATATATTATATTATATTATATTATGAGGATGGGGAGCTTGCACCAAGGTGCATGTAATTTTACATGCAACGTGGCTTATATCTTCCACATTTTTTATATTTTTGAAAAATACCACCATGTATATTCATCTATATATAACTCCAGTATGTCATTCGAATTTCATCAGAAACAAAAACTCCTATGCCCTCCATCTAGAACAGGTCGATTACAGCAATTCTAAGACCGTTAAAATTACTTGTTCTAGATGGAGGTCATAGGAGTCTCTATTTCTGACAAAATTCTAATGGCATATTGGAGGGACATATAGATGAATATACATGGTGGTATTTTTCAAAAAATAAAAAAAATGTGGAAGATATTAGGCCCGGTGCATGTAAAATTACATGTACCTTGGTGCAAGCTCCCTATCCTCTTATATGACATATAATGCTAATAATAACATGGTGTTGTGACGTATATTACATTAACTAATATATAAAACAATATAAATGTTGTATTCAGATATCCGGATCTAGATCCAGATATTCAAGCTATTACCATATTTGCATATGTATTTGGAAAAATTTTACAATCCATATCCATATTTGATCCATATTCGATTAGTAGTCGGATACAGATATCCGCATCCAGTAATTTTTTGAATACGGTAAGCAAATATTCGAATATATTCGTATCCGTTTTCATCCCTACTATAAATTCGAATTTTCGGAGAATAACTCAATGCTAAAGTCAAAATTTTAATGAGATTATATAAGGGTTGATTGTTCCTTGAAAATAAAATATTTTTTTATACTTGATGGTAAACACACTAGGGACAATTTGCTCTTATTAAAAAAATTTAAGGGCCTCTTTTTTACTTTTGCCTAGGGCCCATGAAATATCAGGAACGACATTGGGTGGGTGTAAGGCACGTAAGGACAGGGCCATGGAGTTGGGTCACGTGTTGAACCTCTCGAGGGTTTAGAGGAGACTAGCGATGACGTGCATGCTTATGGTAAGCTCAGAGGAGATGCAGAGGTCATCGCCCTTGGCGGAAGGGGGACTTGCGAGATGGTTGGAATTTGGTGGGGTCGGTGGGAGGGGGTGGATCTGAGAGTCGCGAGCGGTGGGAGGGGAGGAGGGGAGAGGAGGGGGTGGTGGGTGGAGGTGGAGGGGGGAGGAGGAGGAGGCGAGAGAGAAGAGATATCTTGGATGGGATGAGGCAATGTAGCCCCCGCATCATCCTCCGGTCGAGGAGGCAGTTGACGGAGGAGCTGGTGGAGTCGATGTAGAGGCCTCGATCCTCGAGGGAGAGAGAAATCAGGAGAGAGAAAAACTCAAAAGAGAGAGAAATTGAGAAAAATAGAGTGGGGAGAGAGAGGAAAAGAGAGGGAGAAGAGGTGCTTGAGAAGTCTCACCACAATGTTCCACATGTCCTTGCAGGGAAGAGTTTGCCCGAACATGACTCTAGTATGATGTATAGAATAGAGATATTAATTGCTTGTACAGTTGTCAGAAGGAGGGAGTGGAAGCCACTGCGAAGGAAAGAAAAGTTGAGCATCCACGTGTCACTACGTGGGAAGAAGTTGAGAGAAACTAAGCTTTAGTTATATTAATAGATAATAGATATACATCAACGATTGGGAACGTGTATTAAATTAGGGATGAAAATAGATACGGATATATGAGAATATCTACTTATCGTATTCAAAAAATATTGAATACGGATATTCATCTCCAAATAATAATCAAATATGCATCGTATATGGATTTTTTCGGATACCTATCCATACATGGTAATAGCTTGAATATTCGAATTCAGATATCAACATTTAATATTGTCTTATATATTAGTTAATATAATATAAGTCACATCTTTATGTTATTATATTATTATTATATTATATAATACAATATATTAATGATATTAACGGACTTATGTTTGTTTGGAGATGGGAAATGATAAAAGTTACGAAACCTTATTTTCTTTTTTGGTTTCGATCAAGAATGCATGTCTTTTGTCATTATGCAACTTATTTATATTTCACTACCATTTTTAAAAATCATTATGGACTTTGATAAAAATTCAACTCGTATTTGTATGTAGCCTTTATTCGATCCATATTTGGATTATATATTTATAAGATTCATATTTGGATTCACTCTTTATTCGATTCATATTTGGATTGGTTCTTTATTCGATGGTATTCGAGTCCGTTCTTTATTCAATCCGTATTCGGATTTGATAAATATCCGATTCGAATCATATCTGTATTTTTTAGGATATAATTTTCTTAGTGCATATCTGAATCGTATCCGTATCGTATTCGATAGAGATGGAACGAATATAGATGTGGAAATAAGCAAGCATGACACGTATCCAACCCGTTTTCATCTCTAGTATAGATTGAATTGCCGAACAAACACAAAGCTGATAAGGAGAGCCTGCATTGATACGCCTAATCCAAAATAATTGCAATCACGGTTATAATTCAAACAAAATAATCAGCTAAGAAATTTTATTGTGAACTCTTAATGTGACGGTAAAAAAATAAGGGATTGATAGCAATCTAAAAACTATACACTGTAATCAAGATTTATAACCCCTGAGAATTTTGTACGAAGTCTGCCCTCTTTATAATGGCGCAAATCATTAAAAATAGGGACGGTTGCAAATTTATTACCGCGGTCTCTGAAAACAGAGATAGTTTAATGTCCCTTTAAACCTTAGGAGCTGTTTCGTTACTGAGTTGGGATGGGTTAAGATATCCTCGTGTGAATAATAGTTCTTTGAAAGGTTGAAAGGATTAGAATGATATTGTGATGTGATGTGACATTGATTATCTCTTATATCAACTTTTTTTAATAATTATAACATATTTTTATGTTGAACATGATTAAAAAATATTATACCAAATAAATTGTAAGGTCAATACAAGTAATACCAACCCATGAATGCATGGTTGGAGCTAGAGATATGCCAAGGTAAGTCGATGTACCCTGGCAACCAAACAAGTCCTAAAAGTTCGCAAATACGAAGATGTACGTGCACTTCAATCTCTAATCATGTGCCAACACGAGATAATGAGCAACTTATTCATTTCTTTCTCTTTGATTTCTCTCCTGAATTAGATATCTTTGATAGACCGGAGGAGGGGTGAGGGTCCTTTATACATGGCATGGACATGTCATGAAGTCCTCAATCTCATAGGGTTAAGTTCAGAACACTCTTATTTCAAAAAGGTAATCCTTATTCAATTAAGACTATGGGTGTAAACGAGCTGAACCTGAGCGAACCAACTAAGGCTCGGTTCGGTTTGTTTAGCATACTTTCAAGCTCATGTTCGGTTCGACTTGATAAAATAAATACTGTAATCAGGTTTGGTTCGGCTTGGGTAAGATTCGTAAAGGTTAGGTTAGGCTCGTTTTTTTTAAAGGTTCGTTTAAGAAAAAATGGTGTGCATACGTTTCTGTTCAAAGGGAAAAACTGCTGGCATAGGAGAGGGTTTTGTGGGGTTTCTGGAATAGGGATTTAGGGAGTGGATGACTTGATGGATTTGAGAAAATAAGTGAATAGCTCTTATGCTAATATATAATGTATTTTTTTCCTTTTATATATACAATATGCATGTATATATACTTTTATGTATGTATTTGTGTATATAATCGAACTTTTAATGAATTGAACATGATTGAATATATGTTTTTGAAGTTTGATTCGTTTATTTAATTGAGCCCAAACTCGTGTTCAGGTTCGGTTCGTTTATTTTCGAATCGAATCTGAATCGAATTTTTAGCGAGCCGAATATAAAAGAATGCCCAACTGAGAAATTTCTAACAACCCTAATTAAGACATAGTAAAATTTGAACAAACTAATTTCCTATTTAAGGATTAAACAAATCTACCCTTCGAGGATGATGCGTGAATTGCGTTAGTCCTCTCGTCCAATCATGATTTTGATAATTCTTTTTAACGAATATATTATTTTTGTTATGCAAGCATAATTCATGAATGTAATCTCTTGAACTCGGATCTCTATCTAAAAAACTATGACGCATTTTGCAGATGCAGGATTACATATAAACTACAAGATATGGATTGATATGATCAAGGATGTGATGTCATGCTTCCTCGCGACCTGTATTGACGAGGGAGACGAACGTCCAGTCATCTTTTGATTGTTCTCTTGACTTCTCGAATCTGGATACCTAACAACAACCACAACGAATAAATATAATCATCATTCGAAACATAAAAAAGAAGGAATATATACAATATCTGGATGCAAACAATATCCACTGTGCTATTTACAATATACAACTCCACTACAATACTTAATTTCAAATGTACAAATACCCTTAAACCTGCAATACAATTCGAAAATAGTTCTGCCATTCTCTAATCAGAAGGTACAACATAATACAACATGGCTAAAATGAATAAGGAGATCTAAGATGGAATCTTATGAATCTTGACTACCATATATGAATGTACCATTAGCATGTGTATCATCCCAATTGTCTTAACCAGTAAACCTACAACCTAATTTGGGAAATCAAAAGGTAGAATGGATTAGTCATATGGCCAGTAACGAAAAATGGCATAAGCCGCATATAACTAACATATATGAAAAGGAAAAGTAAGTATGCCGATATATTTCATAGACAATCATATACACACACGCACGCAACATGTTATATGCACAATGTGTAAGTATCTCAATTTATCTGCAAGAGTAAGTATCCATATTAGCAATATTTACAATGTTCTAGCAAAGTATGTAGTATGATATAAAGGAGTAAGAGTTAAGTAACCGCTACAAGAGTGCATAATAAGAATGACCTTATGTATCACTATTTACCATGCCTCCTAGCTAAAGAAGGCTATCCTAAGCCCACTAACCAAAAACAAGTGTGGACAGTAGTTCGGGTTGCAAAGCTCGAAGATAAAAGCACATTCTATTTTTCTTGGAACTATGTAAGCAAATAGGGTCTACTCAACGCATACCATGGTCGTCATATGACTCCATGTAGTGTACCTAGGACAAACGAGCTACAACAGTGGAAGCATCAAATCGGAGGTGGATCACTCATCAAACCGCAATGGGAAACTTTCCACTAAGATGTAGCCAGAGCACAGAGGTGCATGGCCATCTATGTCGTATTTTATCGTATCCCAGAGACGTTTTTCCTTTAACTTAACCATTTAAGTATTACCAAATCAAATGGGATCACAAATCACTTGATGTTCAGGTGTCCTTGATGATCAAGATTAGATATATTTTTTTGGTTTTTTTGTATCCTGTGGACACCGCTCGATGGTTGCAGATGGATCGAACTTATGACCTAGATTACTGCAAATAATAAACTTAGATAAGCACAACATTACGTAAAACTTTCAATCACAAGATAATCAACCAAACCACAAATGCACAACGATTTAACGTGAAAACCCTCCAAGAAAAAAACAACGACCTGAGTCTACTGACTCGGACTTTCAAATTGACCCACATGTGTCTTACCACTAAACCTGAGTTGATTATGCGGGCAACCCAATGTATCACAATCTAAGTTGATTACACAGTGGACTCAACCATTTACAGAAAATAATCCTAACAACCTCAATATCAAAGCAAATAAGCAATGAATAATAAGAGGTAAAATTAAAACAATCTTACAGAACAAGAAGAGTGCTTGTAAGAATCAAACATAGAGAAGTAGAGCTGTCAGAATGAAGAACACAACAGAAAACAGATCTTCACATCTTTCTCTCAAAGTATAAAGTGGAAATCAAAGAGTAGAGAGCTTGTAGCTCTTGGTGTGTGTTGTAGAATGAGGTATGCGTTCCTATTTATAGGTTTTAGAGTCCCATATAAGTTAGCTTTCAAAAGTAGTCATTGCGAACAAATCAGGAATGAGATCACCATAAAAAATCTTTCTGAATTGAAATATGATCGATCATCATACAAAAATGATCGATTAGAATCAATTGACTGATCAGGTGGATTTAGGTGAGTTAGAGGCAAGAGATGATTGACCAAGCATCAAAATTGTTGGTCATAAATATAATCATTGTAATTTGAATAATGATCGAACATAAAAGGAGAGTAATCGATCATAGTTGATCAATCTAGTATAAATGGTTGATCGACCAGCTTATGTCTTTGACCTAAAAGTCAAAGTCAAAGGGTTGAAATCCAATATGCAAGATTTGATATCTTTTACATTCTAAGATAATTAAAAAAATAAGACTCAATAAAAGAAAAGACTTTTTTTTCTTGAGCTTGAGATCCTTTTTTCATCTTGAGATGGAGTTCTATAGCTTTGAACTCCTTTGAACTTGTTAGCTTCTTCTTCACTTAACCTCGAGCTCCTCAGGTTGAGCTTCTTCTTGGTCTAACAGTTTTCCTTCTCTTGACCTAGCTACAAAGCTTTGCACACAAATTTTGTTATCATCAAAATATGCATGCTCATGTACCAACTATTTCCTTGCGTATGCATGCACTCCCAATCTCTCCCTTTTGATGATGATAAAATATTTTATGTACTTGTAAAAATAATTTGTGTTGCAATTTTTTTTAAAGAACCTTTTCTAAGTTTTTTGACATTATAAAAAAGGTTTATACTAACCTATAGTAAAGTACTAATTTTAATTAATACCAATTGTGAAAGAGAAAACTTCCCTCTTTTTCTTTTAAAATTATTCTTTTTAGTCTGAGCTCACTCGAAATTAGAGCTTCCTCTTAATCGTAGCTTAAAGGATCCCCCTAAAAGATAAGAGTCAAGGGCTCTTCGCCAATGCATGATATGCATGATCAAGTAAACCAAAAAGATAAGAAGGCACTTAGGGTCCTTGGCGGCGGAATTCTCCAGTCTCGATAGCTTCTCTATGATGAGGGTGTCCATCCACAATTTTCAAAGTTGTTTGGCCTTGGCAGGGTCCACCTGTGTTGACATAGCCTCCTCCATCTTCTTTGGCCTCCCGTACATGAAAGATTTTAATCTTGTATGCTTTCTTTTTGGATCTTCTAGGTTTAGATTGCAATTTTTTTTCTTTTTTCAAAATCAATTTCTTTTTTAGAAAAAAATAGATCTAAAAGCATATTCTTTTTCTATTTTCTTTTTCCTTTTTATTAGCAGACACAAAAGCAATTTTTCTCTTAAGATTAGCACATTCTTTTCCTAAAGATGTAAGTTGAACTTTAAAATCACCTAGATCTCGTCTTAGCATCACATTTTCCTTTTTGGAAATATCTAAGTAATTTAGTAAACTGATTTTAAACTGTACAAGTTTTGTGTTTATGTTTTATAGTTTCATGACTTTTCTAATAAGATCTTGCAAAGTATTGTGAAGTTTGGGATAAGAAAATGCATTTACCTCGGTGTCTGAGTCTGATCTAAATCGGATGAGTCAGACTCTACTATCCCAATGAATGCTTGCCCATCTTCTTAAATGTTGCTTGATGTTTCTGAGCTGGCATAGTAAGATTCTTCTTTTGGAGTTTCTTCATGTATAGAAGCAAAACAACTCCAAATCTCATTTGTCATTCTCGAGTGAGAGATATAGTCTAACTCTTTATTGATAGGGCGTAGTGTATGGCATTCATCGCTCTTGTATTTAGCGTCATTTTCTCCATCTCATATTTCATGTAGCCGAACTCCTTTTCTTGTATATACAATATTTTTTTCTAGACCATATTCCATATTGCAAAGTCAGATGCTTGTAGGAATATAGACATCTTCTTCTTCCAGTTCGTATAGTTACTCCCATCGAAGAAAGATGAACGACTCACAGAGCTTCCTCCAGTATGCGATCCTAAGAAGTTGGTCATGTGTGCTTCTGAACGTTACTTCTTTGGTGCGAATGAGGATCTGATACCAAATGTTGGTTTTTCTATATTCTGTGGACACCAATTAATGGATGTGAGTGGATCGAACTTATGGCCTAGATCGCTGCAAATAAAAAACTTACCATATCATCATGTAGCATTTTAAATCACGAGATAATCAATAAAATCACATGTGTACAAGGATTTAGTGTGGAACCTCTCATGGATAAAAACCACGACCTAAGTCTCCCGACTCAGGCTTTCAACCCGAGCCATACATGTCTTACTACTAAATCGAGTTGCTTACACAGGCAACTCAACCATATCACAACCTTAGTTGATTACGTGGTAAACTCAACTGCTTATAGGAAATAATCCTAACAACATCAATATCAAAGTAAACAAGTAATGAATATAAGAGGCAAAACTAAAACAATCTTACAGAGCAATGAGTGTGCTTGTAAAAATATAACATAAAGAATAAGAACCGCCGGAATGAAGAACACGACATAAAATAGCTCTTCGATCTTTCTCTCGAAGTATAGAGTAGAAAACAAATAGTAGAGATCTTGTTGCTTTTGGTGTGCGTTGTAGAATGAGGTATGTTGTCCTACTTATAGGATCTCAAAAAGTAGCCATTGTGAATAAATGAGGAATGAAATTACCTTAAAAAATCTTTAGAAATGGAATATGATTAATCAGGATACAAAGATTATCAGTCAGAATCAATTGATCGATCATGTGGAATCAGGTGATTGATCAGAAGCAACAGATGATCGATTAAGGATCAAGATCGATCATAGATATAGCTGTTGTAATTTAAATTATGATCGATTATAAAAAGAGAGTAGTCGATCAGAGGTGATTGATCATGTATAAATGATCGATCGATCAGCTTGAATCTTTGACACGAAGTTCCTTTCTTGAGCTTGAGCTGGAGTTGCATAACTATGGACTACTTTGAACTTCTTAGCTTCTTCTTCACTTAAGCTTGAGCTCCTCAGATTGAGCTTCATCCTAGTCTAGTAGCTCTCAGTCTCTTGATCTAGATACAAGCTTTGCATGCAAGTTTTGTTATCATAAAAATATCCCTGATTATGTACTAACCATTTCCACACTTATGCATGCACTTACAATTTTCATCACTAGGGAGACAATCTCAACCCTTATAATCATCACATAAACTCATGAGTTGTATTCATATTTAACAATCAATCTTGATCTAAAAGAAACATTTCCTCATGGATTGGTTTGAAAGATCATAGAATCAAGGTTTACCTTCAATTAGGCACAAATTACCATTTACATAATATACTCTCAGTTCAAACTCGCACACGATTCATCATTATAGGTGGGACTCTCCCACCTCAATTTGATTATTTTGTAATCGTAAGGTCATTATCCCATCATATATTGTTGAACTAGTAGACTGAATGACTAGATCTGGAGATCATCACATTAACCATGGATGCTTAACAAGATATATCCTTATATGACTAATGAAATATACTCATCTCCAGGGATTCATTCTCATGACAATATCATATCTCATACTTAATCAAATCCAAACCTTAAAATCATACTCATATACACACTTAATATAACCTCAAACATGATCTATCATCGTAGATAGAACCCTCCCACCTTGCATTGTCGTGCATGATACCATTACAAGTAGCAAACTTTGAAATTCAATTCATGTTGCATTCATTAACAGATTTGAGTGTTTGTGGATGCATCAAAAAGATCTCAAAATATGCTACAAATTTCATTAAAAAGTTTTGTTATTTGATGTCACTTAAATCTTGAAATGTGGTCTCAAATTCAGCACATTCTCATATTGTGTTGCTGAAAACTGCACATCACCTTTTAAACATGTCATCTTCCAACTCAGATTTCAAGCATGTTCATAAGAATTTTGTGTTGATTTAATTTTTTTAGAAATATTTTTCAATTATATACATAATTAAATCATTAAACTTGATAATTGAATTGACTTCGATTCATGAGATCAAAATTGATAGTTTCTTTCTAATTTATGCTATTATACAATATAATCACGCAATCTTTAAAATCAATTTCCATTACATTTCTCATCGAAATCACTTGATTTTTAAAAGTTTGGAAAGATATTTAACCCATATACAATTCTCACGAATAGTGATTTGCATTCCCATCATGTTTGAATCTTCAAAATTCAAGCTGAAGCACCACGTTGAATTTGTGAAACAACGAACTTTTCATATGATTGACTGATCTTGAAATCCACATTCTCGTTGAATATCTTTATGAAAATAAATTATTTTGAATTCATATGAAAGCCAATTTATAAGGATGCAACTTTTTATGAAGGATGTTTTGTGATTCGAACTTGTTTGAACCTTTGTTTTGAAGCATGAACATAACCTTAATTTTTCTCAAGCTCTCATTACATTCATGAGACTTTATGTTATATATATTTTTGATATCGATAAATACAGAAACAAAACAAATGTGGATTCCATGATGCGTTTCCCAAATCAGAAAGAAGGATATTTCAAATACCTCAAGAACAAGCATAACATCAAACCTTGTGCCAAAATGAAGTAGGGAAAAACTGTTACCTTAGCACGCAGATACATCTACATGTATTTTTTCCGTGATCTATGACTTATCCTCGCCGATACCAATGCTAGAACCACCTTCAAACAACATAATCATAATTCAGATGAGAGAGGATATGAGCATCAAGAACACATTCCAAATATTCAATCTAAAGAGAAGATCTTACCTCCGAACTCAAAATTGAGAAGATATCCCTTTCTCTACACTCTCCTCATGAGAATGATGATAGCAACATGCTCCGATGACCTTCACGAGTTCCTTATGGTCAAGATGATGGCTATGGAGGTAGAAGAAGATGGGAGGAAAAATAAGATGGATTAGGGCACCCATTGCCATCCATATGGTCTTATTAAAAGAGGCTTGGGTAGTTACATTTCGTAACATGCATCCAATTTTTAGGGTTAGATACCCCTTTACTAAAAAGGACATATCTCCCTCGTCCGGATTCTGAATCCAAAATATTCAGATGCGTTGGAAAGGTAACGAGGAGACGCTTCCAGTGAGTCATATATTGCATATGTTTGGTTCAACTGAATTTTAGGTTCAATCAGATCTCCTGGTCCAAAAGGCAGAATTTTACAAAGGAACATTTTGTGGCAATTCATGTCATGTGAAGTAAGATAGTTGAAGTAGAAGACTTATTGTAATTAAATTTGATTTAATAAGATCTTCTGTAAACGAACCAAAAAGATAAGATCCTAAAACAATCAATTTCCACCTAAAATTATCATCCAGTCAACTTACGACTATGTCTAGTCAAATGATACTTGGTCAACAAAGTCAAGATTATTGACACATCTTACCATTAGGTTCAAGACCATATCAATCGACTAACTTATGTTCCAATCGACTAATCTCCGTCAATAATATATTCTTGTTCATCCAGTCAACCAACTAATTCTGATGGTTAACAGAAGTTCATGGTCATTGGGCCAAATTAGTCGACAATTAACTTATATTCAGTCGATTAATTCAGTTCAGTCAATTGACCTTATCTTTAGTAGACCGATTTTGTGTTTTATACTACCATTAGAATCTTGACGTTGCGAGTACATGTTGGGTGGTGCCCCTTTCTGAAAAGGAACGTTGGGAATCTGACCCATGGAAGGCTAGATCGGTATCGGTATCAATATCGAAACTGTGTCGATACGATATATCGACGTCATATTGCTGATATCGAACCGATTTCATGAAGAAAATGACCTTTCAAGGTCAAATATCGCTCATATCGGTGATTTATCGGTCACCTGTCGATACCGATATATCGCAGATATATCACCGATATATTGCCCTATTGACCAACCTTCTTATTTCTAAGGTTATAAAAGGATTTCAGCTATCAACAAAACAGAGGTTCAAATCTGTGGCGCGGATAAATCATGTGATGCTTTTCCAAATCAGTGGGAATAGAACATATTTTTTCGACTAGCCACAATGTCATCAGGCTGAGTCTCCGGCACGATGTCTTCAGGTTAGCTCTTGGATTTCTCTTCATCGTGTCCCTTAGAAACCAAAATTTTGCTTTCTTGTAGGTGCTTGAGTTCTTAAGAATGGCACTGAGGTTCATCAATCTACCCGCAGAGAAGAAGCGTGGCGACAGACAGATGACTTAGCATCTCTGAGGGAAACGATGGAACTAATTGTGGGCTAAAGAAACTGAAAATGCAAGAACACATAGGAAGATTTAGACGAACTTCACATTAATGGTTCGAAGAATGCATCAAGCTGCTGTCTTATTAGATTGTACCTACATCTTTCTAGATACTAATAAATGAATTTAATAAAAAAACTAACAGATATATTTCACGCCCGTAATATTTGATATTTGAGAACACAATGTTTGCTTTCCCGGTAAAAATTTTCAAGCCGGTATTGATAAACATCATTGCTGCATTTAATGTACAGAATTTGTTTAGCATATACTTCCCAATTCTTAGACAGCAAACACCAAACCGGAAAGGGAGGGGTACTTATTTACTAGTTGAAAAGAAATGCTATGCGCTGATTGACCTCATCACCCTTAGAAAACTGGTATTCGACCAGCTTTTTTTATATGCTCAAGAGGATTTCTTCAGTTGATGAAGATTTTTTTAAGCCAAAAAAATGAAAAACACGCCATGGTGTCCACCCAACTATATTAATAAAAGTGGAAAAAATCTTACATAAGACAAGGCTCGATGAGAGTTTTGGCATGCAAGATTACGTTTTCACTATAAAAGTTTTGTGCGGCAAGGATTGCACTATTCCTAGCTAGCAACAACGTCAAGACAACCGCTATAGGTAGAAGAACTTCATCCATTGGCATATGCTTCGCATTATAAAGAGAATCCCAAAAGCCCTCAAAACTAGTAACGTTCACCCATGATATATGTAGCTCTAGCCATATCCTTGAAGTCCTTGCACAAAGATGCTCCAAGGTCTTTTTCTCCGTACCATAAAGGGGGCACGGAGCGGATACCCCTTCGAAAAATCTCGCGCAACAAGCTATTGTAAGGATGCATTTTCTTCTGAAAAGCCACAAAAAATGCTGATTATGCTCGGGAGATTCACAGTTCAAACAAAATTGCAATCCCAAACTAAGTTGTCCACAATAGGTGGTGACCTGTCCAATGCTCTATATGCTCTCTTCACTGAGAAGGCATTGTCTTTCCAAACCCAATAGTCACGCCCCTCCATCGGGTCCTCAACCCCATTCAGAGTGTCTAACAACAACAAAAAATCATTCAGGAGTTGATCTGTAAAACCTGTAAAAAAAGCATCCAGTTCCCCTACATCCATAAGTCAGCTATCTGTACCTCACGATCAACTGCTAAAGCAAAAGGTCGGGGGAAACGTGAAGCAAATGGGCTAGCGCCCGTCCAATTGTCTGTCCAAAAAGCAAAAGAGTCTCCACTATCAAGACCAGTGATGCGTGGAATAAGTCTGCAACAGAGCTCTTCTCCTCTCCCCTAAATCCTACTCACCCACTTCAAATTTAGAGCCTCGTTTATTATTTCAAGACGGTGAACCCCAAGGCCGCCGGAAGATTTAGCATGCGTGATCATATCCCATTGTACAAGATGAGTTCTTGATCCGTCCTGGCACGACTTTCCTCAAAAAAATCTCTTCATAATTAATTTATTTTTGGGTGGACCTCTATTTGAGGGTCATTCCATCATTTCTAAAAAAAATATCTTCATAATTAACTCAATCCGCCGACGGATACCCCTTGAAGGAGTCTCGCTAACAAGAACACCGGAATAGCAGAAAGAACTGCCTTCAAAAGCACCAAACGTCCTCCACGAGACAAAATGGAAAGCCAATCAACCATCTTTAGTCTGCCACTTGCTAAAGGTAAACCGAGATAACGAATAGGCATGGTACCTCTCTCCGTCCCAAGTTCCACACTACACTCATGAACCTTTGGATCTTCCATTCTAAGAGAAATAATTGTAGACTTACTATGAAAAGGCCAGAAAGCTCTCCAAATATCTCGAGCATTACAACCATCCCTCTAGCTTCCTCTCCACCTCCTTCACTGAAAAAGATAGTATCGTGGGCGTATTGAAGGAAAGGAATGTAGATATCTCCAAGAGAATAACATGCAGTAACCCCCTATCGTAACACTTATCCACCACACAAGGTAACACATCAGCTGCAATAATAAAACGTATAGATGCAAGGGGGCTCCCCAGACACACATCCTTTTGCAACTAGTAGAATCCACCCTTAGGACGGTCGTTGACAAGGGCCGAGTAAGAGGTTGTGGTGATACATCGTTTCATCCAAGAGATCCAGATATCTAGGAAAACCCGTTTCACCAGTGCTGCCCAAAGAAAACACCAATCAAGTGTGTCATAAGCATTCGAGAAGTCTACCTTCCATATAAAACCCTTGACCTTGTGCATCTTCCAATCTGCAATGATTTCTATGGCCATAGTTTGGTTGTCGCCAATTTGCAGTTGATGAAGATGTTAGAGTATTTGGTTATGCGCCCATGAGTTGTAGAGAGGGTAAATGGATCCTGGAGAAGATCCATTTACCCCCATCCACTGTTTAGTCCCACATGGACCAGTGGTGGGACTTGGGGGCTCTGGGAAGGCTATATAAGGAGCCCCAGACCTCCTGTACTCATTGAGAAAATGCAATGAAGTATGTGCCCCTTTGAGGGCTTCTCCCGTGGTTTCATCCCGCTCCTCACGGAGTAGGGTTCCACGTTAAAATCCCGCGTTTATCATGTTCTTTATCTTTTTCCATGTTCGCTTCCGCATTCTTCATATTTTATAACATGGTATCAGAGCGGGTTCGATTCTCGGGGATTTCATCATGTTCTTTGATTTTATTTGTGATCGGTTCGAGAATCGACTTTTAAGTTTATTATTGAGTTCGTGTTTGGTTAAGTTCTAGGGTTTTCTTTTCAAAACCCTAGATGGTCCAGGAGCAGGGGTGCACGTTCTCGTTGCCATCAACCCCCGTCATGTATTGCCGCACGAGATGACCTCCAATCTCCAGCCGCATAGGCGGTGTTCCTCGATCATGCAGCAGGCAGCGTTCCTCCTCGCAAGGCCCCAGTGGCGCCGCCCCTCTCAGCCCTCGGTGCAACCTCTGCATCTCGCCTCTTCCCAGGCGAGACCTACATCAAGGCGGCAAGCCCCCTGCCTTCGACGGCGCCTCCTTGCGCGCAAAGGCGCAGGCAACCTGCACAGCCTCGGCAACTCCACGCCTCTCCTGCGTGATCTCCTCCGGCGCGGCGGCATATCCCTCCAAGGGCTCTGGTCCAAGCCCCAGGCGGCATCTCCCATGCAGCCTCCTCGGGCTCCCTCAGCGGCGCAGGCGGCGCCGCACAGCCATGCGATGGCCTCCTTCCTCTCCTAAGCGCAGGCGGCGCTCCATATCCACGCGGGAGTCACCCGCATCTCCTCCATGTCGAGCGGCGGCAGCCTCCATCTGAAGATGCCCCATCGACGCCGCCTCTCCCTCGCGCGTTCTCCGGCATCTGGCGCTCGTGGCGGCGCAGGTCGAAAGACCCCATCGGGGCCAAGGGTTAATTGGAAGGGGTCCCGCAAGTGGAAACCCTATGTGGGCTATTGCGATATATAAAAAAAATGAAAAGGGGAAAGAGAAAGGTCAATACAAATTGGAGGGAGACGTTATGTCCACGCCCAGTTTGGGCTGCAAGCAAAAAAAAAAGAGGGGGAAAGTCCTGGTAAAAAAAAAGGAGTTATGTAAAAAAAAGAGGAGCGGCTCCGAGGGCTTATTCTAGCCGAGTACAAAAAAAAATTATGAGTTGTTTTTGTAGGCCCAAATGGGCCAAAGTTAAAAAAAAAAGGGGGGGAGAAGAGAAAAAGATTAAAAAAAATTGAGGAAAAAAGGCGCGTACATATAGCAAAAAAAAGCCGTACGCATTTTCAAAAAAAAATAAAATGATTTTCAAAGCCGGAAAAAAAATAATAATATATATCAACGGCTTAAAAAAATGCATGAAAAGCCGGAAAAAAATCAATCAACGGCTTAAAAAAAATGTTTCAAAAAAAAATGAATATTTTGAAAGCCGATAAATGTGTGATCGGCTAAGTGGTTTTTGTTTTATCCCCCATCATTGTTGTCTTCTCCCAACTTTGTCGATTTGTCCATTTTCCGACAAGTATGGGAGAAAGGGGGAGTATGTGTAGAGTCACAGGTTTGTTCTATTCTTCCAGATCCAGATTCAGATGTCAGTCTCCAGACCAGCCATATTTTTCAATCTCTACAAGTTGTTCAGATGATGAGATTTCTTGCGCAGTTCCAGACTCGACGATCGGATTCTGAGTCCCAGTTTGATGCACAGTTGTTCAGACTCGATGATCATTGTTTTCCGAGTCTCCAGTTTCAGACACGCACGAGTGTGCGATTATTGTCAGATGAGCATAAGTTGCCATCTTTTGTTTCGCGGTCCCCATCATTCTTCTAGTTGTCAGGCTAGAGTTTTCATGTGAGCCATAGGGACTCCAGAGCAGAGGACCATTCCCTATGCCATATGTTGGCAAGGGTTTTCATGTGGTATCATAGGTACACCGGAGCAGTGCACCATTCTCTGAGCCAGATGGGAGAGACCCAGTTCTCCGACGAGGAGACTTCAGGCGCAAGTTCAGACTCAATGGTCAGGTTCCGAGTCTTCAGTCGACTCACACTCCAGCCCGTTCGTCCTCCTCACCTGCACGGCATGAGAAGCAACGTCCTCGACTGCAGCATGTGCGCGTTGGGTTGATATTGTCCGTAGTGTCCTGTAGCGTTGAGTTGAGTTTCTTTATGTTTGTCCAAGCTGAGCATTGCATGCTCCAGCTTGAGGGGGAGTGTTAGAGTATTTGGTTATGCGCCCATGAGTTGTAGAGAGGGTAAATGGATCCTGGAGAAGATCCATTTACCCCCATCCACTGTTTAGTCCCACATGGACCAGGGGACTTGGAGGCTCTGGGAAGGCTATATAAGGAGCCCCAGACCTCCTGTACTCATTGAGAAAATGCAATGAAGCATATGCCCCTTTGAGGGCTTCTCCCGTGGTTTCATCCCGCTCCTCACGGAGTAGGGTTCCACGTTAAAATCCCGTGTTTATCATGTTCTTTATCTTTTTCCATGTTCGCTTCCGCATTCTTCATATTTTATAACAGAAGATAAGTAGATGGAACAGAAGAGATCACAAATTTAGTTAATTTTTTACTACATCCATATCCGCGAATACAATTTTTAAGCTATGCTTCATTGTCCATATCGGCATTATAAAATAACAAAATTAATAATTTAAGAAAAAAAATGGGCTCTTGAGGCACATCCGTTTCCTAAACAGGCAGGAAAGCCTGATGGCAAAAAGGATGCGGCTGCAAGCACCTTGGGCCACAGAAGCAGCTAATGAGCAAGTTAAATGTTTAAATTAAAGAATGAAATTATTGAGGAGCAAAGCAGTGAAAGACGAGGGGACATAGAAGATAACAAACAGAAAGGGAAGTAACAGAGAGATAGACGTCAACACAGCTCTTGAGTTGGCAGGACTCGTGAATCAAGCAGAGAATCTGCCGGTACAGATTTAAGTAGAGGGCATTTCGCCGTTTCCCATGCTCATTATTCTGCATTAAACATCGACCAGATGTTGATAATCATAAAAAAAATTAACAAAGATAGAACGCAGTATAAGTTAGTCCCCATGACATAAGCATCCCATGTCACCCAGGGCACCCAAGAGTCATCATCTCCACCTTACATATAGCAGACCTCTTACTTAATAGCTTGACCTCCCTAAAATACATAATTAAAAAATCCAAGTGAAAGTAGCCAACCTCAAGGTAGCTGCACCCCCTCAAACTTTTAATCATCAAATCTGCACCTACAATCAAACCCTAGAAGTTTCAAAATGCAACCGGAATGCAGGTTGCAGGTACAGTAACTGAAGCCAAAAACTGAGACCCACCTGCCACAACACACGGGTCTCAGGACCAGCAATCAGCCATCGACGCCCAATCATCCATAGGGCTCGTTTGGTTGAAGGGTTGAGGTGGGTTGAGATAGTCTCGTTTGAATAGCAGCTGTTTGGATGGTTACGAGAGTAAGTAGAAGGTTGGAATAAGGAATGCGGTGTGATGTTGCATTCATTTGTGATGGAAATCCAACTCAAGCATGATCATGGAAAAAAGGAGGTAAATCGGGTTACCGCAAGAGTAA
This sequence comes from Ottelia alismoides, assembly GCA_037367405.1. Lineage (NCBI taxonomy): Eukaryota > Viridiplantae > Streptophyta > Magnoliopsida > Alismatales > Hydrocharitaceae > Ottelia > Ottelia alismoides. The sequence continues at coordinate 171,895 of JAZKJV010002916.1, read as the reverse complement.
CCCAGTATCCAAACGATCCCTTCATTGTCGTGGGAAACATCTTTAGAATGCTTCAACTAGACAAGTCATAATATCAGAAGTAGAACCACATGCCACTCCATATTAGTCTCTACAGCAAATGGGGCATACCAAGGCTCATCCGTGTTAACGCCTATCCGTGAATGGAAGGAACTCGACAACATTCTACTATCTATCACACAGCTGTCCTAAAACTATAGCATGAAGACGAAATCCTCTTGGTTCCCCAGCCATATAAACAACCATTTCAATACCAAGGTTCTATTCGCCATCTTAGATCCCAAAGCATGTACCAGTCTCCCCCCATCAGACTACATACTATAGGAACTCGTCGAGGTACGCCTTCTGCGGCTGCGAGAGAGCGTGAGAGAGAGATCGAGAGAAAGGGATGGAGATGGGAGGGGGGCTCCCAATGGCGAGCTTCTGATGTGTTGATTCCCCTCCCCATGGGAGGTCTTTTATAGGGCGCAAACCCTCGCCACGTCCGCCCCCTCCAACCACGCCCCCTGCGGTTGCGGTCTTCGAAAGACCCAGTCGTCGTAACCGCCGACTCCGCAATGGCCGGCAGCGGTTCTTGATCTCACGGTCATTTGACCTGTTCTTCATCTTTCACTTGACCGTAGTGGTCAAAGGCATATATACTCCCACTATTCGTGTAGTATATATACATGGAGATTTATCGTGTGAGGATCATTATCTATGAAAACCTCTTCCTTGACTCAAACATTCCTGAGTCACATTAAACCAACATGTTTAATGTATGTTACAGCTACTATTCCCTTGGTAAGGGAATCGGTCAACATGTCACTGGTAGGTATATAGGTTACCGTAATTTCTTGCTTCGCCACTATATCTTATATATAGTGATATTGAATCTCAATGTGTTTTCCTTTAGAACTATTAGCCCCACTATTGATCAAGCTTATAGCAGCTTGATTGTCACAATACATTTCAATTGGCCCTTTGACCAATTCAAGGTTTAGGTTCTTTAGAAAATGTCTGATCCATACAGCATGAGTGGTGGCCATGTTACATGCAATGTACTCAACCTCCTGTGTATATCGAGATACACATCCTTGTTTCTTGCTTCCCCAAGAAACGGTTGCACCCCCAAACATGAACAGGTAACCTGATGTGGATTTTCTATCATCCACATCCCCTCCGAAATCGGCATCGGAGTAGCCTACCACTTCAAGCGATTCTGCTTGATACACAAGTTTCAGATGTACTGTCCCTTTCAGATATCGAAGAATCCTCTTTACAGCTTCCCAATGTGCTGGACCGGGATTGCTTTGATATCTACTGACTAAGCTTACTGGATAGGCTAAGTCAGGTCGAGTACACAACATTGCATACATTAGACTTCCCACTGCTTGTGCATATGGTACATCTAAAGATTTCTTCCCCTTTCCGGGACACTGACTCTTACTGAGTCTCTTTCCTATCACAAGTGGTGTTGGAGCTGGAGTGTTGTTCTGCATTCCAAATCTCCTTAATACAACATGCAAATATCTTTCCTGACTAAGGCTCAATGTCCTTGAGTCCTTGTCTCTTGTTATTTGAATTCCAAGAACATAGGATGCTTCGCCCATGTCCTTCATCTCAAATTCATTGCTCAATTTATGTTTGATTTCATTGAGCATTTGTATGTCATTACCTGTGAGAAGAATGTCATCTACATACAATGACATGATTGCAAACATGCTCCCACTCTTCATGACATACACACAGTTATCCAATTTATTTGAAACAAATCCAAATTGAATAACTTTCTCATGAAATTTGAGATACCATTGCCGTGAAGACTGCTTTAAGCCGTATAATAACTTTCTTAACTTGTAAACCTTTTTCTCCTAACCTTCAACCTGAGATCCATCAGGTTGTCGCATATAAATCTCCTCCCTCAATTCTCCATTAAGGAAGGCCGTCTTCACATCCATTTGGAATAATTCCAAATCCATATATGCGATTATGGCTAAGATCATCCGAATGGATGCAAACTTTGCCAGTGGAGAGTAGGTTTCCTGGAAATCTATTCCAGCTTGCTGAGTATAACCCTTAGCAACTAATTTGGCTTTGTATTTATCAACAACCCGTCAACTGGATACTTTTTCTTGAATACCCACTTACATCCTATGGATTGCCTACCTTCTGGCAAATCACATAATTCCCAAACACCGTTTCGTTCGATTGAGTCCAACTCATCTCTCATGGCGGCCAACCATGATTCAGACTCAGATGAAGTCATAGCTTCATCAAAGGATATGGGATCTGTACAATCCGCGACATCCTCATCCACGGTGTAGCACGACGCCTCGCATCCATAGAAATGGTAATCTTCCATCCATGCGGTCCGTGTTCTGGGTCTCTTGTTGCCGATTATACTCGTGGGTTGTATGGGTCCATCCACTTCCTCTAAAGGATCATCATATTCCATAGGTTCATTCTCTACATTTGGATGATCGATATCATCCTCAAGTTCTTGTTTAATGCTCAAGTCGTCTTCATTGTCTTGTAAGACAATCAGGGGATCTGATTCCTCTACTTCATGCTCCTTTTCTTAATGAATTTCAAGAAAAGTTGCATCACGACTTTCGATCAGACCTTTAGTTTCATGGAAGAACCTATACCCTTTAGAATGTTCACTATATCCAATAAACTTGCATTTTAATGTCCTGAAGTCTAGCTTATCCCTAAGCTGACTCGGTACCGGAACATGTGCAAAACATCTCCATTTTCGGAGATGACACAATTCGGGCTTTCTACCATTCCATATTTCATATGGCGTTGATTCTACGGACTTGGTGGGAATCCTGTTCTGTATATAGTTCGCAGTGAACACTGCTTCTCCCCAGAATTTCTTGGAGAGTCCTGAGTGTGAAAGCATACACCTTACTGCATTCATCAAAGTTCGATTCTTTCTTTCCGCTACACCATTCTGACCATTTTATTGTGTATAGGGCATTGTAGTCTGCCTACGAATGCCTGCCTGAGTACGGTAATCCTCAAAGTCCTTTGAGGTATATTCTCCACCTCTATCTGTCCTAAGAGTCTTGATTGGTTTTCCCAATCTTGTTTCCACTTCCGTCTTATATCTCTTGAAAGTTTCAAGTGCTTCCGACTTTCTTCCTAAGAGATAGACATAGGAGAACTTTGAGTAGTCATCAATGAATGTTATAAAGTATTCCTTATTTATATGTGTGCTGATGCTCAGTGGTCCACATATGTCTGAATGGATCAAACCTAATAACTCTGTTGATCGAATTCCAGTTGAGAAGGACTTTCTTGTCATTTTACCAGTCAGACAGTGTTCGCAGGGCAATGTCCTTGCACCCGTGATCTTAAGCAATAAATTTGCCTTAATCATTTGATCCATCTTAGAGTTTCCTGGATGACCCAGTCGCATGTGCCACAAGTCATAATCAGACAAACAACACAAAGAATAATCAGAAGCGACATTCATTGATTCACTATAATTTATTACAGGAAGACAGAATAGGTCATGCTCGGGCACAAACTTTCCCATCGTATAGACCTTCTTATTCTTGCCTATAGATACACGCTTATTGTAAAACCTAACTTCAAAGTCTTTCTTGAGCAGCACTGGAACAGATATCAGGTTCCGACGTATCCCTGGGGCATATAGTGAAGGATATGGTTAGATCCTCAAGCGCATCACGGAAGCGTGAGCGTCGCATCGAATACGACGAAGAACGACTAGTCGTACTAGTTGTTCTATGCAGCAGAAATTAAAAAATTTTTTATGCGACGAAACCACATGATCCAAGAACACTTCTCGGATCGTTTCGTCCAAACCACAAACAAGTATTAGGTTTACCTCTTGAAGCGTGGTTGCGATCAAGTCTCTAAACAAAGAGACCTCCTGTCTCAAGTCCGATCCGACGGAGGAGACGCTTGCGAGCGCGGGGATGAACCGCGTGCTTCTCGCAATCCATGTTGATGATCCAAGCGGCGGATCTCCTGATCTCGACACACGAGATCCGACGTCTTCTTCACGAGCAAGGCACGCTGAAGTAGACGGAGTTCCACGAACAAACCATCGGGCAGCATAACGACGATGCCGCGGCGATGGAGAACCTCTCTAGGGCATCCATGGTGGACGGCCACATGAGAGAGATAGAGAGAGGACGTGTAGAGAGAATGAGAGAGAGAGAGAGAGATTTGTTGCCTCAACTTTTGTGTCAAAGAAGAGCAATGGGGTGCCTCTCCTTATATAGGGTTTTGGGTTCCATGGATCTCAATCCATGTGTCAACACAAATCCAATGGTCCACATTAATTTGTGTTTCTTTCAATGGTCATGATTTGTTGCTAAAAACACAACAACAATTAATTTAATTTAAATTAAATATATGTTGATAAATCAACACAATTTAATTACAAAATTAAATCATCAATACATGGAGATAATGAAAGGAGAGAAAGCCTCCTTCCATGTGGAGAGGGGGGACGGCCTCCCTTTCCTAATGGGAGTGGTGGCCGTCCACCCTCCTCCATTAGGAAGGTGGCTATTTCACCTTTTATGTAATCTCCATTATTTGCAACAACTTTTGTTGCAAATTATTTCACAAAAAATAAATCCAATTTATTTTGTGAACATTGCAATCATGCCATTGAAAATTTGTGAATCACATTCACAACCCAAAACAAAATGTAAACTACATTTTCAATTTGATGTCCAATGTGAATCCAATTCACATTAACATTTAATTAACAAATGTAAATTACAAATAGCTCTCTCTTATATATTATAAATCACATTTATAATATATATGACTAATATGGATATTGCTATCCACATTATTCATATCCATGATAATTAAATCATATTTAATCATCTTGGATCTCTATTCTCTTGTGTCCAAATAATATGAATCATATTCATATTACTTACATCTTTGATAATCAAATCACATTTAATTATCTCAGATAACTCTATGAATCAAATTCATATTACTCATGATAATTAAATCACATTTAATTATCCATTTTCTCAATGCTCGGATACATAAATCAACAATAGAATTATCCATAAACTCCTTCAAGGATAATGCGCTTTCTCCGCAGATACTTGGAGATAAGGACAGGACGATTGTATTGTTCCACGTATAGTGACATGGATATTGAGATCGTATCTCAAATCCAGATCGCGGGCCTCTCATAGATGCTTGATTAAATCAAGACCGTAAATCTAATCTTCTCATTGTATCTGAATCACATTCAGATCAATGTCCAATACTTGGACCAAGATCAGATCACTTCTCTACTGAGAGGAGTCACTAAAATCCAGACCCGTTTCATCACTCCCTAGGAATGGAAGCGTCATGGTTATACAATCGTTTATGATCACATCACCCTCAGGTATTCCCAATACCTGTACATCCTGCATACTGGAAGACTCAGACTAAACCCGAAGTATTCGATCAACTTTATACTGTCTGCTTCATGGTTTTATCAGTAAGTTTCTCATTCGATCATTGGGAGTCGGTATCGATCATATACTTTCCAAAAGCATATATCATACCTAGGCCTTGATCATATACTTTCCAAAAGTATATATCAAACCTACAAATTCAGTCAAGCTTCCAAAGCGACGACCGTGCGCACGGAATTTGATTCTTCCCAATATCTCATGAGTGAGCTCATGTCTTCCGGTTCAGTAACTGAACCTGTATGATCCCTTTGAGAGATCGTATTACTCATATGCCCTTATATGCACACCAGCGCGCCGGTGTATAGACCTTGATTAGGTCATCAACCTATTGGTCTGCCAAATGTACATACTTAGACATATAGCAACACATCTGTCTCCGGTCAGAGGATGCGTGCCTATATCATGACAGCATATGATATAGGACTTTGGTTATCTCGATCTCGTTAAGTCAACTCTTTGACCTAACTAATCTGACACCTCCGAATCTCTATTCCTATGCAGAGGACCTGCATCAAGAGGTCGGTCAGATATCAGCCTTTAGAGATAAGGATTGCCATCTCCTACTCAGGCTGGAGATCATCTCTTAACAATCATCTGACGGTGCTTGATGAGTCCTCAATCTAACTCTTTAGATATTCATCTAAGCACCAGCCTCTATGATTCAGTAATTGAATCAACAGCTGTATGATCGTTAAGATGGCCATGGTACATAACCCTAATTGTACTAAGAGACCTATTATGCAAATTATGTATTCTTCATTTCAGGTTAAAGAGTGAATTGCAATAACATTTATTGCATAATGGCTCGTCGTGGGCTCGCATTTCCAACAATCTCCCACTAGCCCAAAGAGCCATTAATGGGCTAATCATTTAAACCCACACTCATGTGACAATCATAGACTATTAAGAAAATAGCTAGGTAAGCTGATCAGTCACTCTGTTCCCGCGAGACTACGCCAAGTCCTTTTACGGCACTTGCATATCCCCAGTAACAGTGCTCGCATCTAATGCGAATGTTGCATCTCATGCAACCAATACTCAATCTAGTTAAAGCTATTGTAGTGTTCTTGACACTATAGCTTAATAATTGTTATAACCAGTATTTCCATAATCCTTATCAGAATACCCTTATTCATGAAGATCTCTATCTCCAAAGGTATCTACAATTAAGACCTTTTAGATCTCTATCTATAAAGTCTTAAGTTTTTGAAGATAAGACTTCGAGATCACTATCTCAAAAATCTTGTCATTTATGAAGATTTTGCATTTACTGCAACCAAGTGTTTTATTTCCATAGTAGGATTAGTAACAGTTTACTACTCCCACTGCATGGCAGCCATCTGGCTTTTGTACACATCTAGCACACACCCAGCTTCTCAGAACTGATGCCCAAGGGCAAGTAGTTGTAGCATTTACTTCCTCAACTCTTTGAGGTGCTATCCCTTAAGATAGGTCAATACCATATCTTAAGGGTTAGAAGCCTTTCTTGGAATTTCTATGAATAGAATATGTCCAAGGTATACTACAAATGTGACAGTCCAATTATCCTCTTCTCTTGGCTTCTGAACAACTTCAGAACTAAGATCTAAGAGGTATCTTTGAAATCATATTTCAAGATATGGAATAACCAGAGAATAAAACACTTATTATTATCCTTATATCATTTTAAATGATTAGGATATCATCTACATTCAGCAAGATGAACACAAAGGCACTCCCACTAAGCTTCACATGGCTCATCAAGATTCTATCTGAAATCATAACAATTCCATCAAATCTTATGGTCCAACTTCAAGAAGCTTATTTGAGTCCATAGATGGATTCTTTGGTTTGCACACCTTGCTTTCCTCAACCATGAAGCCCTGGGGCTACTTCATGTGAATATCCTCAAAGAGGTATTCGTAGAGGAATGCAATATTGACTTACATCTTGAAGATGCAATAGTCAAGTTGTGTAGCTAAGATTAGCAACATTCTGATGATTTTAAGCATGGTCACCGAAGAGCAAGTCTCATTGCAAGCAATGTCTTCTCTTCCGGTGTGTGGCTCATGGCTACGAACCGTGCTTTGAGGGTCTCTACCTTCTCATCAGGTTCCCTTTCTCTTGAAGATCCATTTACACCTTTACAGGTCTTACCTATATAGGTGGATCCTATAGGGTCCATATACAACACTTGTATATGAAGTCTACTTTAGACTTTTATTGCTAACATCCATCTATCCATGCTATGATCTTCAGAAGCTTCATCACATGAAGTTCGATCATTGTCAGATTTCTCTGACACATGGAATCCTTCCTCAAACTCTTTTGAAGAGGTTTTAGTGTTTCATCTTCAATTATCCTTTTAGTTTCCAATTTCAGGAGCCTCGTCATCTTTTCAAGATTAAATGAGTTCCTACACTTCATTTTCATCTTGATTCTTAAGAGTCTCAACCTCCAAGAATCACATTCTCAGAGATGAGATATTTCAAGAATCTCAAGGTCATAAAGTAGGTATCCAATACCATCCTTTATTTTCCTAATGAAGCAGCACTCTCAAGTGCTAGATTCCATCTTGCATGGAACCTTATTAAGGATATATATTGTAGTCTTTACTACACATATATACCTGAAAACTAAGGGATAATTATGCTAAAAATCATCATTGATAAGATCATGTCACACATGATCCAATTGTATCTCCCTATAACTCTATTGAGTTAAGGTGAGTTAGAAGGATTGAGATAGAAATGATATTCATATCTCCATAAGGTATCCTTTGAATTCATCTAACAGGTACATGCTACCTTGATTAGATCAAATTCATTTTATCTTCCTTCAAACTTTGGTTGTAGACCAAAATTATGAAATCTTTGAACATTTCAAAGGTTTCTTCAGGTGAAGAGAAGAAATTTCATATCATACATAATCATTAATAGATATCATATATCCATAATGTTTACTATGATATAGATGATCCGCATACATCAATATGTATGAGATCCCGAATACCTTATCATCTTACACCATTCCCAAAGAAGGGTGTATTGGACATTTTATTATGAATACAATATTCATAAGCATGTAAGCTTTGAAATTTTAGACATTCTAAAGTTTCATCTCTTACTAGCCTATTGATCAAATCAATAGACAAATGTCCAAGGCTTGATGCTAGATCATTGTCAAATGATCTTCATCCTCCTATTGATCTTAAGGTTTAATTTCAGTATTTAGAAATGTTAATGAACCATTCATTAATTTTCTAATTTAGTGAAGTCCACTAGATTATTAGATTACTATCTGAAATATATACATCATAACTCTTTATGATAGTTCTATCTCAGATTCATGTTTATTTCTAACATTTAGAAACAAACAATGAGTGTATTCTTATATCTAGGTCATAGAGACATTCTCTAAGACTAAGGACTTTCCCACTGAAATTAACAAGTCTATCAATCCAACAGAGATTGTTGCAACAATTGCATCAATATCCATGTGGATAACTATAAACCATTAAGATCAAATTTTCCAGTCTTCTAAAACATATGCAACCTATTGCAAATGTCATCAGAAGATTGAGATATAATTACTTGACTTTATCTTATCAATGATTTATGTAGATTAATCTGATGCTCCATCCGAGTCCTTCTCTAAGGATTCTAGATAGACTTGATAGTCATACTATCAACACATCAACTTATTGCAGTATTGGCATTCATCCAACTCTTCGGATGACATATGGAAGTCATAGATGTATAGTCAACTCTTTGATTATACTTCTTACTCGGGTTCAACCCATGCTTCCACTGCGCTCCCTTTATCTATAAGCAACCATTGCTTAAGACTAAGGATCTCTTATGTAAGAGCATTTCAACATTTATACATGCTTCATTAAATTCATACAATATGAATATTATGAAGCTTCATGGATGACCAGAGTATAGATAGTAGAATGATGACACTCATCATCTACATCCATCTAAACTCTTAAAACATAGGTTCAGGTAGGTACTCAAATAATTTGAATACATCATCTCTTATAGAGCCACCATTCTGCATGATGCAGTGAACCATCTCATTCATGTTAAATGTCAAGAGCACATATGTATGCCAGAATATCTTCATAAATTTTATAAGGATTATTTGACAATTGCGATCATCATCGACATGTCACTTCCAAAGTACATCCGATGAGAGATCAAGACTATAGAGACATACAAACCCTAAGGTTGTAGTCTTATTATCTATTTAATTATCATTCCTCATTATTATGAGGAAACTTGCTCATTGCAACCACATACATTATGTGTCCAACTGCAAGTACAATATCTGGATCATGAGTCCAATCCAAGATATTTCACTGGTTATTATTGAGTATATCATTGAGTGGGTTTTAATGAAGGATTATCTGAAATAAGAAATTTGCATAAATATATAAATATATATATTACTTTGATTTAGGATTTTTATATCAAAGTTGTCTTGTCTTGTCAACACTGAAAGCTCATTCCCTTAATCACTTTCAATGTAAGAGATATACTTACCATTATATCTCAACAAAATCTGGGATCTCCTTCCTTATCTTTGTTGCATCCCAATAATATGAGAACCTACAACTCGGATAAAAAGAAGCGGGAACACATTCCGCCTTGCAAGTCCAACTTGCATCTCCCAATTCGGTCTTTAACACCCGGGCCCACCACCCCTGAGGCAATGTTGACCTGTCATTAATTGAACCAACCATCAACAGGAATACAACTCGCTATGCGCAATCCAATATCGCCCCAATAATATGAGGACCCGATATTGGGGTCACTACGCATACGTCCTTACTCTTTCGAGAAGCGAAGAGCCCGATCCAAATGGATCGTATGCAGGAGCTGTCACTTCGGACAGGCGTCTCCTACATACAATATCTGGCGACGGAACCCTTCGCCTTGACAGGAGACCATGAATGTCACTTATGTGATCCTCCATATCATATTCAAATTCTAATTAATCATTATGAATCATATTCATTATGATTAATTCTTCCAAGGGAAATAACACATCTATTTATAATAGAGTGTCTTAATTTTAATTGGATTCCAATTAATCTAATCATATTAAATTAATGATCCAATTAATATCCAACAAACATTTTTAATAGTTACTTGAATTATGGTATTATCTCAAATACGTATTATTTCGAATTTTAATAATTAGAAAAATACATCTTAATCCCTCGGACATTATCCCGGCCCTACCCGTTGTCATGGCCAGTACCGACGAGAGTGGGACAGACCACATACGTTGCAACCCGCAACCCCAATGCTCTCCGACTAGGCACTATATCCGCCTTGGGAAAGGATAATGCCAAATTGATTAATTTATACTTGAGATGATCATCGGTTCTTCAACCGAAATTGTACCATATAGTAATAATCAAAACATTTTTGATTAACATTATAATGAGATTTGCTAAACAAATCCCAAGTCCTATTCAAGCAACATGTTTGTTGGAATGTTGATCATGTAGATCATGTAACCAATGTTGATCTAGATCACATCTAATCATTTATTGGTTATGGCAAAGTCATTTAAGGACATAATTATCATTAAATATTTCACAAATATTTATGCATAATTATTCTAGGAAATTAAACAATTTAATTTCACTAATTAATTAAATGACAATCACTAGGTTCTTGATTAGGAAAGTATTTTCAGCAGTGACCCTCACTTACTAAAAATACCATATCTTAATCAATTTAAATCCAAATTAAGCAAAGTAAATTTCTAAAGTTTGCTAACTTGATTTACAACAGAATCCAAGTGATTTGCACGCATTTCAAGGCGTTTCAAATCCGCAATTAACATCTTAATTACGTCATGATCCGTAGTCCCCGAAACAGTGGATACATGTTCACTAAAATGAGCATATCTAGAGCAAACGGAATCGAAATCACGCAAACTCAGATCCTACTGTTTCCTTATTTAATGGGGAATAAAATCCAAATATTATTTTCGTGTTTAAACAATTTAAACAGTGCCGAAAATAATATCAAAACAGAGATGCGAAAATGAAATGCAAGAAAACTTTCGCAATCCCTAATGAACCCAAGTCGTCCTCGGTTTATGGATCGTATCCAAAACCACCGACCTAAGGCTCTGATACCACTTGAAGGATATGGTTAGATCCTCAAGCGCATCACGGAAGCGTGAGCGTCGCATCGAATACGACGAAGAACGACTAGTCGTACTAGTTGTTCTATGCAGCGGAAATTAAAAAAAAATTTATGCGACGAAACCACATGATCCAAGAACACTTCTCGGATCGTTTCGTCCAAACCACAAACAAGTATTAGGTTTACCTCTTGAAGCGTGGTTGCGATCAAGTCTCTAAACAAAGAGACCTCCTGTCTCAAGTCCGATCCGACGGAGGAGACGCTTGCGAGCGCGGGGATGAACCGCGTGCTTCTCGCAATCCATGTTGATGATCCAAGCGGCGGATCTCCTGATCTCGACACACGAGATCCGACGTCTTCTTCACGAGCAAGGCACGCTGAAGTAGACGGAGTTCCACGAACAAACCATCGGGCAGCATAACGACGATGCCGCGGCGATGGAGAACCTCTCTAGGGCATCCATGGTGGACGGCCACATGAGAGAGATAGAGAGAGGACGTGTAGAGAGAATGAGAGAGAGAGAGAGAGAGAGATTTGTTGCCTCAACTTCTGTGTCAAAGAAGAGCAATGGGGTGCCTCTCCTTATATAGGGTTTTGGGTTCCATGGATCTCAATCCATGTGTCAACACAAATCCAATGGTCCACATTAATTTGTGTTTCTTTCAATGGTCATGACTTGTTGCTAAAAACACAACAACAATTAATTTAATTTAAATTAAATATATGTTGATAAATCAACACAATTTAATTACAAAATTAAATCATCAATACATGGAGATAATGAAAGGAGAGAAAGCCTCATTCCATGTGGAGAGGGGGGACGGCCTCCCTTTCCTAATGGGAGTGGTGGCCGTCCACCCTCCTCCATTAGGAAGGTGGCTATTTCACCTTTTATGTAATCTCCATTATTTGCAACAACTTTTGTTGCAAATTATTTCATAAAAAATAAATCCAATTTATTTTGTGAACATTGCAATCATGCCATTGAAAATTTGTGAATCACATTCACAACCCAAAACAAAATGTAAACTACATTTTCAATTTGATGTCCAATGTGAATCCAATTCACATTAACATTTAATTAACAAATGTAAATTACAAATAGCTCTCTCTTATATATTATAAATCACATTTATAATATATATGACTAATATGGATATTGCTATCCACATTATTCATATCCATGATAATTAAATCATATTTAATCATCTTGGATCTCTATTCTCTTGTGTCCAAATAATATGAATCATATTCATATTACTTACATCTTTGATAATCAAATCACATTTAATTATCTCAGATAACTCTATGAATCAAATTCATATTACTCATGATAATTAAATCACATTTAATTATCCATTTTCTCAATGCTCGGATACATAAATCAACAATAGAATTATCCATAAACTCCTTCAAGGATAATGCGCTTTCTCCGCAGATACTTGGAGATAAGGACAGGGCGATTGTATTGTTCCACGTATAGTGACATGGATATTGAGATCGTATCTCAAATCCAGATCGCGGGCCTCTCATAGATGCTTGATTAAATCAAGACCGTAAATCTAATCTTCTCATTGTATCTGAATCACATTCAGATCAATGTCCAATACTTGGACCAAGATCAGATCACTTCTCTACTGAGAGGAGTCACTAAAATCCAGACCCGTTTCATCACTCCCTAGGAATGGAAGCGTCATGGTTATACAATCGTTTATGATCACATCACCCTCAGGTATTCCCAATACCTGTACATCCTGCATACTGGAAGACTCAGACTAAACCCGAAGTATTCGATCAACTTTATACTGTCTGCTTCATGGTTTTATCAGTAAGTTTCTCATTCGATCATTGGGAGTCGGTATCGATCATATACTTTCCAAAAGCATATATCATACCTAGGTCTTGATCATATACTTTCCAAAAGTATATATCAAACCTACAAATTCAGTCAAGCTTCCAAAGCGAGACGACCGTGCGCACGAAATTTGATTCTTCCCAATATCTCATGAGTGAGCTCATGTCTTCCGGTTCAGTAACTGAACATGTATGATCCCTTTGAGAGATCGTATTACTCATATGCCCTTATATGCACACCAGCGCGCCGGTGTATAGACCTTGATTAGGTCATCAACCTATTGGTCTGCCAAATGTACATACTTAGACATATAGCAACACATCTGTCTCCGGTCAGAGGATGCGTGCCTATATCATGACAGCATATGATATAGGACTTTGGTTATCTCGATCTCGTTAAGTCAACTCTTTGACCTAACTAATCTGACACCTCCGAATCTCTATTCCTATGCAGAGGACCTGCATCAAGAGGTCGGTCAGATATCAGCCTTTAGAGATAAGGATTGCCATCTCCTACTCAGGCTGGAGATCATCTCTTAACAATCATCTGACGGTGCTTGATGAGTCCTCAATCTAACTCTTTAGATATTCATCTAAGCACCAGCCTCTATGATTCAGTAATTGAATCAACAGCTGTATGATCGTTAAGATGGCCATGGTACATAACCCTAATTGTACTAAGGGACCTATTATGCAAATTATGTATTCTTCATTTCAGGTTAAAGAGTGAATTGCAATAACATTTATTGCATAATGGCTCGTCGTGGGCTCGCATTTCCAACATATAGTACATCATTCAGTACTATAATACTATCTCCCAGGTCAAGTCTGTATGTCCCAACACCTTCCACGTCCAGGTAGGTGTTGTTCCCCATGAAGATCCTCTGTTCGCCTTTGCTTAGCTCCTTGAAGTCCAGCAGGCCCTCCTTCGTCTTCGCGATATGTCTGGTTGCTCCAGAGTCGATCCACCATCCATCACTGTCCGTGATGACAGAGTTGCATTCCACGACAGCCGCGAATTCTTTTTTTTTCTCTCCTTTGTTTTCAGGCATTTTAGAATTTCCTGACTTTTTCTTGTTGGGGCAATTGACCTTGAAATGGCCATATTTGCCGCAACCATAGCAAGAGCCACGCGGGTATTTCCCACTCTTTCTCTTAAAATTTGCCTTGGAGGGACCTAGCCTTTTCTTCGCGTGCACGGCATTCGCTTCTTCTTCCTCCTCGACCTCAAAGATCTCAGCTCTCAATCTTTGTTTAGAGAGGTCATGCTCAATTACCAGCTGTGCAGGTAGGTCCGTCACGGACTTAATGTTGCCATTCATCCTCAGAGATGTGGCAACCATGTTGAATGACGGAGGGAGACTTCCTAATATGGTTGCGATCTGCATCCTCTCCGGAATCGCGCAATCAGCAGCCGCAAGATCCTTGGCCATCACGATCATCTTATTCACGTGCTCAAGGACGCTTTCAGATTCCTTCATTCTACACGAGTTGTACTTATGTAGAAGAAGCTGGACGCTCACTTCGGATTTGGAGTGATATTTCTCCTTAACCGCGGTCCAGAGCTCGTAAGCTGATTCGCAGGTCTCAAAGACCCGAATCAGGTTCAGGTCCATGTGGGTCAGCATAAAGCTCCTAGCCCTATTATCTATTTTCTCCCACTGTTCGCGGGACCTAATTTCATCCACAGTTGAATTCTCAGATAAGATTGGGCCATATTTGTCTATAATAGTGTGTATGCTATCGTGCAACAAGCCATAGTAGATCTTTCTACTCCATAATTCGTAATTGGTACCGTTCAGGTACTCAATTTTCCCTACCTCAATGGCAATCATCTTGCTTGTCATTTTTGTATCTAGTTGGACAAATATAAGATTTGTATGAGAATAAGTAAAGATTTCAAAAATTAACAAAACAACTATTAAGTATGGTTAAGTTGAAAGTGAAGCCTATTGTACAGAAGTTAAGCAATAAGGTTCATCCGACAAAGTGCTAAAAATTAATGAGGATGTAGGATTAACTAGTTATGCAAAAAAAAATTGCAAGCGTGCTTTTAGTAAATAAGTTAACGGTTGAATGTTCAAACAAATTTCTAATATAATCAACGAAGTACTACAAACAAGCTACCTCCTTCTAGTGATTAAACTAAACTCTCCTTAACAACAAAAAAAAACGTTTCTAATCCCACTTAAGAAACGGCGAGGCTAATCATCTATCGGTTTTTTTAACGAATTTCTCAATGCTAACAGAAAAAAAAATACAACTTTTATTGCTTCCTCAAAAGCCTCCCTACCCTTTATTTGATTTAAACAAACAAATAAGACTTTAATCCAAATCTTAGTTCAATGAAAATCAGGGTACTCAAAGTTATCAAGAACACTTTAAAAAAACGTGCATATACTATTAAAAAAAGGTTTTAATAAACGAATCAAAAAAACTGTGAGTGTGTATATCCCGTGAAGACAGTAAAAAAAATACAAGCCAATTTATATCTTAAAAAAATACAACTTACGTTAAAACAACAAATAATTAATGTAAGTGGGGATTTTAATATTATTTGTGCAGTAGATTCTAAACGTAAAACTTGTGAGGGTACATGTGTGGATTCAATAAAAAACAGTATAATAATATATTCTAAGTTACGTTGAAAAAAAATACTCTCTAAAAAAAGTTAATCACACAATAATGTTTCCAATTAATGAATTAGGTTAACCAAGTGCAAAAAAAAACGGCTACGAATTTTTTTTTTAATTATGAAAAATAACGGTATGGTAATTTGATATTAACGATCTACTTCAAAAAAATAATTCAACCATCAGAAAGTTACCCGCACGCAACTACTTAGGGGGGAAAAACGATTAATCAACAAATCAAATGTTGGGGGGTTTTCACGTGAAAAAAATTAAACAAAGGATGAATGGCAAGCAGGTATACGTTAAAGTGGATGCAGACGCGATTCACCAAATGTGAAATCCGTGACAATAGTTACAATTAAAAAAAACTTTCACGTGATTAAAGCTGCCGGCGATGGTTGCCTCCCGTAAAAAAAAATATAACCAACAGCAAGAAACGACAAAAAAATAAACAATGGAGACCAAATCCAATAATGCAATACCGATTCTTATGGGCGTGATTTTGATATGCTATTTGGATATTAAGAAAATAGTGGGATCCGCCAGAGAGCACACATAACAAAAGGGAGACCAACTGCGCTAGGGTTTTGAAAGAAAAAAAAACAGGGTTACCAGCCGAGTGAAGAAGACTCTGTTTGGAGGCGGCGACGACTCTTGATGGGGACAATGTTCTTTGATGAAAGCTCCTCCAAGAAAGCTCCTCTTTGACGAAGACGGAGCTCGGTGGTCAGATCGTTGACGGAGTTCTGATACCAGTATAGGAACTCGTCGAGGTACGCCTTCTGCGGCTGCGAGAGAGCGTGAGAGAGAGATCGAGAGAAAGGGATGGAGATGGGAGGGGGGCTCCCGATGGCGAGCTTCTGATGTGTTGATTCCCCTCCCCATGGGAGGTCTTTTATAGGACGCAAACCCTCGCCACGTCCGCCCCCTCCAACCACGCCCCCTGCGGTTGCGGTCTTCGAAAGATCCAGTCGTCGTAACCGCCGGCTCCGCAATGGCCGGCAACGGTTCTTGATCGCACGGTCATTTGACCTGTTCTTCACATACCCCTTACACTACCAGGAACCACTTTGAAAAAACACAAACAGGACCCCGAGTCTCTCAATCCCATTTCTTGTGATATCCTCGGTTGTGACGCAGGGGATCCGTCGGATGGGAGATGGATGGTCCTGATAGGGGATCAGGATACCCTGCATAGAGAATATCACAGCAAACGATCCTCCCGCTTCCAGGATACCTCATAGGCACATTTATTATAACGTCTCAAGCTTAGGTTTCGGTCAGTTATTGAGGAAAACTGATCTTAACAACTTGTTTGGTACGGGTTCAGATGAACCCGTTGACAACCAGCTAAATTATTTAAGCACAAGTTATTAAGTAATAATCCCCACCACTTATACCTACTATCACACTTTATGAGTTTTAGATGTGGGACTAGTTTGGATGTATGGATTTTACATTGGGATTTTTACCTGGCAAACCCTATAATCTTTTGCAATTACCGCTACGACCTTCGAAACATCGTAATTCCTCCCCCAACCCCGTAATCTTGCTAACCCTTTCCCTACATACCATGTGGTTAACTTCCGTTCATTTACTCGTTAAAATTAACCCGATTTTGTTATGTTCATTTATATTATACCCAATTTGTTTATCAAATTTACATTTATATGGTTTGATTAACTAAGTTTATATTATACGCAGTTTATATTGCAGGGAAGCAACGCAAAATATCCACAAATGAACGACTTCGCACGCGCGAAGCGCGTGCTATGCTTGAGCGGCTGGGCGGCTGTTGATTTGATGTGTGGCACGATCACAACGGTTCATCCGAACTGATCGAACGGCTCCTGTAAATAATGGACCAGACTATTGTTCTTCCCCAACATGGCCTGGAGATAGCTTCGATTCTCAGATTTCTTCGTTCTTCTCCAACTCTTTAAGACGCATGTGGCAGTTCATTTATTGATCTCCAGATGCAGGAGGTGCTCTTCAGTCTCCGAGGATGCACTGTTTCTATGTTGTGGATGTAATCTATCAAATCCAATTCGTGGAAATTTGAACTGCAAATCCTTGCACCTCCAAATGATTATAGTGGAATCCAAATCTACGAATGATGACGTATTTCCAATCAGATGCTTCCAAATGAATCTCTGAGACTCAAATGTTGTTTGTGATTTCGGGATTGATCTCTGACAGAATTTGTTTTGATGTGGTATGGTCGCTTAGCTTCTCAAATAGGAGTTGCTTCGGAGGAGATTCTCAGGTCCGATCCACGTTGTTGCGGTAGATTCAGATGTTGTCAATCAGACATATAAATTGTATCGGCAATCTCTGTGGTCTCGTTCAGATGATGGTGCTCGTGTGTTGACGATGATCTCGACCAGACCGACCCTGATCAAAGCCCCCCCTCCCCCGGCTGCCCCGATCGAAACCTCCCCCCCCCCTCCTCCCGCCGCCTCCGTCCAGATCGACCACCCCCCCCCCCCCCCCCCCCGCTCCCGGCTGCCCCGACCCCCTCGGCGCCGCCGCACCGATGGAACTGCTCCCAGGCCGAGAACCTCCCCCCTCCAGCCCAGGTCAACTCCTCCCTCGACCCCCACAAACCTCCTTCCGTTCACGCACTGCCTCCCGACCCCCAGCCCCCGCGCACCGATGGAACTGCTCCCAGGCCGAGAACCTCCTTCCATGTTAAAGTGCCCTCGACGTTGCTGTGTTTTAAGGTTCTGTCTCAGTGGTGGATTGGGGAAGGGAAGGGAAGATGAAGAAGAGGATAGAAGAAGGAACATGGATGAGAGAAAAAATCCAACAGTTAGATTTTATATGGTTTGATTAACTCAGTTTTAACCTACCCGAGTTAAATCACGGTATGTCAATTTAACGGCAGGGTTCGTGGGGTAAGACGGAGCAAGTTTACGGGGTCTAGGGAGGAATTACGATGTTTCGAAGGTCGTAGCGTAATTACAAAAGAAAAGATTATAGGGTCTGCCGGGTAAAAATCCCTTTTACATTTATCTTCTTCACCTTCACTAGCTCTCTTTCAAAACTGTCCTTTTTGCCATGTAAAAAAACTCAATTTTCGTTGCTTTTCAGTAATTTAAGTTTAAATTTTGATAATTTTGTATTTTATTCTTACTGGATAACTGTTTAAAAAAATGAACTCAACAAGGTTGAAGACAATTACGCAACAAACGAAAGCAGTTGAACGAGGAAAATCATAATTACGGTATACTGCACCAATATTAATTTCCAATCAGAAAATTTTTTTCTTCGGGAAGAAAGAATATCTTGAAATGGAACAAAACTAACTTTTGATCAGAAAATCTTTTTATTTTAAGAAAAAAATTATAAATCATGTTATATATAGGAAGTAGGGTGGAGCATTGATTTCGACCCGACCCAATTCGGGAAGTCCGATCTGAGCCCACTAATTTTCCGTGGGCCTTGGGTCGGATCGAGACATGCTTTTTTAGCAAATCGAGGACACGGACCCAACCCAAGGCTCGTGAGATCGGGCATCCATTTTGGTTCCATGAAGCTGCACTTTGGTTCCAATTTATTGTTATGATATAATTCATTCATAATACATGAATATTGGATGTCTTGTTATGATATAATATTATTATTCATGGATGAAGGAAATATTGGATGTATTGTGACTATAAATTTATGACATCCAATTTGGTTCTAATATGATTTACGTGTGGATTGTTGTAAGTGAATTGTTGAAATCTGGAAAGATTTTGCAGAACTCTTTTCCATGTGATGGAATCATGGTGGAATTTAATTTAGTAACAGTATATGGCAAAAGTTTGTTAGATTATAAAATATTAGGGTGTTTTTGGTACGTGGGTTAGATCAGGTTAATCTGGTAAGGGTAACCCATTTTTGTATTTTGGTGTTTGGATAGAAGGTTAAACTAGGTGTGGGTTTGTCGTGATGTGATTGTATTGAAATCTGAAAAAGTGAGTAGTTATTGTGATGTTATTGTATTAAAGTTTGGAAAAGTGAGTAGACGTCGGGTAGTTTATATTTTTTATATGATATGATGCTATAATATATTATTTTTTGATGGAGTGGATGAAAGAGAAATAATTTATTTAATGTATTAAAAAAAGAGAAAAGTGGAGCCTACATTCCAATAGAAAGAATGGGACAAGGGGTAACCCTCTAGCCGAACGGCAGCTTAAAAGATGGTAGAGTACATTTAGTTAATGCCAAATATTAGAATCCGAGAAGACATAAAAAATAAGTGATTGCATAGAATCATTATGATGTGAACTAATGTACATTGGGAACTAATGTACATGTATACCGTGCAAATTATCTATTTTCTTAAGCAAATCTAAAGGAGGATTTTAGGTCATTAATAAAAGAGAGATCATGGATGGAGATTTTCATGGACGGATGAAATAAAATTGGAGATAAAAGAGGAAATATGCATAGTTAAGCATAATCAAAATGGGTGACGTGGGCCAGGTTGGGCCAACTTGGGTCCTGATAGGTTTGGGTCAGGCTCGACCCGAGCATGATATTTTTGAAATATAAGGGCTTGAGCCTGACCCATTTGTACATCATGTATGGGCCTAACCCAAACTTTTGCGTATCGGGTCAAGATCGGGTCCGGATCGGCCCGGTCATCAATGCACGGTAGAGGATAATGGTCCTTCATCATCCTCTTGTTCAGTTATCGGTAGTCAATGTATATCCTCGTGGATCCATCATTCTTCTTGACAAAGAGGACGGGAGCACCCCAAGGTGAAGTACTCAGCCTCATAAACGCAAGTCAAGTAGTTCCTGTGACTGCACCTTCAGCTCTCCCAACTCAACTAGAGCCATCCGGTATTGAGCCATTGAGATTGTGTATATCAGGTAGCAACGTGATCTCAAACTCAATCTCTCTCAGGCGACAAACCTGACAAGTCATCTAAAAACATATCAAGGTAGTCTGACACCACCATGATGTCTTGGGACATTGGCACTCACTCAGGTGCCTCCTGAATAAAGGTTAGAAATGTATCGCATTCCTAGTCAACGAGTCTCTAGGCTCTCAACAGTAAGATGTACTCCATCTTGGAGTCCTGTAAGGTATCCTCAAAAGTGAATTCGGGCTAATCCGAAATCTTGAAGACATCATTATTCAGAAAGCAGTCAACCAAGGCATGATAAGTTGACAACCATTCCATACCTAAAATCAGGTCAAACCCATCGAGTTGTAATAAGAGACAATCCACGACCATCTTGTGACCGCTAGTCAACACGAGTAAACTTCTTATCATTAATCCGATCATGAACAGTTGCTCACATGGTCCACATATGTAATATGGAGGATCTATGACCTCTGCAACTCTATCTATTGAAGCTACTAATCTCGAGGTAATGAATGAATGTGTTGCTCCAGAATCAAATAAAACATGGAAAAATGATCTAAGATTGAGATCATATCTTTCACTATAGTAGCTGCTGAATGTGCATATTCCCGAATCACTTCATGGAGTTGTCTCTACCTCATCACTTGTCAATCATATATTGAGATGACAAAAATGATAGGATTAACTACAGACATGCTGAATCTACCAGAGTACGCACTACACCCATCATAGATTACAGAAATTTGAAAACTACTACTTTGTAAGAAATGTAAGATAGTATGATGAACCTACATAATCTCTTTATCACCTTAAGCATTATGTTGTTCTTGATTTATGGACCTCCAAGGGAACTTGTCTCCGATGAATGTAGATTTATAGTTTGAAGGGCGCGCCCAACTGAATCAGGTAGTATTCGATGAGAATGTTATGGGTCGTGATTCAGACCTTAGTGAAGTTATCGAGGATAGTGGTCAATTTTTTACATTTTTGAAAGATGTCGTGGAACATATGGTACCTGAAATCAGATGCTATGATTGAAGTTTTTATTATAATTATTCAAGATAAAGGCAAGACACAGAATGACAATCGTTTGCATGAATGATATTCTTGATTTGATACACTAGTTGTTGGAAGCAAAAAATGGTTTCCGGAATGGTTGGCGGGATGTGAAGAAAGAGTTTCGCAAGTTAGGACACAATTCTGAAAAGATTGACGCATGTCATATCTACTGTATCAGAATGCTTATAAGAACATGGATACTTGCCCGCATTGTGAAGCATCCCGAGGGACATTTCTCAAAAAAGGGACGGAGGAAATTTTCCAGAATGGGTACGCCGCAAAAATATTTCCTAGAATGGGCATGTATCGGCAAACGATTTGTTGTGGTACGACAAACATTGTTTGTTGTGCCACATGGACAGACAGGAGGAGACTGAGAACCTAGATTTTTCATTGTGGGTGCATGTTTTGGTCGTCCATGTGGCACGACAAATGGTTTACCGCGCACGACAAATCGTTTGCCACTTGAGACATACTAAGCAAAAAATGATTTGCCGATATATGCCTAGCATGATAATTATTTTCAAACCGTACCTATTCTGGGTAATATTAGCAAAGTGATTCCCCCATCGGGGCATAAATCGCATTTAGATATCGATGTGAAAATGACTTTTGCTCCTGCATGAAGCAAAAACCAAGGTATTCCATTGTTTCCCTCTCATTCCAAGAATGCAAAGATTTGTTCATGTCAATCAGAACAACTAAATGGATGAGTTGGTATGAGATGAATCATTCTCCATACGAACTTATGAGTCATTTACTAGACTCTGCTCAGTGAAAATCGTTAGACTCTATGTTTCCCTCTTTCAGAGAGGAAAACAAAAATGTTGGATTGGATTTTCTTCCTGTTTCGTAGATGTATAAATACTTAGTACTGTCGATGCGCGACAAAAAATGAGATTGATCAGAAGTTCCTAACAAATCTCTTTTAAAAAAATGCAAAAGACAAATAACACACAAAAAAACCTTGAACAAAAAAATCTGCTATCAACAAAAACAATAAATACCGAATGCAATTATGAATTTTAATGCAATGGTGAATTTAATAAGAGATAATAAAAAAACCAACCAATCAATAATCCTGACTTTTTTTAAAGTAGAATAAAAAGTCTAGATGTGTTAATATACGAGATCTGAATTCCCTCTCCTTCCCACCTTTTTAAGTTAAGAGATCAATGTAATAACTTACAAATAAAAAACTGCACCTTCAATTAATTAAAAACGAGCTGACGATGAGATGATATTTCAGTGAAGAACGAAAACGTGTTCTTTAATTGTCAAAAACAATATTAAATAGAAAAAGTAGAATAATAAACGAGTATGTGACTATGAGCAGCACACAAAAACAGGAACGGATCTCCTGATGTAGCAGCGCCCGTTGTAACACAGGAAATCCGTTGGTTGGGAATCACGCGGTACTCGTAGAGAGCTGGAGATAGTTGGCACGCATTCTAAAGTCGTTCATTCTCCGGATAATTGCTCCTCTGCATTACAACAGGGGCTGTAACAACATATAATCTCTCTACACAAAAGGGGCAAGGAATTTAAGAGAGACAATTTAGTTAATATCATATACTTTACAGCTATATACCACCGATCTATTGCTAGTAATTTAGTATTAAAAAACCCATATCTCACTAGCAGAAGGAAAATGGTGATGAAGATTCTAAGAAGATCGGGTCTTCGGATATGGCAAACAACTTCAACGTTTTTGACCACGATCCCAGTCAATCGTCAAGGTTTGAGGACTCATAGTGTTGAAGCCGTACATCTAAGTTGCAAATCGGATCGTGATCGAAAGTTTTGACCGAGGACGGCTTTGATATAGGTGAAAAGAAAATGAAGGATGAGAGGAAAGGCGAGTATGCTGGGACGAGAGCTACTGTCAGCACGGCGTTCTCAATGCATAAGCTCATGAACACACATGTATATCCTAAATCCGCACCAACTTGGATTTCTTTTGTATTTCAAAACCTCTCTACATCTTTAGTACGTGTGAACATACAAGTACCTAACCCAATAATGATCTTGGAAATGAGACTTATTAAATCCATTTGAACAAACACCTTCCCTCTTTTGTATCCATGTTCATACAACCGTTTTGGCATTAAACGGGTCTCTTCGATAATGTTGGGTGCATCCAACGAGACCATGGAAATTCGTTATCACTTAATGGTTTGATGGGATATGAACGGCTCTCTTTTAGCTCTTTGTTAATGGGTAGTCCAACTATATAAAAGATTGTAGTCTTAGCATTTCAAACACAACACACAACACACAATACAATAGAATCATTCTGTTCTCCACCCCCATCTGCTCTTCACCACTTGTGCGCTCATTGTGAATTCGTGTAGGTAGATTTTGTGCTTTATTTTTCTACGACGATGAGGGTCAATGAACGTTCGGCGTTGCTCTCTTACTAGCATCGGGAGACATCATCCAGCTGGGAGGTGACTGAATCTCGGAGCCAGGCTGCCATCAAGCTCATGCATAGGAGCGGTGAATCTATTTTCACGATAGCATCATTCGACATGCCTTTATTTTTAGACTCGATCTTTCAAACTAATATTTCTTTGTTTTTGTTTTGATTGTATTTGCTTGCTAATCTTAAAACACAATATCCTTGCAAACAGTGGTAGAAAACTATAGTATTTTTCCAACATTATGAAGACAGATCCACAAGTTTTCTATCTACTGTTTCATTCCATCTTTGTTAATTAAACCTTTGCAAAATGGATCCTATAGTAATGATGACTTCGGAAGACATTGCTAGTTTTAGACTCAAAAATTTTGTATGATTACATTTTTGTAGATGACAACAAAAAATGAGGTTTTGGCTAACTTCTTTCAAATTAGTCTCTGCTATAACTCCTCCTGAGGAGCCCGAAACTCCCGTCACTCCCATTGATCATGTTAACTCTACCTTATTATCAATAGTCTCCACTTACAATGATCCACTTTCTTCCCCTATCTCAACTCATTGAAAAAACCTAAAGAGATAGATGTAACATCCATATCCTAACAAACCCGAACTCGACCGATTTTTGGTCGATTTTGCCCGAACGACTTTTGATTCATGATTACTTGGTTGTTTTAGGTTGTTTAGTATTGACCGACAACATTATTGGGTTCATTGGATCCAAAATCAGACGAGTTCGGGTTTGCTAGGATATGGATGTTACAAATATAAAAACCTCAAAGGGAGTCTCGTCCTCGAGACTCGAGTTAAGGCTATTCGGTGTCTTGTTTGAATTTCATATGTCCATAAAAACCTCAAAGGGTTTTGAAATCATAAAAACCTCAAAGAGAAAACAAGTCATATATTAATCTTGTATTTAATTACAAAAGCTTGTTTTGATGCTTACATCAGAAAAGCTGCGGGTATCGTGCCCGCATGTCGGCTTCGGTCTCCCACGTCGCTTCTTCGACGCCGTGTTGGTGCCACAAAACCTTGACTAATGGGATCTCTTTGCTGCGAAGCTTCTTCACAGACGGTCAAGTATCGGGACTGGCTTCTCCTCATAAGTCAGATCAGGCTCCACGTCAAGATTCTCGTAGCTGATAACGTGTCGAGGGTCGTGCACATACTTCCTCAGGTTGGATACGTGGAAGACATCATGGATAGCTGAAAGATGTGGAGGAAGGGCTACTCGGTAAGCAACCTTCCCTATCCTAGCCAGAATCTCGAACGGTCCAACATATCGTGGCGCCAACTTGCCACGAACACCAAACCTCTGCACTCCCTTCATGGGAGATACTTGCAAAAATACCCAATCTCCCACCTGTAATTTACAGGGATGTCATTAATATGTGATTATTTAGATGTCATACATATGTTATAATTGAATGGATGAAGAGGAAAGATTGGATTACCTGGAACTCCAAATCTCTTCTCCGACGGTCTGCATAGCTCTTCTGCCGGCTTGTGCCGTCAGAAGCCTCCGTCTCACAAGATCAACAGCTCTCGCAGTCTCCTCCAAGAGATCTACGGAGTAGAGAGTATGGTCACCTACCTCCCGTCAACTGAGAGGTGTAAGACATCTCCGCCCGTATAGGGCATTGAATGGTGCCATACCAATACTAGAGTGATAGTTGTTATTGTACGTGAATTCCACCAAAGGCAAATGGTCCTTCCAGGACCCTTTCCACTCCAAAGTGCATGCGCGAAGTAGATCCTCAAGCGTCTGAATGGTGCGCTCACTCTGCCCGTCTGTCTGTGGATGATAAGCAGAACTCATCTTCAGCTCTGTCTGTAGTGCTGACATGAGCTGATGCTAATAATGAGATGTAAATCTCGAATCCCTGTCAGACACCACCTCTCGTGGTATACCATGCAGCCTGATAATGTTATGCACATAGAGCTTGGCCAATCTGGATGGAGTGTAAGTCGTGTTGACAGGTATGAAATGGGCTGACTTGGTCAACCTATCAACAACGACCCAAATGGAATCATGGCCTCCTGGCGTCTTTGGCAGACCTGTGAAAAAATCCATAGAAATGCTCTCCCACTTCCACTCGGGAATGGGGAGAGACTGTAGTAATCTTGGTGGTCTCTTGTGCTCAGCCTTGACCATCTGACAGGTCATGCATCTGCTGACATGTTGCGCCACATCGCGCTTCATCCCTTCCCACCAGAAATGTCGACGCAAATCACGGTACATCTTCGTGCTGCCTGGATGGATAGATAACTGTGAACTGTGTGCCTCATTAAGAATATCTCTGCGTAGCTGCTCAACATTGGGTACAACTACCCGTCCTGCCTTCCATAAAATAGACTCCATCACAACAAAGTCATCAAATTCGTCCTTGACGGCGCGCATGTATCTATCTCGGATCCAAGGATCGGTCTTCTGGCCTTCTATAATACGATCCCAAAGGCTATTGTATCGAGGAGGCACGACGGTAGAAATAGATGCGCTCTCCTGAGGATGCCAATCGGTCAAAGCGGCAAGCGTATCCCATGGATATAGCCAGTTCGCCGTACCATCAGCATGCGCTCTCCTGCTGAGTGCATCAGCCACCACGTTTCCCTTACTAGGATCGTAAGAGATCGTGCAATCATAATCCTTCAGCAGCTCGAGCCATCTGCGTTGCCTCATGTTCAGCTCCTTCTGATCAAAGATGTACTTAAGACTATTGTGGTCTGTGAAAATCTCGAAGTTCACCCCATATAGATAGTGGCGTCAGGTCTTCAAGGCGAAGACAACTGCCGCCAACTTCAAGTCATGTGTGGGGTAGTTCCGCTCGTACGGCCTCAACTGCCGTGATGCGTAAGCAATCACCTATCCTCTCTGCATCAATACTGCTCCTAGACCTTCTCCAGATGCATCTGTGTAGACTGCATAGTCCTGAGTACCTGAAGGAAGAGCGAGAATAGGCGTTGTAGTCAACCTTTCCTTCAGTGTCTGGAAGGCCTGCTCACAAGAATCGTCCCAAATAAATGGAACTCCCTTATGTGTCAACCGTGTCAGAGGATGGACGATGCGTGAAAACCCGTTGACAAAGCGTCTGTAATAGCCCGCTAATCCGAGGAAGCTCCAAATCTGTGTGACAGTCTTGAGCTGCTCCCAAGACATAACTGCATCTATTTTTGCAGGATCAACTGCAATGCCTGCTCCAGAAATGACATGCCCGAGAAACGAGACCTGGGATAACCAGAACTCACACTTGCTCAACTTGGCATACAGCTTGTGCTCCCTCAATGTACCCAAAACAATTCGTAGATCATTCGCATGATCCCATTCATTCCGTGAGTAAATGAGCACATCATCGATGAATACTACTACAAACTTCTCCAAGTATGGACGGAAGATACGGTTCATCATATCCATGAAAGCCGCAGGTGCATTGGTGAGCCCAAACGACATCACCACAAACTCGTAGTGTCCATAGCGAGTCCTGAAGGCTGTCTTTGGAATGTCCGACTCGCGAATCCTCAGCTGATGGTAGCCTGAGCGAAGATCGATCTTCGAGAAAACCGAAGATCCCTGGAGCTGATCGAATAAATCATCGATGCGCGACAAAAGATAACGGATCTTCACCGTTCTCTTATTTAGCTGCATGTAATCGATGCACAGTCTCATGGATCCATCCTTCTTCTTGACAAATAGAACCGGAGCACCCCAAGGTGAAGTGCTCAGTCTCACGAATCCCAAATCAGGTAACTCCTGCAACTGTACCTTCAGCTCCCTCAACTCGGCTGGTGCCATGCGATATGGTGCCATAGAGATCGGCTGCGTATCTGGCAACAATGTGATCTCGAACTCGATCTCTCTCTTAGGAGGTAATCGTGGTAGCTCATCAGGAAAGACATCTGGATATTCTGATACTACTCGGATATCCTGTATCATCGGCTCCTGATCAGACATCTCCCGAACAAATGCAAGGTAGGAATCGCAACCCTGATCAACAAGTCGTTGGGCTCGCAACACTAAAATGTACTCCATGGTGGAGTCGTGTATAGTACCCTCAAAGGTGAACTCCGGTAAATCTGGAATCCTGAAGACAACTGTCTTCCTAAAACAATCAACTAGTGCATGATGAGTAGATAGCCAATCCATGCCCAAAATCAAGTCGAACTCATCAAGCTGCAGAAGTAGACAATCTGCGATCATCTTGTGACCGCCAATCAGTATGGGCAATTGCCTGACTATCAGGGATATGACAAACAACTAGCCACCTGGCCCTCGGATGTGATATGGAGACGATAGCGTCTCTGCAACTCTATATAAAGAAACTAGTAGCCTTGAAGCAAGAAAAGAGTGTGTCGCACCGGAATCGAATAAAACATGGAAAGGTCGGCCCAAGACTGAGACCATACCTTTCACCACAGTGGCGGCTGAACGTGCATGCTCCTCAGTAACTGCATGTAACTGCCCCTGCCTGGCTGATGCAGCACTAGAACCTGCCACACTCTACGTCTGTCTTTGCTGCTGTCGCCTAAAGTTGGAGTTCCTGCCACGGAAACTCCCTGAACGTTGTATCTGAGGATGTGACTGTGAAGGCTGTGGCTGAGGCTCGCCAGAAGCCTGTGGGCACTGTGCTCGGTAATGTCCCCACTCGTGACATCGGTAACACCGGACTGGTCGAGTAGAGGGAGTAGTTGTGTCCGTGCTCCGAGCTGGTCCTGCAGGTGGTCTATCTGCTCGCTGCGACCCAGATGGTCGAGCGGACTCTGTGCCATGTCCGGTAAGTGCTCCTCCTAGAGTAGTTGATAGAGAAGAGCGAGCACTGCCAGAGAACGTCGAACCTGTAGGTCGGAACCGTCTGGCTGACCTCTGCTGCTGAAATGGTCGACGTATCGGTCCAAAAGATCGCCGCGGTCTAGGCGGTGCTCCGAGCTCCCGAAACGTCTCCCCTGATGTCCTCGAACTTCTCCGCTGCATCGGTAGCCTCGGAATGCAGTCCAGCCAGCTTCTCCTGTACTTCCTCTCGCATGCCACCAATGAACTTTTCTAGATTCTCCTCTAGAAATGCTGTCAGCTGCTCGTGTATGTCGTGACAACTCTGTGTATCTGATAAAGTAATCCTTGGCTGTCATCTGTCCCTGACGAAGCTCTGCAAACAGTCGGCGCTGGGACTCCTTCCACTTCGCAGAAAAGAGGTGGGCTCTGAACCTCGTCTCGAAATCGTTCCAAGTAGGCTCTCGGCCTAACTCGGACACTACGGCCTTCCACCATCGCTCGACGAAGTCTGTCAGTGAATATTCTATGAAAGATAGCTACGTATTTCGTGGCGCATGAATCGCCCTGAGCACCTTCATTACTCTCTTCAGCCACTGCTCAGCATCATCTGGTGGACCAGTGCCCTCGAACAAGGGTATGTTGGCCCGCTGATAAGAAGTGAAGACCAACTGGTGCCTGTGAATGGCTGAATACTCGTGTACATCCTCGTCAGCGAAGTCAACAGGGTCCTGCTTCCTGTCTAAGTCTGCATCCTCCTCAGCTCCATGCTCTGGAATGTCCTCTAGTGGATCGTCAGGATGAGGCTGCTCCACCTCAACGGACTGGTGTTGGTCCTGCCGTATCCCATCCTGGGATGGATAGTACGTGAAATCTGACAGGTCCTTAAATCTCATCTCTATGTCCGTCTGCCTGTCAGCAATCTCGGTCTGCTGGGCCAATATCTGCTCCTGCTGGCCTCTCATAGCAGCCTGCTGCTGCTGAAGATCAGTGAGTGCGCTCAGTATGCGTGCCAGCTGATCAGAAGTATCCTGACCTGGTCGAGATGCCATGGCTCTGTATGAAATCATTTGTTAGTCATAAAAATGCCATAGACAGGTACTTATCATAATGCTTTTCTCTTCTTGGGATATACTATGAAAATTAATGAAATTGGTGACATATGTGGTTATTGAATATGAATGTCATATTTCCCTTCTTGGACTCACGACACGTCGGAAGACTGTCGCTATCCGAGAACTTATTGCGATCGGAATTGTAATACCGCGAATGTGCGTATAGGGGTACCACTGCTCTGATACCAAAATTTGTGAACCCTCGAGGATCCGGGTACCCGTTAATCACACATTTGCACTGTTATTCACATGAGCTCGCAGAAGTTACAGAAAAACAGGGAAATTTTTCTCGCGGTTAATTTCCACTCGACATTCACATCCACAATCATAACCACAAGTTATTAGAGATAATTGGCACCAAAATATCATTTCATTAATTTCCATATGATTTTACAACATGTACAATGTCTACTGGTACATACAATATCCGAAAAATTTGACTGAAGAGAAGAAGCATTTTACAATATTAATTGAACTAAAAACTGTAGTAAAAACCACATACCGTCTGGTATAGACCTGGTCTCCAGGAAGCATGTATAGTTACTGAGCGGCTACTGAACTGCTATTGAATAGCAGGTTGTTTGCCTGCCAAGCGTGTAAGGAAGAAAAGGAGTCAGCGGTTGCTGGTAACTCCCAAAAACTTATATAAAAATAACAGGCATTTGTCGTGACCAAAAGCAAGCAAGTAGAGAGGCATGAGCAACTCAAAATAAAATTTATTTCTACCTGCAATGTAAAAGGCTTCCAGATTTCTAGTAAGCACCTCTTATGATTAGTTATTATCCCAACATTCCCCACATAAGCAAATTTCTATTGTAACCGATTGTACATTTTATTCTCGTAGTACTCAGAGATCATATTTATGAGTGATAATGGAAAAGATGAGATGACAAGATGTAGCTTTTCTAATTATATCTAATTTATGAGGCTGAAAATCTGCTACAGCTGCAAAAAATTAGATAACATCGAACACTTCACCTTGGGGTGCTCAAGTTTCCCTGAAATTCTCAATAAATACACGCTCTGGGTGGTTGGTCTGCTCCAAGGGAGGCCATAGCTACTGCCTCTGAATTCTTGAAGATTTTTGTGCTCCAAGAAGCCAATAGGAGCTGTTTGTTGTTCTTGGCTCCAGAATCCAGCCTTGCATGCCAGAGATTTCCTCTTTGGAAATCAAAAATTCAATGTACATCTCCTTCCCTTTCTCTTGGTGCCATGCATGTGCAAAGTACACCATCATCTCTTGTTGCCTGTCACAAGTAATTCAATCTCCTGACTTGCCTCTGAAAGTTAATAAAAATGTGAGATCATATGAAATTAATTCTCTTCTCCATGTTCAAGAGTTGTAATACTTAAATTTTGATCCACGTTGATGTTTATACTTCTCTATTCCATAAGTTATCAATCACATCTTGCATTAGAGAGATTTTTTTTGAAACTCTGAATATATGGAAATATTACTGGTGATGTTGAGTCCGGTATATCAGAAATGCAATTCAAAATTTACTATCATAATATCATATTTAAGTATACATCTTGATTTATAGTTATACTCCTTATCACCATCTAAAATAGTGACTACTTGGCCATTGATATGAATAACAAGGTCGGCTGTCTGCTTCTGTTAATCTTGATTATGGAAAATATATGTGTTAGTAAGAACAGTGTTGAGATCTTGCCTGTATTTTCCTCTCAGATGTTTTTGTAAGAAATGGTGAACTATCAACTGTCTGATTATAGACAGGACCAAGTTTATAGTAAAAAAAATGCTATTTTGCACTGCATGTATATGTTTCCTTCATTCTTGCACTATATGTAAGAACATCTCCCAGCTTACTTTTAAATCTAGTGATTTTTCCCATCATCTAAACACCACACTGAGGAAGGGATGGACTATTGGCTTGAGATGGTTTAGATCATTCGAGGGGGCATGGGATATATATATTATCTGTCTGGATATATATATATATATATATTATCTATTTATTCCTTTGGAAGCATAATGTTAGGGGAATGATTCTTTGAATCATATTGTTGAGATTCTTTGAATCATATTGTTAAAAATCTTACTTTGCCTCGCCACCTTCTAAATCTTTTATTTTATTGAAATCGGATTATCTAGCTCAGATCATGTTTGCTTTAAATATTCTATTGCTATTGAGATAATAGAAAGATATGGCCTTTTAATAATTATCCAAATTCTAAATTATTCCTTATGATTTCAAAGTTCCTGTACAACCAAATAATAAATTCCTACCAATGATCTGGATGTAGAATCGCCAAGTCTGTTGGCGAAAGAAAACTCAAGCGGTGAAGCCAACAAAAGGGCTCTTCCGTCTCGCCCTCTAATTGGAAGTGCGGTCCAATAGAGGGATAGGTCTACTCCCAAACTACGCCACTGAGACGGGTGAAAGAGACTTCCCGGAAAAGTCACTCTAGAAAAACAGCCCGACCGGTAACGGGCAACTGAGCTCGTACGTAAAACTGAAAACCAAGGATCCCCTGCCTGGGTATCCTAAACAGATGGTCAACGTAACTGGTCTAAAGTCGGTATCCCAACGAGGCGTAAAAACACTGCGAGCTCGCGTAAAAACCGAAAAGGGACTAGGATCCTAAACCCGCGCACTTGGCGGCCGCTGCCCAAACTGGGCTTCCTATCTTCCGCCCAGCTGAGGGTCACCGCGCCCTCGCACGATCAGGTGTAAAGTTCACCATGACCGGCATAATTAATCATCATTCACTCATCACTACTGACTTGATTCACAATTTAGATTTCAACCAACATTATGAAATTTTTGTCCCAAAATAGCCCATGTACTCATTTCAAGTAATCATTGATTTAATAGCACCTAACATGTAGATTTAGTAGTAAGGTGATGTATACAATCGATTTGAATAACCCTTCAAATAAATTCCTATGCACGGAACTACAACCTCAGGTTCTTTTTGGGGTATGAATGGATATTTCAAATCTGGTATCGTTCATCTACCAGTTATAAAATTGGTATTATTGAACACCATGATATGTTATTCAACCCTTGATCAATTTCATAATCTTGTAGCTGATTAGTTACTCAAGCTCTTTTTAATTACAAATCAAGATGATAATTTATACAGTACATTAGTAACATAATTTTTTTGCAACACTTTTGTGTGGTTGTCCCTTACACAATCACTACCATTTAATAGTGAGCCTATCATGAAAAATAATCTCAATGAGCCCAGTTATACCATCATAACAATCGAAGATGTATACTCTTGACTTTCCTATTGTCGATATTTAGTGTTGGTATAGATGGTGATAACTAGGATTACAACAAACTTCACAACTATTGATAATTAATAACCTACAGACAGAATGTTTACATGTATTATGTGTAAATCAATTCACAGGTAAGTGTTTATTAATGAAAGAATGACTTTAGGCAGTGTATTTGAAATGATGTAACCACAGAAATATATATAACTAAAATTTGATTTTTACAAAACAGATTTATTATAAGGAATATATATAATTATCTTCAATTGCTCGACATGAACAAGTGTGCAGATTCAACATGATTATTTAAAAAAAATGGAGGCTATTAAACATTTTATGTCCTAAAATGTAAGTATGCATGCAAACCTTTTTGCATATATACTGTATATGTATCTTTAGTCATACGTTTGTTTTTTTTACTTCACTGGAATTTCAATAACTATACTCTTTGGAATACTTGTGCATGTAACAAGACAACTACCACTATATCAATAGTTCAGAATATATGAGATTATCCAATAGCAATTTCAATCCCAACTATTGTTAGGCATAAGAATTAAATATGTACCATTTCCCATGTGTCTGTAATAAAAATATGTGTACTTCTGAACTTGTTATACACAATCTCTTTTAAGGAAATGAGAACCTCCATGACAACACCATTCTTTCCACTGAGAACGTGTTCCTAAAAACAATACTCTTATGTGTAGTATTAAAACCACACCAATAGAGTGGAAGGTTGGATTTGACATATAGGGTCATGCATGACAACATTTAGGAGAAAGGGAATTTGTACAAAAGATCAATGAGATACTTTTTTCTTCCTACTTCTCCTTCCCTTTTCACTTAAGTTTCCAGCCGAAGGAGCATTTTCTGAGTTCTGTCCACTGTTTCTGAAGTGCTAAACATCAACTCATAAGGTATTGTACTTCTTCCCCTCCATATCCTTGCTACTCTTTGGTCCCTAAGTTGCTCCTGGTCATCTTCTCATCAAGTTGTTACTAACCAAGGACCCCATAGCCATTGCATGTTGGAGATCTATCTCCAAAATTGAAGAAAAATCCAAAGGTACAAGCATATTTCTCTTCCTGTTTCTGCTGTCCAGCACCCATTCAAATCAAGTTGTTGCAATTTCCTCCAAATTTGAAGCAATCTTTAGGTACATTCCCTTCCCCTTATTGCTGCCATGCATGAGTATTTGAACTTACTTCTTTTTTTCAGCCAAATTCTACATGCAAGATCAGTACTTTTCTCCAATTTAGAGATCTTATGTACAGTCCTCTCCCTTTCCTCCTTGCTGTCATGCATGCCCCTTTTTCCTTTTTGATCCCAAAATTTGTTTCTTTGTCCTACAATTTCTCATGTTGTTATGTCTACTAAAATAATTCTCTACATTGTGGGTGTTGCCTTTAAGGATGTTTTGCAAGTAATGTGTTGGGATAATAATTTTTTTTTAGACTTTTGGATAGCCGTCAGTTGCCATTTTTTTAGCAAGTAATTCTAAGAGAAATTATCATTGGCTTCTACTTGTCTGCATATCATGGTAAGAAATCCCATAATTCTTAAGTGGAAACTTCAACGTGACTTTGTGAACCAGGGATATAAGAAAAATATGTTTTTTTTCTCTTCAATTTTAACTTCCTGGAACTTCTGTTCTTTCAAGTTCGAATACTAATAACATTCCAAGCCGAGGTCTTTGAAAGGGAGTTATACATATTGATTTATGTATAATTTTATTCTGGTAATATTTACTTTATCAAGTTATTTTTTTATGATATCTGTGCAATACAAATTAATATGTACAGTTTTACTCATTATGGTTTTAGCTTCTAGATGATTAGTTTAGTCATGCAGGTAACATATCTTAAATTCAAACTTATCTATGTTGACCAAAATATTTTTTTAGATGTGCATCCTTACACATCCTCATGCACGGGTTAATTTTTTTTAAAAAAGGGGAGGTTTAGAATCATTTCATTAATTTCCATATGATTATAGATTACCTTTGTTATGGTAGGATTCTCTCTGGTTTATCCGACGAGCTTTATGACATATACCACATGCACCCTACTAACTCTCAAAATTTGGAAAGCTTTAGATGATAAGTTTGGTATGAAAGATGTGGGATTAGGACGATATGCCTTTATCCAATGACTTGACTTTAAGATGGTAGAGAACAAGCCTATCTCTGTACAAGTTCTTAAATATCAAAATCTTGTCTCTAAGTCTATTGCTAGTGGCTACAAGCTCGAGGAAAATATACAAGTAGCTACTCTAATGGGAAAACTCCCTTCTTTGAAAGATTTCTCTAAATCTCTCCGTCATAGACAAGAGAAGATGAACACATCTTCCTTTATAAAGACTCTTCAAACTGAAGATCATCACAGAGCAAAAGACTCTAAATACAACCCTCTTGTCAATATGGTAGACCATGTCAACACCAAAATATAACCTCATAAATTCCACCCTAAATCCAAACAACCTTTCAAGAAAGGTAAGTAACCTGATCAAAATAATAATACTGATTTTAGGGGCCAACGCATCTGCTACGTATGTGGCAAGCGCGGTCACCTTGTGAACGTATGCAAGAATTGCAAGGGATAAAAGAAGCAACCTCCTAAGAATATTGAAGTCAGTATGATTTCTGTGGGGGCCGGTACTTCTGAAAGTTTAAAAATTAACTCTACTATTCCTAATATTAGTTATGTCTCCCATGATAATTGGTGGTTGGATTCTGGAGCCATATATCGCATCTGCTATGATCGCTCTTCTTTTTCCACATATCAGGCCGATAACAGTTGTGTCATCTCTTGGGTGATGATATCTCCGTGAAACACATCGTAGGCTTCGGACGTATGGATTTGAAGCTCACGTCAGGGAAAGTCGTGAAGATACATGATATCTTACATGTTCCTGAATTTAAGAAGAACCTTATTAGTTATGTCCTAGTTATGTCTTCTGGTTACTCCTTATTAAGTCATGGAAATAAAGTTGTAATATCTCGTTTTAGATCTTTCATAGGTGTGTTGGCTATACTTGTAATGGTCTTATCAAGCTTAGTGTTGAGTCTTGTAATGATTTTTCACATATTAATGAGAATTGCATTAGAACTCTTTCTGCTATCGTGTCAAATGATCTTTGGCATGCACGCTTAGGACACATGAACAAAAATACAATGAAGCGTATGGTTCACATGGACTTAGTTCTCAAAATTGACATAACAGATAATGAAAGATGTCAAATTTGCGTGCAAGCCAGATTGCCTAAGAAACCCTTGGATCAATAGAAAGAAACTCTATACTACTTGACTAGTCCATACTGATGTATGTGAGCTAAACCATGTTCTCACTCGTGATAGCATGCGCTACACTGTGACCTTTATAGATGATCTTTTAAAGTATTGTTATGTTTATATGCTAAGATCTAAAGATGAGCAAATAGAAAAGTTTAAGAGCTACAAATCCCAAGTAGAGAACCGAACCGATAAGAACATAAAATGGATTAGATCCGATAGAGGGGATGAGTATACTTCAAATGAGTTAAACCAGTTTTGCGAGGAACATAACCTTATGCATAAAATCAATGTTCCTCATAACCCTCAGTCTAATGGTGCGGATAAAAGGAAGAACT
Source organism: Ottelia alismoides (assembly GCA_037367405.1). Taxonomy (NCBI): domain Eukaryota; kingdom Viridiplantae; phylum Streptophyta; class Magnoliopsida; order Alismatales; family Hydrocharitaceae; genus Ottelia; species Ottelia alismoides. The sequence goes on along the minus strand of JAZKJV010002916.1, from coordinate 134,676 downwards.
TAGCACTTATCGACATGGTCAATGCCATGTTAGTTGAATCTAATCTTAACCAACGATTGTGGGGGAGGGGGTCTCTTTTAACTGCAAACTATGTGCTTAACTGCACCCCTTTCAAACACATAGATAAAACTCCTTATGAACTTTGGTTTAACAGGAAACTGATTCTAAAATACCTTAAAGTACGGGGATGCTTAGCCAAAGTTAAGATTCCTAAAATAAGAAGAGGAAGTTAGGTCCTAAGATTGTGGACTCTCTTTTCATAGGATATGTAGAAAATAGTAATACCAATAGATTTCTAGTCATAAAATCTGATATCCAAGAAATCAGGGTCAACTCAATACTAGAGATTAGACTCTTAGATACAGTATACTATGAAAGCATCTTTCCTCTCAAATCTTCTCTCCCTTGACAAGTTAGTGAAGGAACTTCAAATTCTCAAAATATTGAATCCCCTCAAGATATACCACAAATTATCGAAGAAGCAGAACCATTAGACCAAGAAGTGGTTGAGCTCCATGATGACCTAGGTCGAGGTAAAAGGACTAAAATAGCTAAGAACTTTGGTCCTGACTTCTATACTCTCTTGGTAGAAGAATATCTCAAGACCTACGATGAAGCTATGAAATCAATAGATCATAGTTCTGGAAGAAGCATTTGATAATGAAATAGAATCTACAATGAACAACCACACTTGGATTCTGATCGATCTTCCCCTAGGGTAGAAGACTATTGGATGTAAGTTGGTTTTCAAAATAAGTTATGGGCAGATGGTTTCATAGATAAGTTTAAGGCTAGACTTGTAGCCAAAGGATACAAACAGAAAGAAGGTGTTGAGCCCCTATAACAAAAATTACATCTATCAGTATTCTTGTCACCTTGCGATTCACAATCTTGAAATCCATCAAAGGGATGTCAAGTTTGCTTTCCTAAACGACGACTTGAGGAAGAGATCTACATGGATCAATCTGAAGGGTTCATAGTCTCTGAACAAGAACACAAGGTGTGTAGATTAGTAAGATTTTTATAGGACTTGAAACAAGCACCTACGCAGTGGAATGATAAATTTTATAAAACTATTTTATCTGTTGACTTCACTGCTAATAAATCTGATAGATGCATTTATTCTAAGACCTCTGAGAATGGTATTGTAACCATGTGCTTGTATATTGATGACATCTTAATCTTTGGATCAAATTCAACTATTATCTATGAGACTAAATCTTTTCTTGATAAAAACTTTGATATGAAAGATTTAGGAATAGCTGATGTTATACTTGGAATAAAATTGAGTAGATCTACTTTTGGCTACACTTTAAACCATACTTGCTATGTAGAAAGGTTTTTGCATAGGTTTGATGTGTACCATAGTGTGCCTGTTAGTACTCCATATGATCCTTCCCTACATCTTAAGGCACATACTAGTAATCCTATGGATTAGTTAAGATATGCTCAAGTCATAGGAAGCTCAACGCATCTAGCCTATTGTTCTAGACCTGACATAGCATATGCTATCAGTAGGTTGAGTAGGTACAGTAGTTGTCCTAATGATGACCTAAGGCTTTGATCAGAGTTTTTGGGTACCTTAAGGGTACTATGGAATACAGTTTACAATACACTAGTTTTCCAGTTGTATAAGAAGGCTGCCCGGATGTAAATTGGACTGCAGACTCTGATGAAAGCAAGTCTACTAGTGGTTATGTGTTTCATCTTGGTGGTACGGCAGTCTCTTGAAAATCCTCCAAACAAACAGTTAGAGTAAGATCCACATTGGAGGATGAGTTTATAGCTTTGGATTTAGCTTGCTGTCAGGCAGACTGGTTAAGAAAACTTTTAATAGATCTATCCATCATTTCAAAGCCTTTTCCTCCTATCTATATTCATTGTGATAGTAGATCTGCCATAGATAAAGCTAAACAATCTAAGAGTAACCCTGAAAAATATTTTATGAGATTGAGGTATGAAGAGGTGAGAGACTTCATTACCCAATGTGTAATATCTCTATAATTTGTGAAATCTGTAGAGAATATTGTTGATCCTCTCATAAATGATTTATCTAGAAAGCTAGTACTCAATGCGTCGAGGGGGATGGGTCTTTTACCTATTAGTTGAACACCATAGTGGTAATCCAACCAATCCAAAACTGGAGTTCCCATGAGGAATGGTTCAAAGGGACAACTAAGTTGTGTTAATGTTCAATGGAAGCACAAACTTAAGATTTTTACTCCTAACATGTCCCTATGACGCGTAGTGCTTCGGTGTTGTCTTGGTAGAGGAAGAGTTTTTCTCTGAATGGAGTCAAGCCATATGTGGCAGGGTGTACGATCAGACAATACACCCTCTTGGATTCGCACAATGTGAGTGTAACCTTAGGCCAAGGTTTATGTGAGTTGGGTATCTCGCTAGAGCACTCGTGAAACAAATTCTTGCGAAGGTCGTAATGCGCATACCGATATGAATATCCTCGTGCTCTCATCTATGTTTGCACGATTTATTGAAATACGAATTACATAGTCTGGTTCAAGACGTCGTTCACCACATCTCTCAGGATGTAGATGAATTATTGCTAGGCAAGGTTCAAAGCCACAAGCTATCTATGCTAAAAGACAGAGTTCAGTCTTATTTTATTTTTAGTTAATTATTCTTTATTATCATTCTTTAAATTTCCTTTTTCTTTTTATTCTTTAAAAAGATTTATGAAAAATATGAGGGAATGTTGGATTTCCTTTGTATTTCAAAACCTCTCTACATCTTTAGTATGTGTAAGCGTGCATGTGAGTTTAATTTAAAATATTTCTTTTTCAAGATTTATTTTTAGTCCATGCAATTTTCTATTTGCGCACAAGTACCTAACCCAATAATGACCTCGGAAATGAGACTCATTAAATCCATTTGAACAAACACCTTCCCTCTTTTGTATCCAGGTTCATATAGCCGTTTTTAGCATTAAACGGGTCTCCTCGGTAATGTTGGGTGCATCCAACGAGGCCATAGGAACTTGTTATCATTTAATGTCTTGATGGAAGATGAACGACTCTCTTTTGACTCTTTGTTAATGGGCAGCCCGTCTATATAAAGGATTGTAGTCCTAGCCTTCAATAACAATACACAACACACAACACGCAACACAACATAAGCATTCTGTTCTCCCCCCCCATATGCTCTCCACCACTTCTGCGTTCACTGTGAATTCGTTTAGACAGATTTTGTGCTTTGTTTTTCTACGACAATGAGGGCCAACGTACGTTCGACGCTACTCTCTTGCTAGCACCGGGAGACAATATCCAGCTGGGAGGTGATTGAATCTGGGAGCTAGGCCGCCATCAAGCTCGTGCATAAGGAGCGGCGAAATCTGTCTTCATGACAATGTTTTTCGACGTGCCTCCATTTCCCGGGCTGGATCTTTCAAACTAATATTTTTTTGTTGCTGTTTTGATCGTATTTGCTTGACAATCTTAAAACACAATATCCTTGCAAACAATGCTAGAAAACTATAGTATTTCTCCAACATACTGCCTTCGATTAGCGTAAGATTGCCAAGTCAAGGATACTCGACCATCTGTCTGTACACATGTGCACATACACATGAGTCGACATGCTAGCAAACATATAGTCGAGTTGTTAGCTTGCTTGCTTTTGAACTTACCCTTTTACTCTCAGTATAATAAGTAACGTAGTCTTTGCTGTTCAATTGTCAACTTACGTTTATCTGCACAATGCAATATTTCTCTTGGCAAAGTTCTCGATTATCCCTGAAGTTTCCTATTGCCCAATATTTTGGTATGAATGATCTATTATGCATCAACGCAGGATGTTTTCAGACAACACTGAATGGCATGCATTAGAAAAAAAAGTTTGATTTTTTTTTGTTTGGAAGTGGATGTGAGTTTGAATGTTTGCTTGAAAAAATATATTTTGCGATCGTATATTTGTATGAGCGACATGTTATGTAACACCCCAATTCCAAACATAGTACCATACCTAAAATTCACGAAGTGTGGGTGTGGTTTATAAGTGATGGGGACTACTACTTGACAACTTGGGCTTAAGCATTTTGGATGGTTGTCAACGGGTCCATTTGGGCCTGAACCTAACAAGTTGTCAGGGTCAGTTTTCCTCGATAACAGACCGGGGACCTAAGCCCGGGATGTTACAAATGGCCTTAGAGCCAAATTCTCTCTAATAGTGGAAAGGGCTGCCCGAGAGGTGGAGCCGCCCCTACAAAGAGGTTAAAGGAAATGGCTACCTGGAGCGTGCAACCGCCACTATCACTGTGAAGAAGTGATGGGCCATGTCGCAACGAGGACGTTGCGAATATAAGTGGTGGAGGTTGTAACATCCCAACCCCAAACATAGTACCATACCTAAAACTCACGAAGTGTGGGTGTGGTTTATAAGTGATGGGGACTACTACTTGACAACTTGGGCTTAAGCATTTTGGGTGGTTGTCAACGGGTCAATTTGGGCCTGAACCTAACAAGTTGTCAGGGTCAGTTTTCCTCGATAACGGACCGGGACCTAAGCCCGGGATGTTACAAATGGTATTAGAGCCAAATTCTCTCTGATAGTGGAAAGGGCTACCCGAGAGGTGGAGCCGCCCCTACAAAGAGGTTGGAGGAAATGTCTACCCGGAGCGTGCAACCGCCACTATCACTAGGAAGAAGTGATGGGGCATGTCGCAACGAGGACGTTGCGAATATAAGTGGTGGAGGTTGTAACACCCCAACCCCAAACATAGTACCATACCTAAAACTCACGAAGTGTGGGTGTGGTTTATAAGTGATGGGGACTACTACTTGACAACTTCGGCTTAAGCATTTTGGGTGGTTGTCAACGGGTCCATTTGGACCTGAACCTAACAAGTTGTCAGGGTCAGTTTTCCTCGATAACGGACCGGGACCTAAGCCCGGGACGTTACATGTTAAACTCAAGGATTTTGCAATTAATCTGCGAGTGCAGTTCATACTGTTGGTAGATCATCGTGGACACCGTAATCGCTTACCATGAACCATTGTAAAATTGTAATCGATGTCTAAGTATGCAGTGATTTTGTGCAGTTGGACGAGGTAGACCAGTCACACGCGAAATCTGTTCATTTCTTTTAAAAAGCGTATACATTGTTTTACATTACTTACGATTATTTAACGCCAATAAGGCGATGAGCCATATTGTAACGTCCCGGGCTTAGGTCCCCGGTCCGTTATCGAGGAAAACTGGCCCTGACAACTTGTTGGGTTCAGGCTCAAATGGACCCGTTGACAACCACCAAAATGCTTAAGCCCAAGTTGTCAAGTAGTAATCCCCACCACTTATATACCACACTCACACTTTGCGAGTTTTAGGTATGGCACTATATTTAGGGATGGGATGTTACAACCTCCCCCACTTATATTTGCAACGTACTCGTTGCGACATGGCACATCACTTATTCCCAGTGATAGTGACGGTTGCACGCTCCGGGTAGCCTTTTCCTCCAACCTCTTTGTAGGGACGGCTCCACCTCTCGGGTAGCCCTTTCCACTATTAGAAAGAATATGGCTCTGATATCATTTGTAACATCTCGGGCTTAGGTCCCCGATCCGTTATTGTAAAAACCCCAAACAAGGTCTCGTACGTGGAAAACAAAAATTTCCGGGTGGGATAAATAGTGAGGAGCTTACTACCGAACAATCCGGCTTAAGCATTTTGGGAGTGGTTAATCGGATCCGTATGGGCCCGATCCAAGAGGTTGTTAGGTTCAGTAACGCTCCAATAACGGACCGGGGACCTAAGCCCGGGATGTTACAAATGGTATCAGAGCCAAATTTTCCTCTGATAGTGGAAAGGGCTACCCAAGAGGTGGTGCTGCCCCTACAAAGAGACAGGAGGAAATGGCTACCCGGAGCGTGCAGCCGCCACTGTCAGTGGGAATGAGTGATGGGCCATGTCGCAATGAGGACGTTGCGAATATAAGTGGGGAGGTTGTAACACCCCAACTCCAAACATAGTACCATACCTAAAAACTCACGAAGTGTAGGTGTGTCTTATAAGTGATGGGGAATACTACTTGACAACTTGGGCTTAAGCATTTTGGGTGGTTATCAACGGGTTCATTTGGGCTCGAACCCAACAAGTTGTCAGGGCCAGTTTTCCTCGATAACGGACCGGGGACCTAAGCCCGGGACGTTACAAATGGTATCAGAGCCGAATGCCCTCTGACAAGTGGAAAGGGTTACCCGAGAGGTAGAGCCGCCCCTATAAGAGGTTGGAGGAAATGGCTACCCGGAGTGTGCAGCCACCACTATCACTGGGAAGAAGTGATGAGCCATGTCACAACGAGGACGTTACGAATATAAGTGGGGGAGGTTGTAAAAACCCCAAACAAGGTCCCATACTGTTATAAAATAAGGAGCGGAAGCAAAAACATGGAAACGTGATAAACAACATACGAAGAACGGGATTTAACGTGGAACCTTACTCCGTGAGGAGCGGGATGAAACCACGGGAGAAGCCCTCAAATAGGGCGTGTTTGTATATTGACTTTCTCAATGAGTACAGGGGGTGTGGGGCTCCTTATATAGCCCCACGGACAGACCCAATAGTGACCGCTCCCCCATGTGGTACTAAATACATGGGTGGACTCTTTTCTTTTCCAACATTCCCCCTCAAGTTGGTAGCTGAGACAGCTGCAACTTGCAATAATAAAGAAAAATATACATCATTACATCTTCACTTGAAATCACCACAATAAATGTATGTATCCGCAACTGGTAGACAAACCCGCTTGCTGACGGGTATATCAGGTCACTGGAACGTATCTCTGTCGTGCCTGGAAGGTCACCGGACTGTCTCTGTCGTGCCTGCATGGTCACCGGATCTCTGTCTCAGTCGTGCATGCGGGTCACCGGACTTTGTCTCTGTCGTGCCTTGAAGAAAACAAATCCAGTGCGGAGTCGATGTCGAGGATAGAGACACCACGATGAAGATCGATGCACAGTGAAGATGGCTTGATATTCTGTGAAATCCGGAGTGTTTGGTCTGTCAGTTAATGATGTAGGATGTATATGGCTTTTACTCCCCCTTTCTCCCAAACTTATGAGAATAATGAAAATAAAGACAAGTTGGGAGAAGCAAACATGAATCACATTTTTTATGCGTACGACTTTTTTCCTTGTACGCGACTTTTTTTTCTTTTTTTCGATTTTTTTGTTAACATATGCGTACGGCTTTTTCTTGTACGCGCCTCTTTTTCTTTCTCTTTTTTTTACAAACTTCGTTTTTTTATAAAAAATATCTCCCTCCTTTTTTTTGACTGCCGCAACCCCCTTTGGCCTTCTCCTTTTTCCCTTTATTTTTTTCCAACCATCACGGGCCAATGAGGCCTCTTTCTCCCCTTTTTTTTCACATACGGATAGTTTGTTCAACTGTGGCCCACATAAGATCAGCGAAACATTTTTTAAAGGCATGGGCCTTAGGGTTCCCAAACGAAGGCGCCCCTCCCATTCTCTTCAAGCGTCGCCCGCCCCCAAAGAGCCTCCTGTGTGCATCCAGATCTGAAGGAGCAGGAGGGTGCGCGGCTGAGATGGAGTGGCACCTGCGCGAGTTGCGCGCATGATATGTTGGAGGCGCTTGTAGCATGGGGAAAGGGCGGGCTGCATTTCTTGTTGCTGGAGCGCGAGACGCTCGCCGCCTGGAGCTGATAACGATGAGCGGGATCTCGCGCCGCCGTTGTTGTTGGAGAATGGGATGGACGTTGCCTTGCGCGAGGTCTACGCCGCATGGGCCTGGGCGCAGGGGGGAATCGCCTGGTCGAGTTGATAAGCACCACAAGTGCTACCGCTGCGCAACTCTGATTGATGGATGACACATCTTGGAGGATGCCGCCTGGGCAGCGTTGGGGCATACGCATGATGCTCGACCTGCGATGTTGCCGCTTTTTTTGCGACGAGTGCGATGGCGCAGATCCAGAGAGGGGCTGACTCGAGGGTCCAGATCTGAATGCAGAGAGGGAGGCTGCGCCTGGTGCCGTTGAGATCGATGTCGCATCTGCGCCGCCTCTCACGTTGGTATCATAGGTTTCCAGAAAGAAACCATCCACGATGATCTCGCTAACCTGGAGAGAGGCCAGAATGTGGACAGAGATTAGGGTCCTGACGGGAATCCTAAAACTTGGATCTTAAAAAAAACTCAGGATAATTTTTCTTCCGAACAATCTTTAAGAACAACGAATAATATATCTAATCTCGAATACACAAAATAAAGAATATAAAATTCCTCGAGAATCGAACCCGCTCTGATACCATGTAGAAAAATAGAATGCGGAAGCGGAATCGCAAATAAAGATAGAACAATAAGAACAAAGATTTTAACGTGGAACCCTACTCCGTGAGGAGCGGGATGAAACCATGGGAGAAGCCCTCAAATAGGGCGTGTTTGTCTATTGACTTTCTCAATGAGTACAGGGGGTGTGGGGCTCCTTATATAGCCACACGGACAGACCCAGTAGTGACCGCTCCCCCATGTGGTACTAAACACATGGGTGGGCTCTTTTCTTTTCTAACACATACCGTGAAAAACAAAAATTTCCGGGTGGGATAAATAGTGAGGAGCTTACTACCGAACAATCCGGCTTAAGCATTTTGAGGGTGGTTAATCGGGTCCGTATGTGCCCGATCCCAAGAGGTTGTTAGGGTCAGTAACGCTCCGTTAACGGACTGAGGACCTAAGCCCGGGACGTTACACATATGGTGTTAGGGAACTAGGGCGATTAGATGAAGTGTTTGGTGCATTTGGATACCCCAGTGCAAGTAGTAACAACCAATCGCACGGGAAAAAGTGGTCGATAAACGGTGGATTAGCCTCTGTTGATCAATCACTATGGCAATCAATTTGTTATGACTCGAGTTAAAAAGCTCGGGTTTGCAAATTCTTGGTCTTGTAGGAAAGCTCTCGATGAGCTGCTCACAACGAAGCTATGTTTTATGTCTTGAGTTAAGAAAGTTTTTGACACGAGAGACAAGTAATTTTGCAACGTCAATTTCAAACTGCACAAGATTTAATAATTAACGCATGTACAGGGCAAGTTATACTGTATATAGCATGTTCGGATTTTATTAATTAAGTAAATCGAACAATAACATGACACCACCACAGGCTCACAACCCATGACGTGGAATTCAAAACTCAAAGCGCGGCATCTTGGGTCTGTTTGGTTATTGGGATGATGTGGGTTGGGATAACCTGATGTGAATTGTAGCTGTTTGAAATTTTTATGAGGATTGGAGAGAGTTGGAATAAGGTATGTGATGTGATGTCATTATGATATGTGATGGAATTCAAATCTAAGAATAGAGATGGGTAAATTGTGATAATATGAGATAACATGAGATAACATGATTACCAAACATACCCCTAGGGTGTGCGTTGCTAAGAAGTGATGTCAACACCCCATCTAATAATTATGTGATTGCAAAAGAATAATTTTTTTATCCGATTCCATCAAATTAGCGACAAATGTGATGATTTCGTATTGAATTGAACCATGCAATCGACAAGACACTTAATTGCTTAGTCCTTGTCATTTTTGCCGGTTGTTATTGTAATTGCTAGTAAACATTACTAAATTTATTGATTTGGTAATGGATATTGTGCAATACCCATACATATGACTAACATAATCTCTATTACGATATTACAAGCTAACAAGCAAGGTCCATGGATAAATGTCAAAGTTATAAGATGACAAGTTAACATTATAAACAAATCATGATGCCATTTACATGCTGGTAAAGTAAATGAAGTCCATCCATATTTTGAATCAACCAATTCACAAAAGGCACGTATACATTAGAACTGGATATCCATCGGAATGAATCGTGTTGACCTGTATTTCGATAATCGTGGGTCGTATGGGTAATGATCAAATGGTTTGACTACCTGCCCACGAATACTCCAAGACAAAACTTACCTCGTTGAGGAGGTACCCTATAGGTCTGTTTGATTACTGAGTTGGTTGAGTTGAGGTATCTACATGTGAATAGTAGCTGTTTGGAGGGTTGGATGATAATTGCAATGTGATGTGAAATTAATTATATGTTATATTAACTTTTTAGTGATTATAATATGTTTTTATGTTAATAATTTTATTTGAATATGGTTAAAAAATATTAGATCAAAGTTTTTTACGTAGGGTCAATACATGTAGTCCCAACCCAAGAATGCATGGTTGAAACTTGAAAGTAAGGGACCAAGGGTATGCCATGGTACTCCGATGTACGTTGGCAACCAAACAGACCTTATGGGTCTGTTCGATTAAGTTGGGATGAGTTGGGGTAACCTGATGTGAATAGTAGCTGCTTGGGATGATTATGAGAGTTGGAATAAAGAATGCGGTGTTGTGTCACTATAATTTGTGATGGAATTCCAACTCAAGAATAGAGAGGGGTAAACCTTGTTACCCCCGGGGTAACCCGGTTACCAAATGGACCTTATGTGCGTTTGGTTTGTGTGTTAAGGTTTGGGAGGATTTGTGTGATGTGATTGTATTAAAATTTGAAAAAGTAGGTAGTTATTATGATATGATTTTATTGAAATTTGAAAAAGTGGGTAGTTGTTGTGATGCGATTGTATTGAAGTTTGGAATAATATTTAGAAGTTGAGTATTTTATGATTTTTAGATGATATGATGGGATAATATATTTTTTATGGAGAGAGAGTGAAACCCACTAGTAATTTAGAAATATGGTTTTTGAAAAGTAAACTCCCAAAGTAAGAGGGTAACCCCCAACCTGTTATAGGAATATTAATAGCATTGTAAAAACAATCCACCTTAGTTTTCTCCGCATTCAATTTCCACAGGGACATAAGTGAAAAAAACAAAAAAATGGGGCTCTCTGCGGAGATGCGAGATGTTCCCCTCGGTCCTCCCACCTTTCCCTCCCATTTGAACCCTAACACCACATGCGACCTCTGGCCTCCGCCCTCTCCGTCGCACCACCACCTCCGAAGTTCCCCGTCCACGGCAGAAGATCTATCATTGCATCCGCCTGTTCTGGTAACATCAACGTCTCACATTTCCTTCTCCCTCCACTTCCATCTACTTTGCTGTTATCTCTTGCGTAACTAGTTCTTGTTACAAAGTTTATATAACGCGAATTTGGAGTTGGACCCGATTGAGCTCTCCTCCTCGTGCATCGCACCTTGTCCAGAAACTTCGCCTCAAGAATTTCAACTCTGGGCCCTGACAGTACACACAACGGGTAAATAACAAGTACATGGGATTACCTTGTCGAGAGGTGCGGAAGGAAGGCTAGCTCGTGATGTGAATTCATGTGTTTGCTAAACGTGGATTAGGATTAGAATAAACGATGGGGTCTTATTACAGTAGAAGAGCAGGTTGGTAGAAAGGAACGAGGATTCGTGGGACAATACTTTGATGCCTACCAAGGGTTGACCGCTCAGGTCTTTTCGAGTCAATCTCATGTCAATCCTTCTCCAACCCATCACTGCACAATATATCTTTTTAGCTCGGGTTCTCTTCAGACACATTAGTATTCATCTTGTCGTATTGATGCAATCCTGCAATAGGGATTTATTTTCTATACCATCCAATTAATTTCCTCCCTCTTTTGCCCTTATTTATTTTGTGTAATAGGGCGTAGTAAACAGTCAATTTTGTTTTGGTCAAGGCTTTAAGTTTAAGAGTTATAATTTTTTTTGGAAGGTACCTGCAACAGGAGCTGTAACTTGTAACCTTTATAAAAGAGGGAGAAAGAGAGAAGAAGCCGGATTCTTGAGCTGAGAAATAGATCCACTGTGAGCTTCACCACCTCCACTCCCTGGTATTTTTTGTTTGAGTATTACACATTCATTACTCATTGCTGCACAATATTAACAATATTCACTTTCTACCGACAAAGTCAACACTTCGTTATCAATTATATCTTGTTACCAGAGTCCACAAATTTTAAGCGTATTATATGCATTTTAACCGCAACTTATATCTTGTTGACAGAAGCTGACATTATTTTTTTTAATTTTCCATTTCAACAAATCTCATTCTTAGCAGGAATACAAAGCCTCTCCTCATCACTATCTTATAATATATTATCAGCTTTCGCCTCTCTCGATCTTTCTCCCACCACACTGCTGTCTTACAACCACCCGTCTCTGTCCCTCTGTTCGTGGAAGCCATAGGATGCTGAGATTATACTCTTTCCTGCAGGTTTATGACACTTGCGCTGTCATAGGTGACATTTTCATGCTTGTTGTGGCCTTTTTTCTTGAGTTGCAAAGCATTCATAGGTCTGTTAACAGTGTTTTTTTCCTCATCCATCTCCGTTCCTGAGTTGCTAAAGTTATTTATTGAGACCATTTTTGATTTTTTTAAATTTCTTCGCACCTTGGTTGGAAGCACAATGGATTCTTTTTGGTAATGGTCGAGCATTGATCGGTGCACAACTTGCTAATTATTGGTGAGATGTTCTTGCAGATATGGAATATAACGGTAATCTGAGACCCTGTAAGTCAAAGCAAGATTGCCTTATATTTTTGAAAGAAAATGAGGTGGCATCCCACGTTGGGACCCATCACAAAAAGTATATATATATATAAAAGTATAAAAAATGTGTTACATCTTGCTTTATGTTGCCCAGATGAACTTAAAGCCCTACAATGTTCAATTACGTTTTCAGTGTAACATCTTTGTTCCTCAAAAATGCTACCATTCCTAGCGCACCATATCGCCCAGATTAAAGCAAAGGGGTATGCGCTGTCCATGTGGCCTTAACCACAAACTGCTCTAATGCTCCCCCCAAAATTGGCACAATCCTGACCATCAATCCAAGCCAAGATGGCTCTGGTCCAAATCTAACAGAGGATGAACATGAAAGAAAAGATGATCAACGTCCTCCACCGCTGACCCACATCTTGCACAAGGATCTACCCCAACCCTCAACAACAGGCTCCGGCATGCCTGCGTGAGAATCCTTTTAAGCTGAAAGAACCATAGAAAGATCCTGATACGGTCAGGAACCTTGCTCCACCAGATGATCTTGCTGTCAGCAGCAACCTCCTCGTCCAACTCCTCCCTATCATCCACCAAAAATGACATGTATTCTTCACTGAGGACTTTTCATCACCCCAAAGTCCAAACAAAGTGATCCATGCCCTCGGATGGACCCTCAAACTACGCCAGATTCGCCTGCAAATTCATGTACTCCTGAATCCTGCAATCGGACAAACCCGAGGCGAACGATGGAGACCACGTAGCATGCATCCATATATTTCTCACTGGCAACTCCCTGTTGTCTACCAACTGCATGAGGCGCGGGTATCGATCGCCCAACGCCCCATCACCTGTCCAATCATCCCGTCAAAAGCGACACCCCACTCCATCCTCGAGAACCGGCCTCAACTTTAATGCCAACTCCGGGATCACCTCAGTAATTCCCTTCCATAGCGAAGATGGCAATCACTTCGGAACGATGACACGCGACATGGACACCCCATAGAGCTTCCTCATCAGACTAGGTCGTCCTATTTTCCCCATATGCGGACTACCCACTTAGCCATGAACGCTTTGTTACATCTCTGCCATCCGAAGAACTCCCAAGCCGTCCTTTGCCTTTGGCGCAATCACCTTGCTCTAGTCTACCAAGTGTACTCCCTTTCTCTGCTACCTCCCATCAGACTAGAAGAAATGCCTCATCAAGACCTCAATCCTCGCACGAACACCCACAAGAAGTAGTCTCGTGGAGCAAAAAAAAAGAATGGCTGAAAGAATGTGCTTCAATAGAATCAATTTCCCCCCTTTCGAAAGCATCGTCATCTTCTAGCCTGTCGGCCTCCCCTTCAATCTCCCCAACAACATCCGCCAGTCTCGAGATTTGGGCCGCCCCTCCACCAAAGGAAGCCACAAATAGGTAATCGACAGTGAAGCCAAACGACAACCTGAAATTGCTGCCGCTCTATGCATCTCCATATCATTGAAGCCAAAGGGGACCACCATTGATTTTTGTCTGTTAATGTGCACTCTGCAGGCTAAAAATGTCTCCAAAAATATCCAAGATGGTTGACGCGCTCCGCATTTGTACCTCATCAACCCCCCATGAACACCACAATGTCACCAACATATTGCAGAAGCGGGATCGATGTTTCCTCCTCAAATCCAGTACACCAACCACCTCTTCTAGTCAGCCTCATCATTATCGCCATTGCGTCCGCCACAATCACAAACAAGAGCGGAGCTAGAGGGCATCCCTGCCTAATACCCCTCTATGGTTGGAAAAAGCCCCCTTCTGGACTGCAATTGACCAGCATGGCTTGAGAGACCGTTATGATGCATCGCTTGATCCACGAAATCCATAGGCTCGGGAAACATCTCTTCTCTAGGGAAGCTCACAAGAATCTCCAGTCCACACTGTCATATGCCTTTGAAAAACCCACCTTCCAAATAAACACCTCTGCCTTGTTCCCTTTCCAGTCCATCGCCATCTCGAATGCCATGAACAAGCCATCAACCATAGCTTTCCCCAGCACAAATGTCGTCTGATCCGACGAAACAATCCTTTCAAGCACTCCCTTCAACCTATTCGCCAGGATCTTTTCAATAATCAGATAGACAACATTCGACATCGCAATCATCCTATAATCCTCCACATTGTTTGGTCTATCCTTCTTTGGAAGCAGAAAAATGTGTGCCTTATTCAACCTCTCAAAACCACAACTACCATCTTGAAATTTCGCAAGCACCTCCATTAAGTCCTGCTTGATCATATCCTAAAAATTCATGGTAGAAAAGAATCGGGAACCCATCCAGGCATGGCACCCCATCCGCATTCTATTGAAACAATGCCTGCTTGGCCTCCTCCTCTGAGAAATCTCTCACAAGAGAAGTCATGCCAGACTCAGGGATGCACACGACACCATTTCCTCGCCATCCCCAACCAGGATTAGATGGAAAGAGAGTGATGCAAGGTTGCCTTATAAAAGAAAGTTGGCTTTTTGAGGGTCTTTCTAAGGATCCAGAACTTAGGATAAGCATGGAAAGAGAATCAGACCTTAGCAAATAACCTAGTGAGGGTATCAAGGTTGGGTGTGTGGTGCGGGCGGAGGCCCTTCCAAGGGATATTGAAAAAGTCATCGTCCTTTCGATTTCTCTTACCTACTTGAACTTACTACTCCAAAGCAAACATTGGTTATACCTCTGAAGGAGAGCTGAGGTCTGTGTGCGGGTACCTCATCCTTAATGGCATCACTTGCTCTATATGGATTATGGAGTGCCTCATGGTTCCTCAAGTGCGAGCTGCTATAAGACCTCTAAATTATCAGACCACATTATTTTTAACTTTTTGATGTGCTCCAGTATCCAAATCGGACAAATGATCACTTTATCTTGTTATTTTTATTGAGACTTCTGCAACTAGTCCAAAAGATGAAATGCTAGTTCAGTTATCAAGATATAGACGTTTGAAGTTCATGGGTCAGCTATTGGATCTGTATCCGAACTTTTATTTGAACATGGCATATAAATATGCCAAGTAGTTAGCTAATTGGGCTAACTAGACCGTTTGGTTTTGAGCCCGCCGTAGCTATGCCACCACTAGCCAGAGCACCACTGTTGGAGAGATTTTCCAATATCTGATTGTCAATTCGAAGATGCCATCACGGAGAGGAGTGTGAGGTCATTGTTATGTAAGGGTGCATTTTGTGCAAAGCGCCACAGAAATGTGATTTTCAGGCGTGAGAGAATCCTGGGGAATGGCTTTGAAGGTACACATTTTAGTCCCTTCTCTTGTTGTCGGATTGCACATCATTCATATACTATAGCACGAAGTTTTAGTGCCAAATTAGGTTTTTTGCCGGAAATTCTTTTTTTTGAAACTTATCGTGTCGGGTTTCTGTCATTTCTCAGATCTCCGCTTGTCAAACAATTACAAAATTTATATCATTGTGACGCCACATGAGAAGAGGAACAAATACATTTAGTCATTTTTAAAATTTGAACTTTTTGGCACAATGACTAAAGGTGCTTGATCATGTAATTTTCTAATTGGTCAGATTGACCATTCATGTCAATTGTCAAATGATGAATCGATCATATGATTGATCCATCATGTTAAATGACTGGTCGATCATATGAAATAGTGTATCAATCAACCTTGATCCGTTAAACCCGGGATCTTGAACTAAATAGTATTTTTGGAATCTAAATATGATAGACATGTATAAGGTTTAATGTGTAAATAAATAAAAATATACCACAGGGTGAGCCTCATGAGAGAGAACATCATATACAAACATAAAAATATTTCATATCTATTTGTATCACATGTGGTTGGTATTTGGTTGGTGTTTATAGCATGTATATGGTTTTTCCCATGAGGTCTTTGCTTTGCTCACGGATGCATTTCATGTGGTGCATCTTTGCCCTGCATATCGATGCATTTACCGTTGTGCACGGTATTGGTTTCAGTAATCGCAAGGGGTGTGCACACACCCTTGGGTCCTCTGGTAGAACCCTAGATTGACGCAACTCCATGTTGTGTTGACTAGGTCACACATAGCACTCGGGCCTGATGCGTTACATAACAAGTTACGTGGCTGGTGGTATATATCTCTGACCAACAAAATCTAATTTGAGGGGTTGAGAAATAATTTGAAGAATTGCACTTGTTTTCATGCAATTAGTCCTCTATTTAGTGGAGTCATTAATTAATTAAATTACTTGGTCATTATTTTTATTTACGTTAAGTAAATTGAGATTGATTGTAATCTCAATATATATTATAGATTAAATTAGTGAGAATTAATTAGAGTCAATTACGATTTAAATTTTACTCTCTAATTTGTAATATCACCCCTCTTATATAACAAATTAGAGTCAATTACGATTTAAATTTTACTCTCTAATTTGTAAGATCACCCTTCTTATATAACACATGAAGGTGGGAAATGTATTAATATGCTATGTTATATTATGAATTGAGAATTTTGGTTTGGAGGGAGTGCCTCCACCATTATCCCCTTCCCCCAATTTATAGGATTTCTCCTATCAACCTTGTTCTTCTCTCATCCAGTGAGACGCGTTGCGTATCTCTCTCTCTCTCTCTCTCTCCCCTTCGAACATTCCTGGCTGCATTAAGTGGTACCGAAGCATGCCTTTGACTCATTCCTATGAGAACGATCATAATGATTACATGAAGAAACAGATCCAAGCATGCACATCGTCATCTCTTTGATGTTGAACAAAATAACATCTCAGGTGCCGTTTAATGAAAGGAAAAGGCATATTAAAGATCATTATGACTTTTTTTTTTCATTAGTAGGATTCGAACCCTGGTCCTTTAAAGTGGGAGCCACTGCTTCTACCACCAGACCATTAGAAGGGTTCAAGATCATTATGACTTGGAGCTTACATCTCCAACATTTACAACATGTTGGAATCTATGCAAGATGAAATCATTGTTCCCATGAAACAAGAAGACAATGACATTGAAGCTCCAATCTACGATGACACCCTTGAAGATGAAGATGAAGCTGAACCCATCTTCGACAAAGATCTCGCAGATGAATAGTTCAAGGTTTTCAATTTCTCCGCGTCTGGAGATGTTGTCCAGGAAGCCCTCACCCCACCGCATGAGGTGCTTGGGACTAGGGTGGAACATGGGCCTGGGCCATCCCAACCCAACCCAGTGCCCGACCCGCTAAACCCTGGCGCAAGCCCAAGATCACTGTTACCACGAGCGAGCTTGGGCCTTATTTTTTGCCCATTTGCCAATATAGATTGTGCTTGGGTTTGCATGGGCCTGAACCTGAAGCCCATGGGTCGGCCCAGATTCTAGCTCGATATGCCCCCCTCCCCCCAAGCTGAGCCACCATTTGCGACCCATATTTCCCAGACCAAAACCCTATCCACAATAAGATGCCCCCGTCCGACCCTCCCCTCTTGGCTCCCAGTCCCCGCTGCCAAACCCCACCGCCCCCTCCCCAACCCTGGCTAGGCTCCCAATCCCTGCGCCGACCGCTACGGTGCTACGACACCACCCCATCCTCCCACAACACGCGACACCCCCCCTCCCCAATCCCCGCTGCACACACCGCATAGATCACGACCCTCCCTCCTCCCTGCTGCGCACACGACACAACCCCCACTGGCCCTCCCCATTGGTGGTAGGCTGACGAGTCCGGAAATGCCGAGTTAAAAAGTTGTTTTTATGGGATAATGCTTTAAGGATAAAACATCGTTCGTTGTATGCGACAATCGGAATCAGTCAAGAAATAACCACAAAATATGATTCAATTTCAATCAAGTGATTTTTATGTTTATTTTACTTGGGCAAGTCTCAAGGTCGATCACAAGGAGGCAAAGGAACAACCTAGAGTTGTGCTTGTCAAGATTCGTTTATGGTTTTCAAGATGTTTTTTTTGTATTTTCAATGCAAATAAGGGATGCAAGATGCAATTTCGGCCAATTTTAGGGACTAAAATGCAAATTACGATCAAACAATGTCCGAAAAATATAAAACTTGGCCGAGATGATGTTTGTGACAAAATCAATGCATTGTAATTTTTTTGGAATTTTTGGATGCAATATGAATTTTTTTATAAATTTTTAAATGAAAACAAAATGACTTTCAATATTTAATTATAATAAATATTAAACCTACTTATTTTCAGGGAATAAAATTATCGAAGATCTATCACTAGGTGATTGATCTTAAAAAAATCCTAGACCTCGAAAATGTGGGGTTGAATACCTATTAAAAATTAAATAGTGAAATGTGCAAAATGATTTTTACAGGGCAAAATATGCATGCAAATGCAATTCTTTTTGGGCATAATGTTAATCAAAATAATCTCTACGATATGTGATTTTTTGGGGATTTTTAGAGCAACAGTTAATCAATGGCAAATTTAAGAGCACATATTGGGCAAAAATATACCAATTTCCACAAAAGAATTATTTATTAATTAACCGTCAACCACAAAAATGCCCACAATATGTCAAGATGTAGATAATTACATGAGGAACACAATGCTATTTTTTATTAAATAAAATGATATAAAATAGAGGTCTAAAGGTAATGGAGAACACATGGGTACCGATGCAAATATAATAAATAAAATAAATAAAGAAATGCAGTGGGGTGTATACGCGTTATTACCTAAACAAAAGGGGGGGGGGTTTCTGCAATTTTACCAAGAGGCACGTGCTGCGCACGTGCCCCTGGCTTGGTGGACTGACGCGCAAATCGAGGGAGCTCCGGGGGCGGTCTGCAAATGACCCACGCGATCACGTGCTGGGCACGTGATCAGTGGAGTCGCTGACGTAGTGCTGACGTTCCCCTCAGACGCACGTGCTCCGCACGTGCGCGAGGGGTCTCGGCCCTGGACCCGGCCGGCGGTGCGGAGGAGAAGCGGTGGTCTGGCGAGGGGTGGACCTCCGATGGTGTCGGTGAAGAAGCGGTGGCGATGAAGAAGCTTGCGGCGTGGCATGGCGGATTCGCTGCATAGCTCCTGACGGGTGTCGACGAGATCGGACGAGGAGCACCAAGCTCCTTGCGAGGTGGAGTCGAAGACGGTGGAGCGGTGAAGGTGGTGGGGCTCAGGCGAAGATGAAGCGCAGGCGGAGCTGTCGGAGGTCGGAGGAGAAACGTTGGTGTCGTAGGCGAACCCTGGCGGTGGCGTTGGGGACGAAGTCGATGAAGTAGGCGGAGGTGTCGAAGGTAGTCGTCGGGGAAGATGGTGATGGCGGTGCGGAAGTAGGTGGCGTTGTCGAAAGTAGTCGGGGATGAGAGGCGAAGCTCCGAGCCGAGAGAAGCTCGGAGGCGGAGCATAGAGAAGACGAAGAGAGAGAGAGAGAGAGAAAGAGAGAGAGAGTACCTGGAGAGGGAGAAGGGACTCGACGACGACTGGTGGCCGGAGCGAGGGCAGGCTCGGAGCAGCGCTGCGACAAGGTCGAGGAGCTTGGATATCGCCGGAGTAGAGGACTGTCACTACCTCGAAGAACCCTTTAGGGCGGAAGTCGGCGGATGCGGAGCTCGAAGGCCGACGAAGTTCTTAAATAGGGTGAGGGTCGGGGTTGGCGATGGGGTCGTTGCGAGATGACGGGGGTCCGTTGGTTGCACGAGAGGAGCGGCGCGACGATTGCGGAGGGGTGGTTGGCCGGTGCGGGAGGCCGTTGGCGGAGATAAGGAGAGAGCGACGCGGCGGAGAAGTCGGTGGCGGCCGTTTGCGCGAAACGACGGTTGCGGGAAGGGGGGGGGGGCGCGAGGTTGTAGATGACCACAGGCCGTTCGATCGGCCGAGATCGAACGACCTCCAATGCGCCACGTGGCGTAGGGCGGGGAGACAGGAATGCGCAGCACGTGTTTGGCACGTGCCTGGGGGCACGTGCCGTGCACGTGCGCGGCTTTTTTTTAATTTATTTTTTTTTATAAAAATGATATAATAAAAATGCGAAAATAGCTGACACGTGGCGGCCTCTGGGCCGGCCACGTGTAAGCACTAGAAAAATCCAGAATAAAATACTTTGTAAAATCAAAAAGAAATAATAAACGACCTCGGATCAAAAAAGTTCCTTTACGAAAAATGCTTGTCTCGATGAGATCTACAACTTTTCATGAAGACATCAAAACCAAAATCGATCAAATGTAAAAAGTGAATTTTTGGGGTATCCTATGTGCATAGAATGCCTTGATTTTTGAGTTTTCTAATTTTTTTGTCATTTTTAAACAAGATAAAAATCCAAAAAAATATAGAGAATCAAAGATGAATAAAAGACATCTAAATCTATTTTTTTGGATTTTTATTAATAAAAATAATATGTACATAAAATATAGGTGAGAAAACCGCTAAAATATACAATTTACAAAAGAGGCCCGAAACCCAACTTTCACATATGATCTCCGATTCACTTGAACTTGGTCTTGTTTTGAAGGTAATTGAATGTACATTAGTTCAAAAGTGAGTAGGATCAAATCGGACACTGGATGGGGAATATATATGGCTTTTAGTCCGAAAATTCTGAAACTAGGGTTTGGGTTTTTGGCCTACTTATTTGGGTTAGTGATTTTTTATTTTTTATTTATTCTTGTGAGTGATATGTACACAGTGGAAGTGGTTTTGGGTTATTCGGAGTTAGCATGAATGAGTTAAAAATCCGGGAAGTTAGGCTATTTACATGTCAAATTTGGCTTGGATTTTTGGCTTCTTATTTTGTATAGAAATTATGGATAAAATGCCATTCTTATGAAAACATGCATGAATGCTAATTATGCAGAATAGATGAAGAAATGTTGTTGTTTTTGAGGGACCTGAGCTTAATAAATGAGAATTAGAGTGATGAATCCGAGATTCATCATCCCCCTATACTTAAACCATGCTCGTCCCTGAGCATCAAAAAGAAATGTCATGAGGTGAAATGAGATTGGGTTCCATACCAAGACCATGAACTGAAGGTGAAAGTTAAACTAGACTCGACCTTTGGATTATTTGTGTGTCGGAACTTCTGTGAGACTTAGAATTTTAAAATCAACAGCCCTCAAGTTCTACACATCATTGTTACAGTTTCGGCTCATAAGTCATCTTAGATCAATCCTCTTCTCAAAGTATACCCTATGAACATTGAATAATCGACTCATGTGTGTGTGAAAGGTTTTAGCTCTTCCCATCCAGAATGCCGGACTACCATGCTCCTCTCCTCTCCAGTAACTCGTCTTCGGGGAGTCAGGTATTTCCTTCTAAGGCCTGTCGTGCTGTGTTCACAATCGAAATGAGGGAGAAGGTAGAAGAAGGGGAAAAGAACTGGAGGGTGGCTAATGTAGTCACCTCTTTTTGTGAAGATGGCCAGTGTAGCCGAGTCTTCACCAAAATCTGCAGGTTCTTGAAGCTTGGACCTTTTTGGTCGGATTTTATTTGGTAGTTGCTTTCTTTGTATTTGAAGTTTTTGGTGGTTCTGCTTGGATCTTATTGTGCCCCTACGGATATAGAATGTTTTTGTTCCGTACATTTTTTTGGGGTCTTAGAAAAATTGTGCCCAGCCGTCCATCCCTTTTCCGAAGCTTTATTTCAACCCGTACTCCGGTCTTTAGATTTCCACGCTACCAGAAAAGAGACTCACACAGTCTTCCAACATCCCGTCTGAGTTGAGTTAAGTGCGTAGTGCGAGAGTACAAATTAATTCGCTATTCCAGAGTTGTACCCAGAATGAAGAGACCAGGTTAGACACTAAGAGTCAAACGCTGCACATTGTCATGTGGAACTTAAAGAATTAAGTCAAAAGACCTGAAGCTCTTAAAATCCTATTTCTCGGTGAAGTTTCTCTAAAAATTAGGTGGATTAAGGTCAAGTTCAGACCACTCTCGGTTTCTGCTCATAACTCGGTTCAGAACCCAATGACTTTTCACAGATGCATATGAATGTGATGCTGGATGAAGTGCAGGGGTGTGAAATGCAGACACATTTTTTTTATACAAGGGATTTTTTTTGTCAATGCAAAAATGAATAAGAAGCCATTTTCAAAATTTCTGGGCAAAGTCAGTGGCAAAATCTTTTTCTTTTCTTTTCTTTGTTTTTTTTCAAATTAGTAACCTACCCCGTAAATACATATAGACTTACGCGAAAGTACGAGGTATGGCTAAAATATATACAAAGTATATATACAGACCCCCCTATACTTAGCGAGTGCTGTGTCCTCAGAGCACAAGAAGTGTAAAGAAGATATAGCTCGGCTAAGCGCAAGAGAGTTTAGAAATTTATATACAATGGTCCGCCCCCATATACTTAGACTGTGAACAATCTAAGTATAGAAGAAGAGCGCTAAAAGAGGCGGTCGGGATATTTAGATGAAGAGAGTTTATACAGGTGGGTGTCGGTTCCCCCTATACTTAGGCTATGGATAGCCAAAGTATGGAAGAAGGGTGGAAATGGAGCAGTCGGGAGAATGAGAAGGATGGTATATACAAAGGGCATCGGTCCCTCCCTATACTTAGGCCTTGGCCTAAGTAGAGGAAGAAGCTGTACAAGGGGACTGATGTGGTCAGGAGGGAGGGTGGGATTGATCTGATGGATCTTCAATGTCCTTGTTCTGCGTGAAATAGATGGCCTCAACTTGAACTGTCTGCTCTCTGGGTGATTCAATATATGGCTTCAGCAACTGTCCATTTACTGAGAAAGGTTGTGCATCCTCTTTGACTTCGGCAATATCTACACTTCCATTGGTATGCACATCGATGACAATGTAAGGACCCGTCCATTTTGATTTTAGTTTCCCATGAAAAATCTTTAATCGAGCATTAAACAATCAAACTTTCTGCCTAGGGACAAAGGTCTTGTCTCGAATGTGTCTGTCATGCCATCTCTTGACCTTGTCCTTATAAATTACACTGTTTTCATATGCCCTATTTTGGATTTCAATTAGCTCATTCAGATTTAGGTCTCGACACAATTTCCCAAGGTGACAACTCCAATTCAACTTTTTGATCGCCCATTCAGATTTGTGGATCAATTCTGCAGGTAGATGGCATGGCTTGCCATAGGCCATCCTAAAAGGTGAAGTACCGAGTGGGGTCTTATAGGCTGTCCTATAGGCCCATAGAACTTGGTCCAACAGCTTAGACCAATTCTTCCTATCTGGACGAACCAACTTCTGAAGAATACCCTTCACCTCTCTATTAGAAACCTCTGCCATGCCATTAGATTGTGGATGATATGGGTTGGTTATTCTATGCTCAAATTTGTACTCCTTAGCAAAAGATCTCATATACTTGTTAACAAAGTGGCTACCTCCATCAGAAATCAAAACTTTTGGTATCCCGAGTCTTGCAATGATATTATCCTTGATGAATTTACAGACGGTTTTGCTATCTGCAGTTCGGGTTGGAATAGCCTCTACCCATCTTGACAAATAATCAACCGCTAACAAGATGTACTCAAATCCATTGCTATTGGGAAATGGACCCATAAAATCAATCCCCCATGCATCGAAAATATCACAGAAAATCATTGGTTGCATGGGCATTTCATCTCTATGACCGACAATCCCTCCCATTCTTTGACAAATTGGGCATGACCGTACAAATTCATTAGCATCCTGAAATAAGGTCCGCCAGTAAAATCCACATTGGAGTACCTTGTGTGCGGTTCTCTTTCCCGAATGGTGTCCTCCAGCCTCGAGAGAATGACTATTTGTGAGGACAATCTGATATTCCTCTTGAGGAATACATCTTCGCTAGATACAATCCGGTCCTTCATAGAAAAGAAAAGGATCGTCCCAATGGTATTTTCTCGAATCTGTCTTTAATCGATCAATCATTCTTTTGGTCCAACCAAAGGGAACTTTCTTGGAGACAAGATAGTTCACTATGTCGGAATACCATGGGGTTGAATCAATGATGCAAATTGATTTGTCTGGAAAAGTCTCCTTGATTGGTCCAGCATCAGGATTATCGTTTTGTTCGATTCGGGAAAGGTGATCAGCGACAACATTCTTTATTCCATGTTTATCCTTAATCTCCAAATTAAATTCCTGGATTAACAAGATCCATCTCAAAAGTCGTGCCCTGGCATCCTTCTTATCCATGAGATATCAGATTGCCGTGTGATCTGTGAAGATAGTTACCTTGGAGCCCAATATGTATGATCTGAATTTTTCAAGGGCCCAAACAACCGCGAGCATCTCCTTTTCAGTCACTGTGTAATTTCTCTGTGCAAGATCCAACACTTTGCTCGCGTAGTGAATCGAATAAGGAATTCCATCTCTTCTTTGTCCAAGTACCGCTCCGACAGCAAAATCCGATGCATCAGTCATGATCTCGAAGGGAAGAGATCAGTCGGGCGCTTGTAATATAGGCGATTCACAAATTTTCTTTTTCAGAAGCTCGAAGGCCTCTAGTCACCTGTGATTTACAATAAACTCGGTGTCTTTGCCTAAGAGCTCAGTCAGTGGGCGGGCGATCTTTGAAAAATCAGGTATGAATCTTCGATAAAATCCAACATGCCCTAAGAAAGACCTCACTGACTTGATGTTGGTTGGTGGCTCAAGTTTCTTGATCACATCCACCTTGGCAGGGTCGACCTCCATTCCCTTTTTGGAGATGACATACCCCAAAACGATACCCTCAGTAACCATAAAGTGACTTTTCTCCCAGGAGAGTACCAAATTAACCTCCCTGCATCTCTGAAGGAATCGGTCCAAGTGTGCTAAACATGTATCAAATGAATCACCATCAACCGAGAAGTCATCCATAAAGACTTGCAGGAAATCACCAACCATTTCTGCAAATACGACAATCATGCACCGCTGAAATGAGCCTGGGGCATTACATAGTCCGAATGGCATGCGCTTGAATGCGGAAGTACCGAAGGGACATGTGAAAGTGGTCTTTTCCTGATCCTCAGGAGTGATAGCTACTTGATTGTAGCCTGAGTACCCGTCAAGAAAACAGAAGAATGCTTTTCCTGCAAGTTTCTCCAAGATTTGATCAATAAATGGCAGTGGAAAGTAATCTTTCTTGGTCGCAGCATTCAGGCACCTGTAATTAACACAGACACGCCACGACGTGGGTACTCTGGTCGCGATCTCTACCCCCTCCTCGTTGGTGAGCATCTGGATTCCCGACTTCTTCGGGACGACATGAAGGGGGGCCACCCACTTGGAGTCAGAAATGGGGTATATGAATCCTGCTTTGAACTATTTTTCTATCTCTTTCTTCACTACTTCCCGAAGATTGGGGTTTAATCTTCTCTGAAATTCTCAGGAAGGCCTTGCATTATCCTCAACATAAATTTGGTGCGAGCAGAGAGCGGGGTTTATTCCTACGAGATCCGACACAGTCCAACCGATGGCTTTTCGATTTCGCTCAAGGACTTCGAGTAGTCTAGATTCCTGATCTAGTGTCAAGGATGAGCTAATAATCACATGAAATTTTTCTTTGGATCCATTGAGAAATGCATACTTCAGTGTGGGAGGTAGCGGTTTCAGCTCTGGTAATTCTGAATCATCAATCAAGTCTGGCTGAATTATCTTTGTATCTGACTCAGCGTCGGTTGGTGGTGAATCACTGTGTGAGATGCTGGATACCAATTCCGAAGAAAGGTGAGTCGGATCGCTAAAGTAGAATGGTAATTCGGGCAGAGCCGCGTCCGACTCGTCATCGATATTTCTTGATTGTCCTAGAGATGATGGGACTGACAAATCCGAGAGGATTTCTGTGTCATCAAGAATGAAATAATCTGGGTGTCTTGATACGTTTGGAAATATCTCGCAAACTGCTTTGTGCATTATTTCTTCTTTCGAGGAAGTGCTTTCTGTCTGTATGTCTGACAGTTGGTCCCACGATCCAGTGGTTCAGAGGAGATTGCATTCTGATGTTTCGGCATCTTCAGTGGTGGATTCGGAGTCTGGCCTTTGTCACTTTGTCTGTTTCATCTCTAAGTTTACTTCTCCTCCTGGAGAACGGAATTTCATCGTACCAGAGCCGTAATCGAATACAGCCTTAGCGGTTCTTAAGAATGGTCTTCCGAGAATGATTTGCGATTCTTTCCAATGGTTCGGGGTCTCCATATCAAGGACAATGAAGTCCACTTTTTATTCTGTACCCTCGATGATGATGATGACATTTTTTACTTCTCCCTTAGATCTTTTGGTGGATTTATCAGCAAATTGGAGTAAAGATGATGATTTCTTGAGAGGGCCTAACTCCAATCTATAATATAAGGCTAATGGTAGAAGATTTATGGAAGAACCATTGTCGAGAAGTGTGCGTGTGAACGTAATGCCGCCAATGCGACTCTCCACATAATGGGCGCCCAGATCCCCTTTCTTTCTTGGCAGATGCTGGTTCTTGACACATTCGGTGGTGGCAACTGTCAAGATATGAGTCTCTACAAATTGACTTGTTCTTTTTGTACGAGTCCTGGTAGAAGTGCATTTTGCTTTCAAATATTTATGAAAAGCTGGATTACTGGCTACATACTGATCAAAGGGTACTTTGACTGTGATGTTTTGCTAGTAGAACCTTTCCATTATTGGATTATCCTGAATGTTTTTCTTTTGTTTTCCTTTCTTGAGAGCATGGGGGAAAGGAATGGAAGCATTTGAGACAGGAGATAAAGGGTCAGAATCATAAATACGAGCATCTTTATTGGACTTGGAGTTTTTATTACAATAATAAGATTTTTGATAATAATCAAAATCAGGTTGCTGAAAAGATGACAAAGGTATTTTTGCAGTAATTAGAGGTTCAAGGTCCTCTGCAGATTCCATAGATGCTTTCCCTTTCTCTGGTGCTGAGATCTTTAGGCGTCTTTCTTCATCCTCCTCGGAAGCATCCTCCGGCTGATCTTCCGAGTCTTCATGAACCGATTTCCGAGTCCGGTCAGGTACGTCCACGGTCCTTCCGCTCCTGAGTGACATGGCATGGATATTGTCAAACGAAAGGATCTCATGTTCAGATGTGGAAAAATCTGAATAGTATACCTGGCCATTGTGTTGAGATGATTGAGATTTGTTGAAACTATTGGGGTTAGCTTGAACTTGGGCGGGAATGGTTGTGGCGGGAACAGTCTGCTCATCCTTCCATCGGGATAGACGATTAACATCCACCCGTAGATCATACAGCTCATTTCGGAAGCTGCGAAGTTCCTCCAACATTTGTCTCTGGAGATCAACAGATTCTTCTGGAGGATTGGATGATTGAGCTGATGGTTTGGGAGCTTGGTTTTGCTGACGGTATTGCTGAGGTTGGTTCTGGCGATTGTAAGGTTGCTGCTGCTTTGCAATGTTCTGAGGGTGCTGTGGAGGTTGAGGAAATGCGGCATTATAGAAAGTGGCTGTCAAACCATTACATAGTCCGAATGGCATGCGCTTGAATGCGTAAGTACCGAAGGGACATGTGAAAGTGGTCTTTTCCTGATCCTCAGGAGTGATAGCTACTTGACAAGGTATTTTGAATACCCGTCAAGAAAACAGAAGAATGCTTTCCCTGAAAGTGGTCTTTTCCACTGATTGTAGCCTTATCAGTGGAAAGAAAGATTACTTTCCACTGCTATTTATTGATCAAATCTTGGAGAGACTTGCAACCGTCTGCTTTCCGCCTTTGGCTTAAAGAGTGTTCAGGGAATCAGTGTAGGCTCTACTGGCAAGTTGAGAGCATCTTGTTTCCGCCATCTGCTTCAGTATTTTCCAGACGGTCTCAGCTCCACGTGATGAATAATTTCCTCCGCAGGCAGCGCTAACTAACCCCTGAGTCTCGTGGTTGAGGCCAGAGTAGAGTGACTGGACAAGGATGTTATTGTCCAGATCATGGCAGGGGCATTTCTGTAGTAGGTCCTTAAACCTTTCCCACATCTCACAGAGTGGTTCATTGGGCATCTGAGAGAAACTGGTGATGCGAGTCCTCATTTGATTGGTCCGACTCAAGGGGTAAAATTTCTTCAAAAATAAGTTTTTGAACCTCTCATAAGTCGTCACAGTCACCCCCAAGTTCTTCACCCAGTAGTCTGCTTTCCCTTTTAAGGCGAAAGGTAGTGCAGTGAGATGAATGTAGTCTTGGCTGACTTGTGGGTGCCTCAGATTAGAACATATCAGCTCCAGGTCCTGCAAGAATTCATATGGCTCCTCAATCGTATTACCATGGAATTGAGGTAATTGACTGACAAAATGTGGCTTTAGTTCGTAGTGGATCTCTGGTTGTGGCGGCTGCAAATAGTTCCACACTCGATACTGTCCAGGGTTGTAGGAAGCTTCCATTGACACTTCTTCCCCAGCATTCAACTACTCAAGCTGTGCCCTTAGTAACTGCTGCTGCTGCTGCTCAGATTTAGCCAATCTTGCTAGGATCATTTGAATAGCATCGTCATTGGTTTCATCTTCAGGATCTTTCTTGGAAGCCATCTTGGGTGGCATCTCCTCTTCTTCACCTTCAGAATATAAAGGGTTCGAGTTAATAGATTAGAAAGAATTTATGTAACAGTTGTCCTCGATCTTTTTTGGTGAGAAAGAGACAGTGTGGGTCTGTCCTCCTTCTAGGAAGAAGAAGGAATCGTAGGAATATGGTTCTTGGGAAGGGTTTCCCGGAGGCTAAGCAGGTCCAGAGTAAGAGTCTCTCTGGGCTTTTGAGATTGGAGAGTTTGTGGTAGAGAAAGAAGGGTTCGCGGTGTCCGAACAAGAATTACCACAATTTTCCATTCTCGAGGTCAACAGGAGGTTTGCTGTTTATGATGTAGACACAAATGTGCAGTATTCGCTGATGACCTACTTTCTACGCACAAACCAAACACAATACAAAGATTTCTTTCACCAACTCACCCAATGAAGGCCGTAAGAGTTCGGCCAATTATCTTGTCAGTTTTAATCGGTGAGAATTCAAGTCTTGCAAGCCATTTAAACAAGCTGTTAGGTTTTGGAGCTTGGCTCTATCCTAGTGTGCGTCTCTCTCCTCGCTGCAAGATAAAATCAAACAATGTCGGGGTTGCTCTTCCGCAGAAATTCTTGATTTTATGGGTTCTTAAGATCGACTATATTTAGTAGTCCCAATTTTAATGAGGTGATCACTGAAAAATTAGATGAACACAAAATCATGTCTACCGTCCAGTCCCAATTTCCTTTAGAATTATACGATAAAACAGGAGGGAGGAGTTCGGGAAAAGCTGATGCACACGAAAACAATGATGTATGCTCAGTTAGAAGACTTATAGTGCTTCCTCGCAATCTCAATGTGGGATGCAATACAGAATTGAAATTATTCTAAATGAATGCAAGCCGATGAAAACCGCACCTAAGCAGAAAGTTCTATTAGCGGGAAGAATTGAGTTAAATTTTTGACTAAGTTGAACGATCTAATGTGCGTTTTAATTAAAGTGTAGTGTGGCCTTAGATCCTACGAGCACAAGTAAAAATAAAAATGCTCTAAGAGTCGTATGTGCAGGTTTATCTTAATCGCCACTCAAGCGGGCCCTACCTTCACCGGAGATTGAAACAGGCCACGATACACCACAGAATAGTTCAAGGTCTTTTTTACATGCGCGAGAGTCCAAACAGACACCGCTAGAAATGAGCAGAAATGGAAATTTGCAGAAATTTAAAACCTAAACTCTACGCTCTCTCACGACTGGACTCGATCTTAATTTAATTGCGGCTTCTTCGGATGTCGGTGAAGATGCGTCGGTTTTTTGAAAAACCGCTCCACGTGCGCCGGATACCTCGCAAGAAAAATAAGAGAGAAGATGTAAGAGATGACTCAAAAGTAATAAAAGACAAGAAAAATAAATGCAGGAAAATAAATGGGATTTACAATGAACGATTCGGGGGTCAGACTACTCGAATGCGGAAAACCGAATTAAAATTTTCAAAACAGAAAAGTAAGCCGTTTGCCTCCCCGGCAACGGCGCCATCTGACGAGTCTGGAAATGCCGAGTTAAAAAGTTATTTTTATGGGATAATGCTTTAAGGATAAAACGTCGTTCGTTGTATGCGGCAATCGGAATCAGTCAAGAAATAACCACAAAATATGATTAAATTTCAATCAAGTGATTTTTATGTTTATTTTATTTGGGCAAGTCCCAAGGTCGATCACAAGGAGGCAAAGGAACAACCTAGAGTTGTGCTTGTCAAGATTCGTTTACGGTTTTCAAGATGGTTTTTTTTTGTATTTTCAATGCAAATAAGGGATGCAAGATGCAATTTCGGTCAATTTTAGGGATTAAAATGCAAATTACGATCAAACAATATCCGAAAAATATAAAACTTGGCCGAGATGATGATTGTGACAAAATCAACGCACTGTAATTTTTTTGGAATTTTTGGATGCAATGTGAATTTTTTTATAAATTTTTAAATGAAAACAGAATGACTTTCAATATTTAATTATAATAAATATTAAACCTACTTATTTTCAGGGAATAAAATTATCTAAGATCTATCACTAGGTGATTGATCTTAGAAAAATCCTAGACCTCGAAAATGTGGGGTTGAATACCTATTAAAAATTAAATAGTGAAATGTGCAAAATGATTTTTACAGGGCAAAATATGCATGCAAATACAATTCTTTTTGGGCACAATGTTAATCAAAATAATCTCTACGATATGTGATTTTTTGGGAATTTTTAGAGCAACAGTTAATAAATGGCAAATTTAAGAGTACAGATTGGGAAAAAATATACCAATTTCCACAAAACAATTATTTATTAATTAACCGTCAACCACAAAAATGCCCACAATATGTCAAGATGTAGATAATTACATGAGGAACACAATGCTATTTTTTATTAAATAAAATGATATAAAATAGAGGTCTAAAGGTAATGGAGAACACAGGGGTACCGATACAAATATAATAAATAAAATAAATAAAGAAATGCAGTGGGGGGTATACGCATAATTACCTAAACAAAAGGGGGGTTTTTTCTGCAATTTTACCAAGAGGCGCGTGCTGCGCACGTGCCCCTGGCTTGGTGGACTGACGCGCAAATCGAGGGAGCTCCGGGGGCAGTCTGCAAATGACCCACGCGATCACGTGCTGGGCACGTGATCCGTGGAGTCGCTGACGTAGTGCTGACGTCCCCCTCAGACGTACGTGCTCCGCACGTGCGCGAGGGGTCTCGGCCCTGGACCCGGCCGGCGGTGCGGAGGAGAAGCGGTGGTCTGGCGAGGGGCGGACCTCCGGTGGTGTCGGTGAAGAAGCGGTGGCGATGAAGAAGCTTGTGGCATGGCGGATTCGCTGCGTAGCTCCTGACGGGTGTCGACGAGGTCGGATGAGGAGCACCAAGCTCCTTGCGAGGTGGTGTCGAAGATGGTGGAGCGGTGAAGGCGGTGGGGCTCAAGCGAAGATGAAGCGCAGGCGGAGCTGTCGGAGGTCGGAGGAGAAACGTTGGTGTCATAGGCGAACCCTGGCGGTGGCGTTGGGGACGAAGTCCATGAAGTAGGCAGAGGTGTCGAAGGTAGTCGTCGGGGAAGATGGTGATGGCGGTGCGGAAGTAGGTGGCGTTGTCGAAAGTAGTCGGGGATGAGAGGCGAAGCTCCAAGCCGAGAGAAGCTCGGAGGCGGAGCAGAGAGAGGACGAAGAGAGAGAGAGAAAGAGAGAGAGAGAGTACCTGGAGAGGGAGAAGGGGCTCGAGGCTCGACGGCGACTGGTGGCCGGAGCGAGGGCAGGCTCGGAGCAGCGCTACGACAAGCTCGAGGAGCTTGGATCTCGCCGGAGTAGAGGACTGTCACCACCTCGAAGAACCCTTTAGGGCGGAAGTCGGCGGATGCGGAGCTCGAAGGTCGACGAAGTTCTTAAATAGTGTGAGGGTCGGGGTTGGCGACGGAGTCGTTGCGAGATGACGGGAGTCCGTTGGCTGCGCGAGAGGAGCGGCGCGACGATTGCGGAGGGGTGGTTGGCCGGTGCGGGAGGCCGTTGGTGGAGAAGTCGATGGCGGCCGTTTGCGCGAAACGGCGGTTGCGGGAAGGGGGGGGGGCGAGGTTGGAGATGACCACAGGCCGTTCGATCGGCCGAGATCGAACAACCTCCAATGCGTCACGTTGCGTAGGGCGGGGAGACAGGAATGCGCAGTACGTGTTTGGCACGTGCCTGGGGGCACGTGCCGTGCACGTGCGCGGCTTTTTTTTAATTTATTTTTTTTTATAAAAACGATATAATAAAAATGCAAAAATAGCTGACACGTGGCGGCCTCTGGGGCGGCCACGTGTCAGCACCAGAAAAATCCAGAATAAAATACTTTGTAAAATCAAAAAGAAATAGTAAACGACCTCGGATCGAAAAAGTTCCTGCACGAAAAATGCTTGTCTCGATGAGATCTACAACTTTATGAAGACATCAAAACCAAAATCGCTCAAATGTAAAAAGTGAATTTTTGGGGTATCCTATGTACATAGAATGCCTTGATTTTTGAGTTTTCTAATTTTTTTGTCATTTTTAAACAAGATAAAAATCCAAAAAAATATAGAGAATCAAAGATGAATAAAAGACATCTAAATCTATTTTTTTGGATTTTTATTAATAAAAAGAATATTTACATAAAATATAGGTCAGAAAACCGCTAAAATATACAATGTACAAAAGAGGCCCAAAACCCAACTTTCACATATGATCTCCGATTCACTTGAACTTGGTCTTGTTTTGAAGGTAATTGAATGTACATTAGTTCAAAAGTGAGTAGGATCAAATCGGACACTGGATGGGGAAGATATATGGCTTTTAGTCCGAAAATCCTGAAACTAGGGTTTGGATTTTTGGTCTACTTATTTGGGTTAGTAATTTTTTTTATTTTTTATTTATTCTTGTGAGTGATATGTACACAGTGGAAGTGGTTTTGGGTTATTCGGAGTTAGCATGAATGAGTTAAAAATCCGGGAAGTTAGGCTATTTACATGTCAAATTTGGCTTGGATTTTTGGCTTCTTATTTTATGCAGAAATTATGGATAAAATGCCATTCTTATGAAAACATGCATGAATGCTAATTATGCAGAAATGTTGTTGATTTTGAGGGACCTGAGCTTAATGAATGAGAATTAGAGTGATGAATCCGAGATTCATCATAGGCCCATGGCCTCAAATTTCGACGAAATTCGATGGAATTTTGGTTTTGATGGGTGATCGAAATCTGATCGAAATGGCCGATGTCGACCGGAATTTGGGGGGCTTAGTTCAAAAACAGACCGAAATGATCGAAACTTTGGTCGAAATTTGATCGAAATTTCGTTTCGGTCTGTCTCCGAAACGAAACTGAAATCTGTCATTTAAGGCCTTGGGTAGGCCTACCTTCCCTCCCCATTGGCCGCTGCGCACGACCCCCTCCTTCTGACGCCTCCCTCCTTTCTCAGCATCTGTCCGCGAGCTGCGTGTCCAGCCTCCAATGCACAAGCTCTGAGGACAGTGTTCATGAAATCGATCGCTCGGGCCACATATCGTATATCCCCGTGCGGTATGCAGACTGCACCACTTTCATGAATCAGTGCATTATGTGACCTCCCCAAATATGCGGTCGACATATGCCCCACATTTTCCCCGCATATCCCGCATATGCTCCGCATACTGCTCCAGAAGCTCCAACTTCTCAATCTTCTCATTCAGATCCTTAATTTCGTAGCTATGCCTCTTTCTTCATTCTATTGTAAGAATATGGCATGCATTTTTATACAATTGCAATGCACTATACCATTATGTATATGCAATGTTTTTTTTTTCTAATGTATTGTTTTCTCGAATATATGCAATGTATCGTCGAATATTTTTATATATACCGATTGAGATTTTGCTCATGTAATGCATATATGTGTATTGAAGTTTTGTTATTACAAACCATCTAATATGTGAATTTTTTATGGTAAATGTTTTTTGTGATTAAATATTAGGCCATTAAAAGCATATACACACCCATCTAATTTGAACCGATTTTTAGGTCTTCTTTAACTCCACTTAGATACATAATTTAGTGGTAATGTTATTCATAGATATTTATTTATTTTTAAATTAAAAATTAGAAAATCATGTAGAACCGTATATACCCCGCATATGTCCCCGCATATCGCTTATTCGGTATTCGGTGATTTGTTCGAATGCATACGCATAACGCTTTCCTGAACTTTGTCTAAAAGCCTCAAGACGACCTACCTACCACCCTTCGTCGTTCCTCGTTCCATTGTTCCCAGGCTGTGCGACATCAAGTCACTAGCCATCCACTCCAATTCGACTCTTGGAAACGGACTGGCAATTGCAACCGGAGAAGGTATACCTCAATTCTATCATTTGTTCTCTTGTTGTAATATTGGATGTGAATGTTGATTTTAATATTGAATGTGAATCTAAAATATTGAATGTTTAGATTTTGTTGCGAATTTACGATGTGTGTTATCTTTAAATTGGTTGTTTGAGATGCTGATTTTTTAAATCTTTATACTTAATTTTTCTGCCCCATTCTAAAATTTAGAACTTTTGAATATATGTGGCAAACAAACAAAGGATTGATAGTTGGAATCATGTGTCCTTTTGGTTTGTAGCCTTGTAGGTAGTTTTTTTATACCATTTCTTTCACTCAAGGGCCCATCACGGGCTGGCCGGACTCGAGCCCGACCCATCATTTTGAGGGTAGGGCTCGGGCTTGGGCCCAATAATTGAAAATATGTTGGGCTTGGGCCCGACCCAAGGGCTTGATTTCACAGATGGGCCTGGGCTGGACTAGGTTGGGGTCGGGGCTGAGCTTGGCCCATGCTCCGTCCTACTTGGGAATTAGGACCCTTCACCCTCGCACACTTGTTGTCGTGGGCTAAGAGAGTTCCCATGGTGGCCTCGCCCATACCTCTCCTCCTATTCACCATAGAATCCCTCGTCAATGCCGATATCGCTGCCCTTATAGTAACCCTAACCTGTCGATCTGCAGTTGCCTCCTCCGCCACTGCTGCTCATCGACATCGCCTCGACCCTCACAGGTATCGAGACCGACTTCGCCACCTTCTCCACCATCGATGGTGGTGCATCCAGAGGTTGGGGTGATGGCATCGATTTTCTCGACCCACATTCAGCCTCCTCACGTAGTGGTCCTACTTGATTGATCCCACGTGCATGGGGTGGGAGTGGGCAACACCACCACCATCGTCGTCGTCGCCATCGATCAAAGCCCTCCACTCGATCTCACAATTGTTGGTCCACATGTCGCCTCTGTTGCCAACTGCTCCCATCCCGACGTTGCCGCTGCTGCTACATGTAGAGGAGAGAAACCTTAGTCGTGATCAAGAGTTTCTCTCTAAGGAGAATCAGATCCCAAAAATTAGTGATATGAATTATTATTGAATAGTTTCAAAGTGGCCCATCCTCCAAAACTACTTAATCTAAAGGTGAAAATAAGGAAAAGCTTGTGTGGAGGCTTTTGTTTTAGTGAAGGTGTAGAAAATTTACAGCCACCCCTTCTACAATAACAAAGCCTTTTTCTCACATTAAGTAGGGAAGATATATAAACATAATGTTAGATGGAAAGGAAAATGGCTCAAGTTGAGAAGATTGAACTAACGATTTCAGATGGAATTCTCCAACGATAGATCGACAATCAAGCGCAATTTGTTAGGCGACGATTTTTTCAAGTAGTGGAGAATTGATGCAATGAAATCCATTTTGAGGGGTCGAACAATAATATAAAGAATCGCACGAGTCTTCAAGCAATCGGTCCTTTATTTATTCGAGTCGTTAACCAATTTAATTAGTTAGTTAGTTACTTTTATTCACGCTAAATAAATTGAGATCGATTGTAATATCAATATTTATGATAGATTTGTTTACTTATAATCAAATTATAGTTAATTAGGATTTGAATTTTACTCTCTTTCTAATTTTCTAATCCCACCCTCTTAGTGTAAATGGGATGGTAGGCAATGTAATGGTAAGTTAAGTTATATTATGTTTTGAGAATTTTGATTTAGAGGGTGACTCACACATTATCCCCCCTTCCCCAACTTTATAGGGCTTCCCCTCTCAACCCCGTTCTTCTCTCATCCTGTGTGGCGCGTCACACATCTTTCTCTCTTTTTCCCGTTTTAATTTTCCCGACTACATCAATCTAAGGGGTAATATTTAAGTTAGCTGGGAGGCTTTTTCTTCTTTCATCGGAGATGTTGCAACATTTATAATTATCATCGGTTAAAGGTATGAAAATGTCGTTGTTGCATCGTAGAGTGCTTTAGGAATCGGGTGGGGTATTGCATTCCTTTTCTTATTTCAAGTTTGAGAGGGCTTAACTAGGGAAGGAGGGTTTTGATGAGATGATGGAGGAATTCTAGATGAACCTTGAGGTAGATAGCTATGCAACATGCATAATATTCTAAAAATTTACTGCCATGAAGAAGCATACTTCTTTCTATCTTTTAAGAAACAAATGTGGTAATATAGAAATGAGAGGATAATATATGCTAGGAGGCAATTGATTGCATGTATGGATGTGAAATTTTATGGATATCAAAACTGCCATGTTTGAAGAGAGAACACGACATGTGGAAAATTGTATGAGAGGATAAAAAGTGGAAGGAGTTGGGAGAAAGAGCATGAGAGATGTGGCTAAGGGGGATGCCAACATGACATTCTTCTACTCTTTTGTAAGCGACAAGAGAAGGGCTCTAGCAAGCAACACCCATGTGGAGGTCTGTTCACTCCGTGGAGGTCTTGAGGACTCATGTCTAAGGAGATAGGTAGATGGGGAGAGCATGCGATTAAGTAGGTGTTGTGGGGAAGTTGATCGGCGGTGGTTTGGGAGGGGCGATAACTGTCTACGATTAGATTAGGTGAATGATTTTGCTATTGTCTTTTCTGAGCACAAGTTGCGGGATGCGCTTAAGGAGTGGAATGTGGACGGGTCCTAGTGTCCCATATCCTAATGGTTTTCGTGTTCTTTTTCACGCAATTTTGGGATGTAGATTGTGCGGATATGTTGGATTGGTGGAGTTTATAATCAATAATTCAGATTTTGAAAGTTTGGGGCTTGTTGCATAAAAGGGGTTTCCTTGATTTGTGGATTGCTTAGATGTAACCACAATATCTTACTCGGTGTTGATTAGCGCTTGAAGGAGGTTTTTTCACCTTAGATTGAGTTAGAGAAGTATGCCCACTCATCTCCCTTTCGCAGTAATCACAACATCTTACTCTAGGGGGGTGTTCAAGGGTTACACAATGCACGTTCTTTCCATCTCGGTATTTGACAAGGTGTAAGTGACATTTTGTGTCTTGTGAATGGAACGATGTGTTAAACTAGACAAGTTACAACCTTGGTGTATACTTTTGGGGGATTTTCTGGATTTATGATTATAGGGAAGAATATGCATTTGTGCCATTTAGGTTGTTGCCGGAGGAGGTGCTGGAATGTAGTCAGACTTTAGGGATGCTGGTCAGTGAGTTTTCCCTATTTTGTTTAGATCTTCCATTGGTTGTGAAAAATAATAAGAATGAATGGATGCCTTATCTTAGAGCAGAAGTTAGTTGGGCGGAGGGCTAGGTGTTTACCGCAGGAAAGTTGATGCTATTGAAGTTGGTAATCGACTATACTGGTATTACACTTGTAGGTGCATAGTCTGCTAGTTGGAGGTTCCTCAGAGATTGGGAGTGTTGATGCACCTTTTTTGTGGTCTAGTTTTACGGGTAGAGGGGGGGTTGGTAGATTAGGTCATGATGACTACCCATGTGGAAGAGGTAGGTTTTTGCTTGGGTAAGCTTGAAGAACACAACCTTTTCTTATGAAGTGTGTTGTATGGGAACTCCACTAAGGTTGATGTGCTGGTTGAGATGTGGACCTTCATCCAATTTTTGGTGAGGTGCCCACTAGGTCATCTTTCTTGAGACCTACTATGCTCTATGTATCTGAATGTTGGCCTATAAACCATATGCATGTGCACATAATGACAATAGTAGAAATGAATATGCTAAGATAGATGTGTGGATACACATACACACACGCGTAAATATCGTATTCTGAATGATGCAATCAGAAGGAAAGTTCATGTAGCTTCGATCGAGGATAAGATGCGAGAAAATTGCTTAAGGTGGTTTGACCATTTGCAAAGGAGGTCGACTGATGCACCTGCTAGGAGATGCAAGTTTTGGGATGTTGAGCCGGCTAAGAGAGGGCAAGGAAGGCCCAAGAAGTGTTGGAATGAGACGAATACGAAGGATCTAAGTTTTTTTGGATCTAAGTATGAGATTGATCCAAGATAGATCTGAATGGAGGCAAAGAATCCATGTAGCCGGCTGTACTTAATGTGGGAAAAGGCTTTGTTGTTGTTGTTGTGTGTACCCGCTTGGTCATCTTGGAAACTGCTCCGCAATTATGACTGGTGCTCGGGGATGGCCTCTCCTTTTGGTTATGGAGATATGATTAGTGAGGATGGAGTTTTATATGATCATTTCCTGCGTTTATTTGCTCTTGCTACATATAAGGAACCATCTATGACAATGTTGGAACTTTGAGAGTGGACCCTTAAATTTTTTCCAAGTTCTTTGAACAGAGAGTACATGATTTTTCCAGTCGAGGAGATTGCTTCTCATGCTGTGCAGGTGAGGAGGACGAACGGGCTGGAGTATGAGTCAACTGAATCTCCTCGTCGGAGAGCATGTGCTCTAAACTGCGACTGTCAGAGTTACTGCAACTGGAAATGAGTCTCGTCGGAGTACTCTGGCCTGCCACAACATGTGAACAACTGCTCCATCTCTTAAAAGGGCCTAAGTGCATGGAGTCGTGGAGTGCAATCCTCATCGGAGTCCACGATCGCTGGATAATGGAGTTTGAAAGTCTCCTCGTCAGAGAACTGGGTCTCTCCTATCTGGCATAGAGAATGGTACTCTACTCTGAAGTCCCTATGAACCACATGAAAATCCTTGCCAACATGGCATAGGGAATGGTCCTCTACTGTGGAGTCCTATGGCTCACATGAAAACTTTGACTGAAATAACAAGAATGATGGGGACCATGAAACTGAAGATTGCATACTCGTGCGTCTTGAACTGCAGACTCGGAACCTGAATGAAGAGTCTGAACTTGTGCATCAAGCTGAGGACTCATAATCTGACCATCGAGTCTGGAACTACGCATGGATAATTTGATAACTTGTAGAGTCTGAACAACTGGTTGGTTTGGAGAATCTGACATTTGAATGGACCTGTGACTCTACACAATACTCCCCCTTTCTCCCAGACTGGTCGGAAAACAGTGATGTCGACCATGTTGGGAGAAGACAAGACATGAATATGTGGAGAAATAAAACATCACAAATGCCGATTTCATTTTTTTCGGCTTCTCAAATCAAAATTTTTGAAACATTTTTTCTCTTTTTTTGTGCTTCTCTCCTTTTTTGCACAGTTCATTTCTTTTTTTTTGCTTAGCCGTTCCCTTTTTTGGCTATTCTCTTCTCTTTTTTTACCTTTTTTTATTGCGTACGGTGTTTTTTTGTACGCCTTATTTTTCTCATTTTATTGATTTTTTAGACAATATAAACGTGGCCTATTTGAGCCCAAAGATGTTTTAACCCAATTGGGCTTTACAAAATAACTCTCTCTTTTTTTAAATATACCCAATTTGGGTCCAAATGAAAGTAGCCTCTCTTCCCACAAAGTTGGGCCAAAAAAATGCAACAAAATTTTTTGATGTCGATGGGGCCATTATTTAGGGTTCCTTTGGGATCTTTCGAAAAGCAAACCGCCACCTAAGGGTTCCCCAATTGGGATACCCTCATCCACGCACCACCCCCACGATTGGGTGCTTCTTATTCGCTGCCAGGAGATACTCAACACCCTAAAGTCCCTCCGATGGGGCTTGTCTTGTGCGCAGATCGAGGAGAAGGTGGGCGGCATCGCCCTTGCAGCTGGAGAGCATCGAGCACGAGATCTATCGCCTCGAGATGCAGGTGCTCCACCAGGAGATCCTCTGAAGATGGTGCAGCGCAGATGACCTACTGAAGATGACACGGCATGGCCTTGGGTTGTCGTCGATTTGGAGGGAGAGTACGCGGAGGAGGTCCCCCTCTGGTGGCTGCGGTCTGTTGGAGGAGAGTAGCGAGGTGCCTAGCACGAGAGGGTACGTCGCCAGAGGAGCTCGCTGCTTTCGCTGCGCCTAGAGCGGCGAGAGAGGAGGAGGAGGAGCGTCACACGCATAGGTCAGGGCTGCTCTGCGTCGCCATCGATGACGGCTGCTCTGCACAAGATCGAGCTGCCTTGTGCAGGTTCCACCATACAGGGAAATTGCACCCGGATGCTTGGGGAAGGTG
This sequence comes from Ottelia alismoides, assembly GCA_037367405.1. Lineage (NCBI taxonomy): Eukaryota > Viridiplantae > Streptophyta > Magnoliopsida > Alismatales > Hydrocharitaceae > Ottelia > Ottelia alismoides. The sequence continues at coordinate 93,959 of JAZKJV010002916.1, read as the reverse complement.
AGGCGTCGCCCAAAGTGCCTGGAGCTCAATGGAGGTCCCCTCGTGCCGCCTACGTGAGGGCCTGCTGGATGGAGGAGTCCCAGGGGGATCCTTGCGTACGGAGGGTGCCGCTCCACTGGAGATTTTGGTCGTCGAGGGATGCTTGGCAAGGATTGCGTTAGCTAGAAGTAGATCTAGGGTTTCTCAATGAAACCCTAGTTACTTTTGCTACAGGGATTGCGATTGGAGAAGCGCTACAGAGCAAGGCTACAGGAACTATGAAAAAAGTGCACCATTTCTAACTAATCAAATAACCTAAATCGATGTTACTGGTCTTACCACTTTCCACCCAAATTGGTGAAGTTTTTGCGCAATGAATGAAAAGTTGTTCCACCGTCTCAGTGTGCAGCTTACAAAGATGGCACCTATTGGAGATATCCATAAAGAGTTTCTCACAACGACTCCTAGTCATAATATGTCTTCTTCACAGTAGCCATATAAAGAAGCTAAATCTCCCTGACAGTTGAAGCTCCCAAATGAAAATGCAATCACAAACCATAACATCTGTCCTCGTAGGTGGCAGTGTTGATATAGCTTTATAAGCTTTTTTTATCGAGAACAAACTGTCCTACACACAGTCATCTCGTCCTTCTGTAGGTCTATCTATTTGACTTGGGGATTCTAGGAGCAAGAGGAAATCCTCGAGGTGCTGAACATAGAAATCTTCTAGGAAAGAAGGCATCTAATTACCATCAATCCAACAATCAGATATCTATGCATCTTTTCTCGTAGCCAAAGCAAACATGCGGGGAAATTGGATGAAAAAGTTCCCCCCTCATGTCCAGTTTTCTATCCAAAAAGAGAAAGAATTACCATCCCCAACCATAGGTGGAAAAACTCTTGAAACCGAGGCAACAAAGACGTTGCTCTTCCAAAAAACCGAAGCATGAAAGTTCGGTCGTTGTGACAGGCTGTTTGGGTTTCCGATGTTATTAATTTGCCTAATAAGTCTACAACAAATATCTTGACCTCTATCTTAACTAACTCCTATTCCAGATGTTGCCATAATTTTCATTAGGGGACCGTGAATGCAGTTTTTCTACCCCTTCACTTAGAGGGCTTATTTCCCTCAACTTGACCTTTTGGTAAAAGGTTTTTGAATTGATGACTTAGGCATAATTTCTCCAAGCTTCTTTTAGAGGTTTTGAGTTAGGGATTGGGATCCCATTTAGAGAGAAACCCCCGGATGCAGCTTGGGTTTCAATCCTTCCAAGCAGTGTTGTAGAGGACGGAATTCGATATTCAGTCGGTGGGGTTATTGAATAAAGAATAATAGGTATTCAGACGACTAGTCAGGATTATTCGGTTTTGTACTTCTATTATAAAAATTATTTATAATACATATATTCTTATATTTTTATACATATGGTCATTAGTTACATGATCCAAGATAAAAGTACCAATCAATATATATATATATATATAGGGTCATATGTGGCTGCCCCCTAGGGGCAGCCAACATGGCTGTCCTCGCCTTATTTGGGCAAATTTTTTTATTTTTTTTGAAAAATAACACCATTTACATTCATCCCTATATCCCTCCTATATACCATTCGAATTTCGTCAGAAACAGACTCCTACGGCCTCCATCCGGACAGTAATTTTTTAACGGTAACAGGATTTTTTTAAATCGATACCATCGAGATGGAGGCCGTAGGAGTCTCTGTTTCTGACGAAATTCGAATGGCATGTAGGAGGGATATATGGATGAGTATACATGGTTTTATTTTTTTTAAAAAAATAAAAAAAACGCCGAAAAACGGGGCGGGGGCAGCCCCATTTTTTCCATATATATATAGAATTTGACATTTGTGGCGATATCTTGGGAAAATGTAACCCATAAAAATTGAAAATTGAAAATAAAAAAAATAAAAATATCAAAAGTCAAACTCTTGTCGTCCGAATAGTCGGGCCAATCGGTTGAATAGTCGACCGACTATTCGGTCGGGTCGACTATTAACCGACTAGTTGTTCAGTCGGGGACCCTTCACACCACCTAGTCGGACCGACTATTCGGTATAATCGATCGACTATTGCAACACTACTTCCAAACAAGCGACGACGGAGGCGGTGACTCTTGGACGGGGATTGACTACGTCGATGGTTGCACACTCTATGAAGGCTGCATAATTCCCTGCCGCTGCGTAGATGGTGATCCCAACACGTGTAATCAAAGATGAATTTACTGTTGATGGGGTTGCATGAACTGACCCACGACAGCTGCGACATTGGAGGGGACGACGACATCGGTGGGTGATGGTTGAGGGTTGCAGCGGAACTGCAAGGGTTGCTAGCGAGGGGTTTGGGGTTGTCAGAATGGGGTTTTGCATCGACCGTGAGGGATGTAGAAGGGCTGGAACAACAGTTGGTGACGTCTTGTTGGGGTTGGGAAGGTGGGCTGCAGTGTTGGCGGGGCTTGTTCGAGGAGTGTTTAGGTAGTAGAGGGATCCTGTAGCAGGGCTGGGGGGTGGGGTCGCCAGAGGTGCAGAGGTGGTGTAGGGGAACTGCAAGGGGGCTGGGAGCGTTGGTGGAGTTGATTCCATTGACAACGACCGATCTGAAATGTGCTGGACATCAGGTCCATATGGTTTTTTTATCTCCTTTTTCCAGTTTCCTCTCCCTTGTGGCCTTTAATCTTGCCTTGGACGAGGGCTGCACTAACGACAACAATTATCGATGGCAGTGGGGTTTTCGAAGCCTCCTAGACAATAACTTGAGCAACATTCTCCTCTAGTTGTCATATTAATGACTCAATATTTTGCTGATCTCGCATTTCTCTGGCCAAAGCTTGCATATCTGTACAAACTTGGAGCATATTGAATAGTGTTTTTATAATCTCAACATATCATGCATGGTCCATTGAACGAGATTCCTTGTCTCTGTACTTGCGCGGCTATCGGTAGGGATTGTCAGATTGTAAGGACGATTTTAGGCCGTGCTCTGATAGCAATTAATGCTGATCGAAATTTGCTATGATGAAAAATTTAAAATGTACCGTAGAAAAATATTTGATAGAAGAAATCAGAGGGGAATGAGAGAAGGTTCGTCAGATGCGAGGGATTTAGGGAAGAACCACGGAGATCACACGGATGGAGAAGAAAGAAAAGATGAGAGATACGAGATAATTCTCAATTGCTGATTATCTCTGGAATTAAATTAAACATAAGAATACTATCCCCTTTATATAAAAGGGGTGGGATTAGAAAAATAGAAATATAATAAAATTCAAATGTTTCATTACAGGTCCATTGTTTCATTACGCCCATCTGAAAGTCAAAATCTTGGTATTGCAGGGGGACAATCAACTTAATAGTTCCAATTACATTTTCATGGCGGGTCTCGTAAGTCTAATTAGTTATATACATATATGGGGCATCGCCTTTAATAAAAGCCAGAGAATAAAATCTTGAAATCAGATGAGAATTCATGTAGTTAGTGAAATAATGATCGTGAGCTGAATATATGGGGATTTTTCAATTGGCGCAACAACGATATAGACTATTAGAAATATCGGCTTCTTTTTAACTTTATCTATCGAATCACATCCGTCGCGTGATGGAGAAATTTCCCTTTCTTTCGCCGAGTAGTCAAGTTCATGGAAGCTCTCGAATACCCCCTTATCAAGCCCCTATATGATCGGGAAGCCCTCTTTTGTGATTTCTTGGAGAAATTTCTGAACCAGATCGTTGCGCTCGAGACCTTTGATCTCAACAACTATTATCTCTTTTCTGCTGTGATCTTATTGATAGAAGACTTCGAATCCCCATGTGCCAATTGAATCCGAATAGGATGCACGTATTTCTATAACTCCAAATTGACTTAGCCAACTAAATAATTGATTTGAGATCACATACGATCCCGTTGTTTAAACAGAAATAAAATTTGCAATGGACTCAATTAACTCGACCTTACCTTAGTTAAACTTTAATTAACTGACAGAAAATTGAGCCATAATTATTTGTTTCACGCTGCATCACAACCTATCCAAATTTGCCCAAAGGAATCTTCTTATGATCTTCTCCGGCCAGCTCCTAATACCTACGGAGAGGAGACGAGAGGACATGAAAAAACATGAATAGCAAAAAGAACAACCTTAACAAGCACCAAGCATCCTCGTGATAAAATACCGCTTTCCATCCCGAGAGCTTCTTTTCCATCTTTTCAATGACTGGGAGCCAGTCAGGCATCTTAAGTCTTCTGCTGGTCAATGGGAGACCTAAGTAGAAAATCGGGAGTGTACCAGATTCTGTACCAGCTCCTCACTAACACTCTTGAGCATCATCATCAGAAAAGGCCAAAAGGAATGACGTGGATTTGCCACGGTTGAATATTAGACCAGACAATTTACTAAAGATCTCCAAGGAAAAAGTCATTCCTCTAGCCTCGTATTTGCCCCCCTCGATAAAGATGTTGTCATATGTATACTGGAGTAAAGGAACAAAATATCATTAACGGAATAGCCTGTTGTGATACCACTATGAAGATCCTGATCCACTATGCATGCAAGGACATCTGCAGCAATGACAAACAACACATGTGCAAGGGGGCATCTCTGCCTAACGCCTCGTTGAGGATGGAAGAAACCACCCTTCGGACGGTTGTTGACAAGAACTGAATAGGTAGCAGTAGTTACACAATGATTCATCCACCAGGAAACCGCGTCTAGACATTGCCGCCCATAGGAAATGCCAGTCCACTATGTCATATGCCTTGGAAAAGTCCACTTTCCAAAGAATGTCTTTCGATTTCTGTCTTCTCCAATTCACATTGATTTCAGTTGCCATAGACAAGCTGTATGCAATCTGTCTGCCAAGGATAAAAGCTGACTGGAGCTGCAGGATGTTGTGATCCATAACCCTGTTTAATCTAATGGATAATACCTTTGCTATAATCAGATAACGAGCGTTGGCCTTAGACACATCCTTTTTAGGTAGAACGATAATGTCCTTATTAATTCTCTCAAAATTTGCTTTACCGCTGTCGAACTCCTCAATTACCTCCATGACCTCATTTCTCAACAAAGGTTAAAATTCTCGAAAGAAGAAGACGGGGAACCCATACAGAGCAGGGACACCATCCGCATTTTTGAGCTCCTCTTTAGTAAAACTTTGCACAAGATGGCTGGCATGAGCCTCTGAGAGCTGTGAGGCCCCGCAGCCATTCCATCGCCAATGTCTACCCTCAGGTCTCCTTGAAAATCCATGGAAATGATTCGTAATTGCCCGACTTATCTCACGATCCCCCTCTATGCTCCCATTCACCACCACTGACCGGATTAGGTTATGACGACCCCTTCCACTCACAATTCTATGGAAGCAGGTGGTGTTCACATTGCCTTCTTTTAGCCAATAGTGACCCGACCGCTGTTTCCACTCCATGATACAATTTTTTTTCTCAGTTGGAGTTATTCTTTGTGCTGCTGCCACAAGCTCTTTGGAATATTTCATCCCATCAATTTTGCACACTTTAGCTTAAGCCTCCAATTGATGTGCTTTTCTAGCCTCTCTAATCTCCTTAAAAAAGAAGAGTCGCTTACGTAATGAAGTTAGCTTCTGAGCCAAACGAAAAGTAGCGGATCCCGAAACTACAGTGACGGACCACTGATTGGAGACCATTTCTCTAAAAGAATCCTCATGTAGCCAGGTACGCTCGAACCTGAAGAAACCCCACGATGGCCAGTTGATGCGGATTGAAAATCGACGTCGACAAAATAATGATAGTTTTTTATGGTGGATATTTGGTAGAAGAACGAGAGGGGTTGAGAAGAAGAACACGCCGGAATGCGCGGGGTTGAAGGGAAGAACGTGAAGATCACGAGGAGAGAGAGACAAGGGAGAGGGAGATAAAAATCTCAGAGTTCATTCATACTTAACTGACTAAAAACATTGGGCTACCATCTCTTTATATAGGAGAGATGGGGTTACAAAAATAGTAAACTAATTAAAATTGACAACCAACTTATCCTAATTTGACTCTGACAAAATTTAAAATTCAAATTGACCTTTAATTATCCTAATTGGACTCTAATTAATTAATTGACCAAATTAAATCTACGAATAAACATTGAGATCACAGGCGATCTCAATTATTTAATTAGACAATTAAGATAACTTAAAAACGTAAATAAAATTGACCACTAATTAATTAAATAAATTCCGCCCTATAATTCGAGGTCACGCTGCATCAACTCTCCTCCGCTTTAAAAATTCGTCTCCCGACGAATTGCTTGACGTAGATGCGCGTTGGAGAATTCATCCTTGAATTGTGGCTTCCATTTCCTCCAATTCGATCATTTTCAATGTTACGTTTGTAGTTTTTCCCAATTGGGGGGCATCTCTGCAATTTTCGTACCCCTTCAATTTTCCTTACATTCCTATTGCCTTTGGCCTTTCTGCAAATAGGAGTTTTAGGGGGTTTTACTTTGCAAATCTTCCCACTTATTCTCCAATCCCCTTCTTCCAGGGATTTGAGTCCCGTCAATCTCGGTCCTGTTAGGGTTGGGGCCCTTTTTTTATGCGCGGGAGGGCGGCTAGGCATCTCTGACACGCTGGCGGCGGCGGCGATTTGGTGGCGATGACTGGAGCGGCGGCTTCTGGGGGACGAGGGCTGGTGCGGTTCTGGCATTCGGGCGGGGGCGGCAGCCGCGCAAGGTGGCGCAGTTGCAGGAAGGCGGGGATCGCAGGGGAGGGCGCAGGGTGCTGGGGAAAGGATCGGGATGCGGGGGAGCCGGTGGATCGCGAGGGGCGGAGGGGAAGGTGGCTGGCGAGGAAGGAGAAGGCGGAGGCGCGGGTGCGAAAGGGGGTGAGGTGGGCGGCGAGTGCGCAAAGAGGCGGCGGGAGGGTAAGGCGGTAGGTTGGGGGTGGCGAACGGGGCGCTGGGCGCGGATGGCGGCGCTGAGGAGATGGCACGTGGTTGGTGGTCGTTGGGCGGTGAGGGGGCGCACGGCTGGCGGAGGTGGGGTTCTGACGAGAGGAGGAGGCGACTGGCGAGGTCGGGGGGAGAAGAGAAGCGGGTGGGGGAAGGTGCCGCCGATATTAAGAGGAGGGTTGGGGTTTCCGGGTTTGCGGGAGAGGATGGCGGGGCTGTTAGGGGAGGAATGACGGCAGCGAGGACTGGGGAGGGTAGGGGAGTTACCTGGGACGGTCGGGGTGGTGCCAGGATGGCTGGAGGGGGCAGAGGGATCGATTCCGATGGCGGAATCAGATCTGGAATCTCCTGGACAGCCACTGTTTCTTCGAATTTTTCTTCTAAAACGATCTGGACAGCAGCCGTTTTGTCTTCCCCCGCGATGATTTCTTCGTCCAAACTTGCGGCAGCGGCTTCGACGGGTGGAGGCTTCGATTGGGCGTTGCAGAAGGCTTCAACGTTGGCCATTAGATATCGAAACATGGACTGGACGTTGTTCTGCAAATCACGTATCATGTGCTCCGTCTCTTTGAAGGAGGCATCGATGGTGGAGATGGCTCGGCGTGTTTGTTCGGGTGAACGATGATGCCGACGCGAGCGCCTGGACGGATCGTTAGATCGTGGGGACGACCTAAATAACCTGGCTCTGATACCAATTGATGCGGATTGAAAATCGACGTCGACAAAATAATGATAGTTTTTTATGGTGGATATTTGGTAGAAGAACGAGAGGGGTTGAGAAGAAGAACACGCCGGAATGCGCGGGGTTGAAGGGAAGAACGTGAAGATCACGAGGAGAGAGAGACAAGGGAGAGGGAGATAAAAAATCTCAGAGTTCATTCATACTTAACTGACTAAAAACATTGGGCTACCATCTCTTTATATAGGAGAGATGGGGTTACAAAAATAGTAAACTAATTAAAATTGACAACCAACTTATCCTAATTTGACTCTGACAAAATTTAAAATTCAAATTGACCTTTAATTATAATTGGACTCTAATTAATTAATTGACCAAATTAAATCTACGAATAAACATTGAGATCACAGGCGATCTCAATTATTTAATTAGACAATTAAGATAACTTAAAAACGTAAATAAAATTGACCACTAATTAATTAAATAAATTCCGCCCTATAATTCGAGGTCACGCTGCATCACCAGTCGACATCAGAATCCCATATCAAAGGGGTATGGTACTTGTTAAGAATATGTAACAGATCTTGTTAAGAATATGTAACAGATCTTTCAGATCTGTCCAAATCCCTTGAGGATATTCTTGTATTTTTTCCTTTCTTGTACTCATTAGGGTTTCTAGGTTTGTCCTATATATGGACCCCTAGACCCACTGGAATAAGACAAGAAACCTAATTCTATCTCTGACATGGTATCAGAGCACACCCACGGCCCTCTCTCTCGCCGCCTCCTCCCTCCCGACCCATCGCGTGATCTCTAGCTTCCCCCGCTCCCACCATAGCGCGTTTCCAGAACATCACCATCGCCATCGCCCCTACCCATCGCCATCGACCCTACCCTGATCGCCACCCATCGCCGCCCAACCTTCCCTACCTTCCGAACGCCTCGCCCTACCCATCGCCACCCATCGCCACCCATCGCCATCGCCCATCGCCACCCAACCGATTCCACGGAACCCATCGCCCATCGCCCTACCTACCCTTCTGAACCCATCGCCCATCGCCCAAACCCATCGCACCCCCTGCGCCATACTCCATCGCCCCCCTTCCGAACGACATCGACTCATCGCATCCCTCGCCAGAACCCTAAACCCATCGCCAGCCTACCGCCCCTCCCTTGCCATACCCCATCGCCCCTCCCTTTCCATAACCATCACCAGCCTCGACCCATCGCCACCTACCGATTCCACCGATTCCAGAAGGCCCCCCCCACCACTGACCGACCCATCGCCAGCCTCGACCCATCCCTTGGCATAGAAGTCCCCCCCCCTCGATTCCAGGACTGCTCCAGGACGGCTCCAGCACTGGCTTTGACGTCCACCAGCTTTGACGTCCACCGATACTGCGCACTCCAACGGCTACACCGATACTGCTCACGACGATTCTGCTCCAGGATCTCTCTCACTCCAGGACTTCCCAGTCTACATCTATTCTGCTCTACGGCTCCAGCGACTTTCGTGCACAGCAACGCTCCAACAGGCACTCATCAATCTACCAAGGATATGTGGCCCAACAACTCCAGCATCCGGTGATATTTTCCTACAACCTCATGTCCTTGGTAGATTGAGATTGCACAGCAACGCTCCAACAAGCACTCATCAATCTACCAAGGATATGTGGCCCAACAACTCCAGCATCCGGTGATATTTTCCTACGTGTCTTGAGTGGCCGCCATGACTTCTACTCCCACATCTGTGGACTCCAAGTCCCTGTACCAATCTCAATCTATGATGGTTCAGGGCACTACTATCAAACTCAAGGGATCCGAGAATTATGTTCTCTGGTCAAGGTCTTTTAAAATATTTATTGGTGGCCAGCGTAAGGCCTATATTCTTACTAGAATTCCTCCAGCAGAGACAGACAAAGACTTTGATACTTGGTTTGTCGATAACTGTCAGGTTATCACCTGGATGACAAACAGCGTTGATCCATCTATTGCTTCTAACCTTTTATACAAAGAAACTGCAAAAGCTATGTGGGAGAGTCTTGAAAATACATACTCACAGAAAACTACGAAGTCTCGGCTTTCAGATATATATATACTAGGATTTGGTCTACAAATCAAGGAGATACATCCTTGATTGAGTATTACAAGCTACTCACAGGTTTATTTGAAGAACTACTCATTTTTCAACCAGCATGTTGTGATAAACAGGTTGGGGAACGAGCAGAATGGCAAGTATATCGGTTCCTATCAGGCTTACACCCTCGATATAAATCTGCGAAGGACCAGTTCCTTACGGCAGGTACATTACCCACTCTTGAAACCATCTTTGGCCGACTTCAGGAAATTGAGTCTCCACACACACCTCCATCTGCTGAGGTGTCCGCACACTTTGTTAAGGGACGATCAACTCCTTACGGGGGACGAGGACGTGACTCTGGACGTGGACGTGGTCGGGTCTATGGACGCGGTCGTGATTTTTCACGGGCACAAGGTCGTGATCATACTCCTGCCCGTTTCCCCCCGTGTACTCATTGTGGTCGCCTCAATCACCCATCGGAACGTTGCTGGGCCAAATTTGGCATGCCTTCGAATGCAAACAGTGCGTATGACATAACTACTCACGATACTGACTATGAGGTTGCTTCCCCAAACCAAGAAGAACCCGTGCATGCTAGTCAACATTCATTTACTGCCTCTGAATATGCCAGTCTCCGTCAACTACTACAGAACTCTCATACTAATGTGATCACCTCTGCTTCAACAGCCAGTCTTGCCACAACTGCGAGTACAGTCACCAACACAGCTACTACATCAAATCCTACATGGATCATCGACTCTGGAGCTTCAACGCATCTTACAGGGGAAGGTAGTATTCTTACTTCTTCCGGACCATCCTCAGTTGTGAAAACCGTACGTGTTGCCAATGGAGCGCACTCGCCCATTACTAGTGTGGGCACTGTGGAATTTTCTTCCTCACTCAGATTAACGAACGTGCACTGCGCTCCGGCCTTTCCTCTTAGCTTATTATCTGTCCATAAACTATGCACTGAGCTTAACTGTCAAGTTATATTTGACAAATTTTGTTGTTACTTTCAGGACATCCGGACGAAGCAGATCTTTGGTGGGGGATATGAGAAGAATGGGCTGTATTATCTGGACATCCCTACTGATTCCAAGTTTGCAGGTGCTGTGTCCATTTCCACTGATCCCTTACTATGGCATCTTCGTCTTGGTCATCCCTCTGCCAAAGCCCTCTCCATGATGTTTCCGGAACTTTCGTCGCTAAAACCCTTTGAGTGTGAGGCGTGTCAATTTGGGAAACATCATCGAGCATCATTTCCTGCTCGAACTGAGCCGCGTCGTTCTACTCCTTTTGCTCTAGTCCATTGTGATATCTGGGGACCTTGTCCGGTCCGAACACTCAGTGGTCATAAGTATTTTGTTGTTTTTATTGATGATTTCAGCAGGCTATCCTGAGTCTATCTACTCAAAGAACGTTCAGAAATAAATATTATTATCAAAAATTTCTTTCAGTATGTTAAAAACATTTTCTCCACCACTGTACAAATTTTCCGTTCAGATAATGCGCTGGAATTCACCCAAAATGAACTTTCCACATTTTTTGCTTCTCAAGGGACCATACATCAAACCTCCTGTCCCTATACATCACAACAAAATGGGATAGCAGAAAGAAAATTAAGACACCTCCTGAACATTGCCAGATCACTTCTATCTCATATGAAAGTTCCCAAAATCTACTGGGGTGATGCTGTACTAACTGCAGTTCATCTCACCAACAGAGTCCCTTCGCCTTCTCTAAATGGGTCTACTCCATTCTCTTTACTTTATCCCACAGAGTCTCCTTTCCCATTACCTCTGAGGGTCTTCGGTTGTGTGTCATTCGTTCATAAATTCCAAAATACAGATAAACTCTCGCCACGTGCAATCAAATGTGTCTTTCTGGGATACTCTCGCACTCAGAAAGGGTACAGGTGCTATGATCCTGATAGTCATCGCTATTACATCTCGGCTGATGTTACCTTCTTTGAGAAAACAAGCTTCTTCTCTCATACAGTCACTGATATACCCCTTGAACTTCCACCACCACCCATCGTCTACAAACGACGAAACATTTCATGAGCTTCAGATGTCCCATTACCCGTCTCGGTCCTCCAGGATGATATGCCCTCTTCAAGTATCTCCCACAAGGATATCCCGGATGATCCTCTCGAGCTTCCAATTGCTCTACGGAAGAGTAAGAGACAATGTACTTCCTATCCGATGTCTCACTACACATCTACTGATAGTTTGTCTGACAATGACAGACGATATACAGATACTCTAATGACATTTTCCATCCCACGAGATCATCACAGTGCCTTACAGGACTCTGGGTGGCGACATGCAATGGATGAAGAAATGAATGCACTTCTATCCAGACGAACGTGGGATCTTGTCCGGTGTCCTAAAGGGACTCGACCGGTGGCTTGCAAATGGGTCTTCACGACCAAACAAACACCGGATGGCGCAATTGACAGACTAAAAGCTCGCCTTGTGGCTAAAGGTTTTACACAAACCTACGGTGTAGACTACTTTGAGACATTCTCACCAGTTGCACGTATGGGGTCTATCAGGACTATTATTTCGTTAGCAGCAAATAAATGTTGGCCTATTTATCAGTTAGATGTGAAAAATGCTTTTCTCTATGGCGACCTTGATGAGGAAGTCTACATGCTGCAACCTCCTGGTTATGAAGTCGAGGGGGAGTATGTATGTCGACTTCGAAAAGCGATATATGGGCTCAAGCAAAGCCCAATAGCGTGGTTTGACAGACTTACCACAGAAATCAGTACAATTGGATTCCAGAGGACAAAATCTGATTACTCAGTATTTGTCAGAAAACAAGCAACTGGTACTGTCATTCTTGCCGTTTATGTTGATGATATGGTACTCACTGGTGATGACTGCAATGGGATATCAGAAACCAAGGCCTTCCTTCAAAAGGTATTCATTACTAAAGACCTTGGCCATCTACGCTACTTCTTGGGCATAGAAGTACTTCGCACTACCGAAGGAATTCATCTCTCACAGAGAAAATATTGTCTGGATATTCTTACTGAAGCAGGGGTTCTCGGATGCAAGCCCTCTAGTATCCCTGCAGACCCAAAGAAACATACCAGTCTGTCTGATTCTAACTTTGACGATGTCACTAGATATAGAAGTCTTGTGGGCAAACTCCTCTACCTGACTGCCACCAGACCAGATATCTCTTATGCAGTTAGCCGAGCTAGTCAATACATGGAACAACCAAATTACAGCCATTGACAAGATGTCCTACAAATCTTACGTTACTTGAAGGAATCTCCAGGACGTGGCCTCTTCTACGGGGCAAATGGGCACACAGAGGTTACTGCATATGCGGACGCTGACTATGCTAGTTCTCCAGAAGATCGACGCTCTACTACAGGCTACGCAATGATGGTTGGAGGAAATACAGTTACATGGAGAAGTAAGAAACAAACTGTTGTTTCCAGATCCAGTGCAGAGGCGGAATATAGGGCAATGGCTCAAGCTACATGCGAAATCATATGGTTATTAGCTTTCATTCAGGAACTTGGTATTAATGTCACTACTCCTATTCCACTATATTGTGACAATAAATCTGCAACCTACATAGCTACAAATCCAGTATTCCACGAACGAACCAAGCACATAGAGATAGATTGCCACTTCGTACGGGATGCTGTCAAAGCTGGAAGAATTGCTACTCCACATATTACCACCGATCTTCAACTAGCAGATATCTTTACAAAGGCCTTACCCAAGAAACGACTGCTGTGGATTATTTCCAAGTTGGGCATGACTGATAAATATGCTCCAACTTGAGGGGGAGTGTTAAGAATATGTAACAGATCTTGTTAAGAATATGTAACAGATCTTTCAGATCTGTCCAAATCCCTTGAGGATATTCTTGTATTTTTTCCTTTCTTGTACTCATTAGGGTTTCTAGGTTTGTCCTATATATGGACCCCTAGACCCACTGGAATAAGACAAGAAACCTAATTCTATCTCTGACAGTACTGATTTGGTACAAGGCATGGAGGTCGAGACTGAGAGAGAGGAAAAAAGCCCAAGAGCTCTGCAGAGGCCATAAAATGATCAATACGATTATACGAGAGCGTGATCCAGAGTTCCTCCAAGTAGACCTCATGTCGGCAGCATCAAGCACCTCAAGCTCTGGGTCATCAATCAAGTCGACAAAGTCCGTCGAACTAGGGTCTGCCCCATCGTAAGCTCAGACGATCAGACGAGAGTAGAGAGGCATTGAAGTCTCCATCAACAAGCCAAGCTACCCTCGGATATGCGCTTCTGGCAGCGTGGACGTCTGACCACAACTCATGCCTCAACGCCTGGAGATAAGGGCCATGCACACATGAAACCGCCAACTGAGATCCCGTAGAGATATTCTCTAAAAGAAGAGCGAGGACATGTCTGCCCTTAGTCTCTGAAAGACAGGTCCCTTGTCTGAGATGAACGAGCTTGAAGAATAGGTAGGGATATCAGTCCCGGGGTTAGCCGAAGACACCACACGAGGAGCTTGGCCAACAACATTCTCCAAAATCGCCACAGCTCGATCGAGATTAAGCTCCAAACAGGGACACAATCCATGGCTGGCACCACGGAAGGGGGAGGGTTCTTGAGAACCCAGCTTCATTTGAGGAGTAGGCGGTAAGGTGGACAAAGGGTGAGGCTTTTGTACTCACAGCTCCGTCGGAGGAGAGCAAGACCATACCCTGTGCCAAAACTCCTTGCACGGGGCTCTCGCTAATGTGAACTGGAAAGGAATGTCCTTCGGATCTAATCGGTTCCAAAACCGGATCGTTACACGGATCTAAAGCAGCCTTATCGGTTCTTGCAATCATCCTGAACTGATACCCGGATTTTCAAACTCGGATGTGGAGGATTTCCAGCGCAGTATGGTCTTGAATGTCCAGGTTTGGCAACTTTTCAAAAATCAAATCTTTTTTCTCCGATTCCCCATCTGCTTTCGGTTTTTGTTCCACCGAATCGGCAACTTCTAAAGAAGGATCTGTCACACATGCCCCCTCCTCCTCTTGCACAATCTGTAACGGCGGAGCCACTGATGACGACAAGCTTGCCCCCACCTCGCTTCTTGGACACGGCGGCGACGGAGGGGGGGAGAAAATGGACCAGTAGCTTGAAGGAAGCACGACCCACCACCAGAGAGCACGTTGCTTCAGTCGCAAGGTTTTTAGGACTTTCCAAGGGTATTTCTGTGTTTAGTAACAATTGTCATTTTCTGATGTATTTCCATTTGCATATCTGCCATGCCAATCCAACCAACCTACTCTGAAGGAGTCAGCAGACTGTGAAGTTTGATGTTGCTTGACTGTTATGCTTCGTGTATGTCGCCCTCCACCCACGACTTCTTTGTGTTGATTCTCGTGAATTGATGACCTAGTCCCTTGCTTTGTGTCAGAAGAATGCCTAATATATTTCTTCAAGCTAGAAGAATGTCTAATCTATTAGGTTAAGCTATGATTGTAATGTGGTGACAAACTATATGAGGTGCAAGATGGGAGTGAATGGAATGTGGAAGCAAACTGGGCTAAGGAAATATTGCTGTTAATGAAGCTCCTTCCGTTTCTTCCATGTAATATCTTCACAGAAAGCCAAGAATTTATCGTTGCTTAATATTCCTAGATCTGATAGCTTCAGTTGCAAGAAAACGTACTCCCTCTTCATAGAAAACCTATAATGTATCGTTGCTTAATATTTCTAGATCTGATAGCTTCAGTTGCAAGAAAACCGTGCTTTCTGATGAAGCCATTTTCTGTCTTAGTTATATGGACTAGGTTGGCAGTCTAGCAACAGGCTCTATCATGGACAAGGGGATCATCTGGTTGACTTATTTCAGGGTGAAGATGATGTTAATCAGTTGAAAAAGACCGATTTGATCCTAATACTCTTCATGGAATCATGCTTAAACAAATATTTTAGAGAAACTTCACTTTCTTTGTACAATGTGAAATGAAGGAGTGCCTATCATATAAGAAGCAAGCATGCTATGTATGCAGTGAAAATTTTGGCACTGTTATGCATTGAATGATCTTGAGGCCTTTGGTGTTTTGCAGCTGAGCATGAGGTGCTATTAATTTAATGGAGTTTCATTAGGATCTTCGTCTAATATAAGAGCTATACGTTTACCTGTTTGCGAGAGATTTCGTTTTGTTGAAAAAAGTCATTGATAACTTTTCCTCAAAAGAAAATCCATCGATAAACAATGTAGAAATCCGATTCTCCGCACACAAATGCACTGGTACACATTATTTAATGGAGTTTTGTCAAGCGCACCCTTCAACACAATGCGGCACACCCTGTAACAGTCAGGTGACCTCACAACCCGTACTTCACATATGATGTTCAAGTTGCAAAATTTCTGGATGGTTGAACTTGTGCATTATTTTATCCCTTTGTCCATTTGATTCTCTGCGTGCTCCTTTTTATTTATGTGATTTGTTTTAATCCCACCACAAGCGTCTTTTATTTTCAGGTCTTTGGTCCATATTTTTTCTTCTTCAATGATTAATTTGGGTTGTTGAGTTCTTTTTAATTTAATTTTTGTTTTTGTTTTACTGGTCATATTTTAGCTATTAGTCTGAGGGATGTAGCCCTCTGTGGGAATGTTTTGTCTGTTTGTTTTGAGTATGCAATCCTCAATGAATAATGGGAAGATCAATGGAATTTTAAAAAATAACTCCTCAGGCACCATCTTTACTTCCTCAACCGTTTTTTCCAATTTCCAAACAATCTACACCAACGTGCTTTTTCATCCCCATCTCACCACTTCTCTACAACTCAATCGTTAGCCCATATTACTCCATTTTCCCCTTCTTTCCTGCGCCTTTCACACTTGTTTTTCAGCCATCCATAGTCAAATCAGTCATCTCCACTGTTGCTGAATCAGCCCGAGGATCTGCATGTCCCTGAAGAGTTTGTAGATCTCTCTTGGTTTTGGTATACTTCTGCTTCTCTCTGCATCCCTTCTCCGCTTAGTCTCTTCCAATTATTTTCATTTTCTCTGTGGGTTTCATTGAGGTTGTTTTGATTACTTCCAAGTTTATCTTTCTGTCAAAGGGATGGTCAGATTTATTTAAGTTTCTATTTCTGTTCTGCTAGGCCTGATAGTTATATTCTAGTCAGAAAGTTAGATTTTCTGGCAACATTTTCACTTATTAACTTGTAGCAACCTGAAAGTTCGGGGACTTCATTGACTAGTGTGATATTTTTGCCGTAATTCATGTATTAGAGCTTAAAGGTGACATCGTATTTCAATGCTTATTATTTATTTTCGTCACAATTAAGATTGCATGATGTTGGGGAATTAACAGACAATTTTTTCTTGGAGTTTTGCGACCTGCAAATCCTGGGCCCAATTTTTTTGTCCACTGTATAAAACAGACTGAACAAGGTTGTAGTTGAATGATGGTGTATTTTTGAACCATTTTGATTCTCGAGTGCATTTGATAGTCATTTTGAATTACAACTTAGCATTCTTTGTTATTTACCCAGTAAGTTTTTATTAGTGATTGCCAGAAATCTTTTGGGTTTTGTTTCTTTTTGTCTAATTGAAAAGCAGGAGGGTGAATATATTAATCATATATTATGTGTTGTATGATTCACAATTTACTGCAAAAAAATTGCATTGCCCCCAATTTCATCAATGGACCTCGCTCGCCTCACCCTTATGACATGTTGATAAACAGATTATAAACAACATTAAAAGAAACGAATTTCTCATGTCACAACCTATATTGTTAAGGGTTTAGTTCTCCCTCTCTCTATAATGTTATTTGCACGAACTCTTGTGCTTTGTCCTTGTTTTTTTGCTCGACCTATATATTAGTCATTTTTTTGAGGATATCTGTATCACTTAATGCCTTGGGGAATAATTTGCGTCTCTTGCATTTGGCAGTCTCTTATACCTGATGGAATTGTGAGACAATTTGTGTAGATGTATAAGTTCTGCAGTGTTTGCCAATGAGTTTTATGAGAGCGTGCAATGCTCTTGCAGCATTTTTCTATTGCAGTGTATGTGTTCCTTTTAGGCATATTCTTATCAATGCTTTAATAATTCTAGATAGGTTTGAATTTTTCTGGTACTTTTATGCAGCTATACTACGGTATTATTATTAGTTTCGGACCTGCATAAAGTTCTGCCCGCGGTCTTACTGGATATTCTTTGCTTCTATAACAGTGTAATTGACCGGAAGACAGTAAACAGATCGTTTGAAAATTTATGGAAAGGGGAGACGTCAATGATGCCTTGCCTACCCAAAGGCCGCGGATTCTCTTGGCTGCTACTGGAAGTGTGGCTTCCATCAAGTTCGAAAGTCTCTGCCGTTGTTTCTCAGAGTGGGCCGATGTGAAGGCAGTCGCTACGAAGTCATCTTTGCATTTCATAGAAGAAGCTTCGCTTCCCAAGGATGTGGATCTGTACACCGATGACAAGGAATGGTCTACATGGAACAAGATTGGGGATGGTGTGCTTCACATTGAATTGCGGAAATGGGCTGATGTTATGGTGATCGCGCCTTTGTCTGCAAACACTCTGGCCAAGGTAGGTACTGGCTGTTGCGCCTTTTATTGGTTGCTTTCATGGTGTTGGCGATAATTACTTGCGCCTATTTTTTTTCTAGATTGCGGGAGGTTTATGCGATAATCTATTGACATGCATTGTAAGGGCATGGGACTTCAACAAACCTCTCTTCATAGCACCTGCCATGAACACTTTCATGTGGAACAACCCTTTCACCGAGCGCCACCTCCATGTGCTCGACGAACTTGGGATATCCATGATCCCTCCCATCACAAAAAGGCTTGCTTGCGGGGATTATGGAAACGGTGCGATGGCGGAGCCTTCTGTGATCTTCAACACCGTTGTGAGAGCTGTTATGAGGCCGCCGAGTAATTGAAGTTAAGTTAACGACATTCACTCTGACGGATCATGTATGTTATAAATGTCTTTCAAGCAGACTTGTCATAGTTGTTATCTTGTCTGATTTTATGTATCGCTGTCGATTGTGGATAATCATTTCAGATTCTGTGGAGAAATGAATTTATCTACCTCTGTGAATTTTTCCTCTGATAACCATATTTTTGCACAATGGAATTCTTGTTGGAGAGTTGGTAATAAGAAAATCTGTATGGAGAGAACGTTTGGTAATTGAAAAATTGCCTTTTTAGGGATTATGCCAAATCAAGATGGGATCGATATTTTAACTCATGAATCTGAACTCCTGAATCGTTTGGGTGCGAAATTCTATTTTATGAGCAATGAAAAGGGCGAAAAGATCGGATCTGATTAATGGATTCTGCACATTTTACCTATTTGTTGATCGGTCGAGTACTAAAGTCAATCGAGTAATAAATTACAAGATGCTACACGTTTTCCATATGATTATTAATTTATTCATAAGTAATTTGATGAATTCTACACCTAGATTTGCTATTTAATTTCAAATTGTATACAAGAACAACAACAAAGTCTTTTTTTTTTTACATTAAGTAGGCTACATGGAATCTTTGCCTCCATTCAGATTATTTTGGGTCAATCTCAGGTTTAGATCCAAAAAATCAAGTTCCCTTCGTATAATCTCAATCCAACACTTCTTCGGCGTTCTTCAACCTCTCTTAGTTGGTTCAAAATCCAAAAATTCGCATCTCCTAACTAGTGCATCAACTGACCTCCTTTCCACATAGTCAAACCATCTTAAAATATTTTCTCGCATCTTATCTTCGTTTGGAGCTATACTAACTTTTCTTCTGATCGCATCATTCCACGTTAGCCTTTTCATTTCTTCTACTATGATTCTTTGCACATGTCTATGGTTCACATGCCAATATTCAGATTCGTAAAGTATAGTAGGTCTCACGGCTGCATCGTAAAACTTTACTTTGATTTCATTTGAATGTTCTTATCACTTCTTTCAAAGGAATTATATAATTCTAAATTATATAATCTTAAAAAAATATTTAACATAAAACTCAAGTGCGCTTACTGCATCTTAGCACTTCTGTCGATTTTTTCTAAGAAGAGCTGAAAAGAAAGATACAAAAGAACCGAATTATTATTGGTATTATGAATTAAACTAATCTAACTTTCAAGTGTCATATGATTCACATTTCTTCAAGAATAAAGAAAACCCTATTTTTTGTCAGAAAACCCCATAAATAAATTAAATGCTCAATCCAAAGTTAGGCGAAGCATTTGTATATAATTCTGGTGAGTAGGGATGAAAACGAATATAAATACATTCGTATCCAATTCGCTATAGTATTCATTTTGTACATATTTTAATATTCATATTCGTATTTGTTTTAAAATGGATGCGAATATGGATATCATTTTGACATTCGCTAATATTCACATTCGTATGCATATATTCGTTTTCGTACATAAGTATAGGAATAAATCTATTCATAATTGTATGTACCAACATTTTATAATTGCATTCGCCTTGATGATATAACTGTTATGAAAAGAATATGTTCGGTATATCTCTTTTATCTGTAAATCATCCTAAACATGTACATTTTTTGTTAACCTATCAAAATATTTCTGTTATTATTCGTATCTGATTCGTATCCGTTTTATATCCGTATTCGATCTTAAGTATATGGTAAGACATTTTTCATATTCATCACTATTCATAACCACATTCATATTCGTATTTTAAAATGAATAAGGATACGCTTATATCTATATTTGTATCCGTGTCGGACCATTTTATCCTTATAGGGCCGTTCGGATGGGGGGTTACCCCCCACTTTGGGTGGGTTACCCCCCCAAACCCATATATCTAATCCACTAGTGGTTCCCACTCTCTCTCTCTCCACCCAAAAAAATTATATTATACCATCATATCATCTAAAAATCATAAAATGCTCAACTTCTACTCATTATTCCAAACTTCAATACAAATACATCACAAAAACTATCAACTTTTTCAAATTCCAATACAATCATATCATAATAACTACCAACTTTTTCAAATTTCAATACAATCATATCACACAAATCCTTCCAACCCTTAACCCACAAACCAAACACACAAACACAACAAACTATCCTCCCCAAAATAACCCACCAACCAAACGCACCTAGTAAGTCTTGCATTTGTCTCGGAAGGAGGGACACTACTTGCTCTCTTGCCCTGGAAAAAAGAAATATAATAAAGTGGTGGTAGCTGAGATGGATGGTTGGATGACCCTTCTCGTATGACCGGTAGATGGAGAGGACAAGGGGGTCCAACCAACAACCCCCATCATGCCCATCTCCATCAAACACCACCACCAATAAATACACATTTCATCTTCCTTAAATTTTATACATGTATTGTTATATCCTTATCTAATTTTAAATACAACTGAAAATGCATATATTAAAATTGTGTTACCATATACTAAAAATCGGACACTAATGTACATAATGTACATACGAGTAATGTTAGAAATACTTTATAACTTTATTTGTATAAAATACATCAATTTAAATAAGCTCCGCCGCCAATCCCTTTTGGATGGCAAATCCAATTCTTCAGAACACAACATTCATAGACCTGAGAACCATAATATTGCTATGCATAATTTTCAGGACCCTCTTAAGGAGCTCTACAGCTTCAGACGCCATGAATCCAAAGGTATCAAACCCGAAAGGTATGAAGACATGTTGATTGTCAATACAAGCCTTCTCATGTTTAACAACTTTGGCTGAGGCCGCTTTCTGTGTAGCGTATCCCGTAGTAAAATTACTTTTTATCAGACCAACTAACGGAGACAAGAGATAAATACATTAAATGTGTTTATATCATAAAAATTATACCAAATATGGTGAAAGAAAGTACACAATTATACTATATGTAGTTAAAAATAAATCTACAACTATTTCTTTAACCATGGCAAAATATATTTCGGAGGCTTTTTTTTTCTTGTTGCGAGCATTGGGTGGTAGGAATGATTTCTTGGAGATTGACTAAAGGTTCACACACATGACGACCGATATAGTTCCGTCTAACCGTGAATCGATAAAGTTCCGGTCGATTCTTACCAATTACATTAAAAAAAATCTAAACCGCATTTAAATGGTTGACCCAGACCAGATAGATCGAGTTAGTCTGGAACTAAAAGACCGGTGGGAAATCGAACCAAGGTTTTTAAAATCGAACCAAACATCAAATCAGGCAAGTATCAGTTTTTGATTTTTATGGTCGAACCAATGAGACCGACCGGTCAAACCAGTGACAACGTCAGTAGTTATGAAAATTGGAAAAGATCAAACCGTATACTATTGGTTTGGTTCGTATGGTTTAATCGGGTCGAACCGAGTTAGACCGGTAGTATTATACAAATTAATATGAAAAATGATGCATCATACCTTTAAAGGATCTATATACTCATATCCTTCCTAGTTTCCAATAACACTTATACTCCTTTTTTTATAATTGTGCACCGCTCTATATTTTTACAAAATAGATAGTAGTGACATTTTATTAGTACAAGTGTGCTCTTATATTATACCAACATAAGAATAATATTGTGGATTTTTTTAAGAATATAGAAGCACAAGAGACATTGCTAAATGTTAGGGATATAAATGTTATTAGAAAACTCAAAAGGACACAATAAACATATTTTATAAAATTCATGTGTGTGATATATGAAATCAACACTTTTAAAACTATTTAAACTTTAGTTAATAGTAATTGTTTTTAATTTATTTCTTCTCATAGTATAACTATGACATATTCTTCCTTTGTTGTTGTTGGAAGTAGACAAATGCGTATAATATGCGAGACGAGAGGCCATGTTTATATGACATGAAGTGAGAGGTGATAATGGGTCATTGATGCACCGTGGAAGGAGAAGAGATAAAGGACTACTATATTATGGGTTAAAATGAGACTAGACTATGAATAATTTTTAAAGTTTACATTTTATTAAATTATCAAAAGTTATTTTTTGTCAAAAATGGATAGTTCAACCGGTGATTTGGCTCAATCGGTTCAATCGGGTTTAAGCGGTCCAATCGGATTTTGATTGATTTTTTACTTTCTGAATAAAAATCGGGTGGTTAGACCATTTTTCTATATTTGAGAGAGGAAGAAAGAGTCCATTTTTGCACAACCTGATTGGAGAGTAGGCTCCGAAATGTGGGAGGAAATAGCGAGAATGGCTGCAGAAGCCTGCCGTAACACACCCGTATAATGCACCCTTAATCGTGTTTTAGGTTTAACTTTTGAAAATGTTTTCTCCATTTTTATCATAAGTTCATAACGAATACTAACATTGTAAAACCCCAACAATGTCCCACACCGTGGAACACGAAGTTTCCAGGTGGGATAAATAGTGAAGGGCTTACTACTTGACAACCCGACTTAAGCATTTTGAGGGTGGTTAATCGGGTCCGTATGGGCCCGATCTCAAGAGGTTGTCAGGGCCAGTAATGCTCCGCTAACGGACCGGGGACTTAAGCCCGGGATGTTACAAATGGTATCAGAGCCGAACGCCCTCTGACAGTGGAAAGGGCTACCCGAGAGGTGGAGCCGCCCTACAAAGAGGTTGGAGGAAATGGCTACCCGGAGCGTGCAGCCGCCACTGTCACTGGGAAGAAGTGATGTGCCATGTCGCAATGAGGACGTTGCGAATATAAGTGGGGGAGGTTGTAAAACCCCAAACAATGTCCCACACCGTGGAACACGAAGTTTCCGGGTGGGATAAATAGTGAATGGGCTTACTACTTGACAACCCGACTTAAGCATTTTGAGGGTGGTTAATCGGGTCCGTATGGGCCCGATCTCAAGAGGTTGTCAGGGCCAGTAATGCTCCGCTAACGAACCGGGGACTTAAGCCCGGGACGTTACAAACATAAACTGAACATGAATCAGATATGAATAATAACAAAAATATTTAGTATATTAATTAAAACATACATGTTTAGGATGATTTATACGTAAAATAAATAAAAAATTGATAAATGTAATAAAAAATATTTTTACACATAGTTATAAATAAATATATGATTATTTATTTATTATTTAGATATACGAATGTAAATGCAGATATTAGCGAATGTCAAAGTGATATCCATATCTGTGTTTACTTTAAAACAAATACAAATATAAATATCAGAATATATATACCAATCAAATATGATAGTAGATCGGATACAAATATATTCAGATTTGTTTTCATCTTTAGTAATAAGAATTCAACACTTTTAGTCGCATTTAAACACCATATAAATATTAAATATTAGTGCACCAAATCCACTACATGATATGTAATCCTAAACGGAGAAATGGCCAAAGGATTCTTTGATAAAAGCTATAGTTGCTCGACACATTTTCTCAACTAATGGTGAGGTCCAAGGTTGGTAATAAGTTTGCTCCGCTCGTTTGGTTGCAAGGTTACCGTGACACGTCTATCCCTCAGTTCTATCCTTGCATTCCTAGATTGAAATTAGTTGCATAAATCATACAATTTCTTTGCTATAATATTTTTTAACCATGTTCAGATAAAAAAGTTAACATTAAAAATATAAATAATAAAGAAGTCAATAAAGTACGTAATCAATATAACATCACATCACATCTATCATTCCAACCATCCTAACCATTTAAACAACTGCTATTTATAGGAGGTTACTCCAATTCAAACCAGCCCTGTTGGGGTGAGAAATGCCAGTCAATTTCATTATTTTTCTTATTTATAAATCCGGTCCAACTAGGCTGACTTTTTTGAAAATGAACATCTTGATCTACGTGAATCTACAAGAAGGGCGATGCTACAATGATATCATCAACTGTTCAATTGATTTGGATCGTTGGTTCGACCCGATCAAACCACACTTGACAGGCTCGGTTCAACACACACTCCAGGTTTTCCAACCTTGGATTTAAGAACAAATGGATCCTCAACATCGAAACAAAAACTCCAATTATGACACATTTCAAGAAAGATCAAACACTAATCACCACATACTAGAGCTCTCTCCCTTCAAGCCAGTCTACATGGCCTTACACTTCTGCAGGGAGATCAAGAATAACAGCCAAGTTCCGCGCAAGCGACGCGACGGTCGTGGGAGACACCGCGCTGCCGCCGCCTAAATACCATTTCAGGATCATCCCCGCGACATTCGCATTGCTGATCTTCAACTTCACCTCCTCCTTCCCCTCCGCCGCGAAGCTTACCTTTGAACACGAGATAAGAACATAGAACAACAGTTCAGTTTCTGATTCTGTAAGACAAAAAAATTGCATATATCCTATAAAATCAGAACAATTCGCGGTTTTACAGCTCGAATTCCTTACCTCTGATGTTGCTGGTTCTGCTGGATCAAACTGGAAAGTTATCACGGAGTCTTTCTTGAAGTACTTGGACTGGAAGAACTCGATCACAGCTTCCAGAGCTGCTTCCTCGTCGTCGGTCGTACTTGTCGGCGTCCACCAGCCGCTCCCGGACGGCGCTCTCCAGTTGCACACCGTATTGGGATCCCTTAATCTCCTTGATCACCACAATCCTCAGCACCTTCCCAACTGGAGCTGCATTAGCACCATCAAATTTATGAGCATACGTATCGTGTAGGATCCAATTAATTAGACCTGATCGGATTGCTGGTAACAACCAGAAATCAGAGCCTGCCAGAAAGCCTCGTCGGAGATCAGCTCCTCGCCTGACTTGCCCTTCCATTCTTTCAGGTGGTTGGCTATGTCCTTGTCCAAGTATATGCCAATCGCGGTAAATTTGATTTGAAGGAAATGGATCTCGATGTCAGTGATACCTGTTCTCGTGGGAAAAGAGTCACTTCATGGACTGAAATGATTGGAAATTTAGTTACGACAAACTCACCGTGCCCAAGAAGATCGAGAGTCCTCGCTGAAGCAGCGTCGTACGAAGGAGGGAACGCAACGTCGTCCACCATCACCATTTCCGATCCCACTGTAACACCAAAGAGGGTAAAAACTACATAATTTGGTGCTTTTCGAATCAAAATAATTGTAGGAGAAGCGTATGTGATTACGTACTTGCGAAGAACGAGATGAACCGGAGGGACACGAGCGAGAGGGGGTATGAAAAATGTGATGCTTAATTGCTAAGGATGGAGAAGTTTAAGGAAGATGAAATGTGTATTTATTGGTGGTGAGGGCGTTTGATGGAGATGGGCATATGGGGGTTGTTGGATCTCCTTGTCCTATCCATCCACCGGTCAATGCGAGAAGGGTCATCCAACCGTCCATTTCAGCTACCACCACTTTATTATGTTCCATATTTCCGAGGGCAAGAGAGCAATTACAGTCCCTCCTTGTGAGATAAATGCAAGACTGACGAAATAGAATACAAATATATTTGTATTCGTTAGTACTGCATTAGTTAAATAAAGGATATGTATGTAATTTTTTTTTGTATTTGACGAATATGAATACAAATATAGATACAAATGTTCAACGTCTGTCGGATACAAATACTAAATATAAATTCCTTGATTTTGAAGAATACATATTTAAATACAAATGTTGAAAATTTTGAGAATATCAATACGATATTAGTTTTTTTGAAGGATACACATATGGGTACAAATACAAATACGAATATGAATATAGATGTTCAAATTTTGGATGATACTGATACTTACATGGTATACAAAGAAGCAAGTTTGATAAGCTTTCTTATATCTTTATATTTTTTTATTATTTAGTTACTTTTATGCACGTATTCATTATTAAAATATTTAATATACCTCTTTATATATTGAAGATTTTTATGAACTTAAAGTTCTTATTGCTTTTTATGTAAATTTGGACATGATTAGTATATTAATTCATATTCGTTTGTTAAATATACCCATAAACAAGTGAAGTAAAGGCACGAAGCAAGTCCGCCCCTGGTTCTGTAGCTAGAGCTAGTCTGTCTCGGAAAGCAGAACTATACGAGAGTGAGGGAAAGTCAAGTAGACGTCATTAAAAGGCCGAGTCCGGGACCCAGAGTGAAAGGGCAGTGGAAAAAGATCTATACCCTCGAGGATCCTCCCATCCGAATCCGAATTATTAATATTCGTTTTGCTTTTGTATTCATATTTTGAAGATATGATTTTACATTTTACACATTCGCGTGATATTCGTATTCATGTCTAGAATTAAAAAAAGACATTACAAGAAAATGAATTGTGATCACGGAATGTGAATACGGAAACTTGTGGTCACGATAATTCCGTGGCCACTAGTTTCTCATAGCTATAATCCGTGACCAAAATCTTCATACAAGAGTTGTGACCACGACAAGTTCTGTGATCACTTGTAGTGGCCACGACATATTCGTGGTTAGAGAACTCTCGTGACGAAATTTGTAGCTACAGTTAATGGCCACGACGTCTTGTGGCTAGAGCTCAATTCTATAGCCACAAACCCCACATCTGTGGGCATAATTCTGTAGCCACAACTTGTTTTCCTTGCAGTGGGATAATGATATGATAGCACATATATTCGTATCCTTATCCAACTGTTTTCATCCCTAACACGTTTACACTTTGTGCATAACTATGTACGAAGCAATTAATTTATTTATGTGGTCATGGTTCAGATCAGGTCAAGTACAAGTAACGGATCCGAGTCATGTTTCAGATCAGGTCAAGTACAAGTAACGGATCCGAGTCATGTTTCAGATCAGGTAGGTCAAGTACAAGTGGAGCAGGTTTCGCCCCACGAACACCCCTTGAGATATTAAATTCAGATAATGAAACAAAATGCAACAACTTTTATTGCATCAATGTGTCGTCAAATGCTTAAAAGTCCAACAAGGGGCAGACAACTGTAAATCCAAAACAAGCTTCAGCCGCTCGATCTTGATTGAGTGGTTCCCACGAATTCCCACGGTAAAGGTCAACAAAAACACCTATTTCATGCGAACCGCTCGATCAGGATCGAAGGGCCGAGGGTTTTACAACAGACCTCTGCAGTACAACAGAGGATCTACTCGCCATAGCCTTGTTCCTTCTTGACCTAAAAATCATCATCAACCTTATCGAATGGCCAGAACCATAAGTAGGCATCCATGTATAATTTGAACACACATCAACATATATGTATTCAAGCTCATTGTTTGTATTATTAGTTGTGCATATGCATATATTTGTATTGATTAGGGTTCCCTTACTGATTGCTTTTACCTGCACCACATTCCACATCTGTTATGCGGCTTAAAGGAAGGGCCTAGTTTTACCTAGACTTTGGCTTTCAATCTTGAGAAGAATAATACCCTCAAAATGGTGGTGTTTCTCATATATAATTGAAATTCAAAGCAAGAGTTCAAAAGATACATAAATAGCACATGCTTCAATCCCATTGCATTCGCGACAAAGGACGGCAAACAAGAAAGAAGAACACACATTCCACATTTGTGCCTTAGTGCCACTGATTCCATTAAAATCAAAGCCAGACCATGTTTATCTCACTAAGTAATAAGATCAATTCTCTATGTAAATAAACTGCAACTATACCATCATCCTTTTTTAAGATCGAAAAATATCTACACAAAAATTTATGCTAGTAGTTAAATATTAATCACAATTAACTAGAGAGAAACAGCTTCTATCGTGTCGCTACCTTATGATTGTTTTAACTTGATGAGTGGATACACGCGAACTGCAAGTGCAGGAGTCACTGTACAGTGTTCGTCCCGCCTCAAGGAAGACTCCTCAGACATTTGATGAATAAGAGAGTTCTGTTGGATCGGAGGGCCCGGACTTTGATGGCTGGAGAAGTGGTGCAATGTCATCTTCCATAACGACCGGATACTTCTCCTCTTTGCCGGAGGGGTAAAGTATGTAATGCTGGACTATGAAGACAATGTCGAAAAAGATCACTTCCTGCAATAATATATAGAGCCGCTTGCAGTCAGGAATCAGATGCAAGATCGTTTCGTGTTTAACATACTAGTGATTTTTTCTTCTTGATCATACCAAGGAAAGCAAGGTCTTTCCTATATTTCCGTAGAAATTCACCCACGTATCTGCACGAACAAAGACTATGTGAGGAACACAAATGCAAATAATGTAGAGAAAATTCTGTTCAATGGTGATTGTTAATTGCAAAATGGGAAGAACAGGGGAGCATACTCTGATCAATAGACTGCACTCCCATCTGCATAAAATTGAGGATCCCTCCAGAAATATCAAGCAAAATATTACCAATGCACCACCCGACGGTGCTTTTACGTTTAAAGTTCATGTAAACCTAGGAAATATCATAACACGTTAGGGAGGCGCAGAGAAGTTGGCCCAGCCAAAACCTTAAGCCGCGGAAGTCTTTGCTACTTGTGCAACACAGTGATCAATGATTGGCAATGATTTAGAGTTGTGATATTTTTCAGATCAAAGAAAAAAGAGAAGTGAATGTGTTAATTGGTCAGTTTACACCATTCAAAAAAACCTATTTGTACTAACAAGTGCATGGACCTTGAATTCATTTAGTCTAAATAACAAAGGCTGCTCAGACCAATGGTAAAAAGTTCCATTTTATTTCGATTAAAGGTGCTTCTTGATTTGCTTGTCTGAGCAAAACCACACCAACCTCTTAAATCACCATAATTTGAACTTGAACAATAAAACCTTGAAAATCACGGTAGTTGATAAGATTCTAACATCACAACGGTTAAATTGTACAGTAGTATACTGGTAGATAGAACGTTTGGCATTTTTTGTCAGTAGAGCAAAATAAAGGCACATTCTTTTGGTAGATCATCATATCCTGTAATATAGTACCAGAAAAAAGATATAGAAAAAGATCTTTGCTACATGTGTGTGTATAATATGAAAGAATACCTGCGGTATGTACTTAATTGCTGCCATGACGACTTGAATTTTGCTGAAATGAAAATAAAAAGATAGAAGGAAATCAAGTTCAGAGGATTAAGCTTTAGATAACATCAACAGATATGACTTAATATTTCGATAACTGGGAAGGGCACAGTTTGTACGGTTATGCAGACTTAGAAACTGCAAACTTGACTTGCAATTTTGCAACGAAACCGCAATCTGCGAAGTAAGATACAAAACTCACTTGAATGCAGAGATGAGCCAAAGCCAATCGTGTCTTGGCCAGGCAATTACAAGGCAGACCAAAGCTATAAACCAAGCGGCACAAGTGATAACAGAAACAGTCTTAGATACTGTTTGGTTTCCTCGCTGCATTTAGCAGATCAACGAAATGCATTCTGTATCATGATCATCATTGCAGACATTGCATTAAGGATACAAACTGTCGCATACCTCATAGATGAATACTTGGAACAAGATAAATGCGGTCAATGCAACGGCATGTACTGAGAATGCTACATCATTGGCAGCCACCGGAATCAACTGCAGAAGGAATAGAAAAAAAGCAATGCTCACTCTTCTTTGTTGAATCCTTTTATTGCTGCACTTGTGTATGATTCACTTGGAAGAGAAAACCACATTGCATGGAAGGTGTGCAGAGGCTAACATCGACTCTCTCAGGAAGGAATGACAGTAAACGTAAAAGTAACACACTTATGGGTATATCCAATGGCAAGATCTAAACTAACATTGAGTGAGTCGAAAAAGAAATGAGAATTTCTCGTGCCCACCCCAGTCATGGAGAAGAAAAAACAAATAACTACATTTATGACTAGGAAGAGACCAAATCAAGAGAAGCAAACTCCAGATGAATGGGAGACAAATGACTCCGTTTATGAAGAACATATCATATCTGAAAAGATAAACCTTCTCCTCCAACTATTTTCAGAAAATTAAGAATAGAATCAAATTCAATGGAAGCCTTTGAATCAGCAAAACACAATTAAAAACATATGGAAGTAAAGGAGGTCTCTTTACGAACCTCGTCGAACCCGTACTTCTCATGGTACTGCCTCTGTATGACAGGACTGAAGAAGAGCGCCGCATTGTAGATCAGATACGCCGTTTGCTTCGTCATGCTCAGCGCCAAGAAATTGAAACTCAGACCCACCACACTTGATCCAAAGAAAATACACATTCCTTAGGCTATCAAAAAAGATAATTCAAACAACAAGATCGACTGCTCGACATAAAAGATGGCAAATTTCATTCAAATACACAGAAACAATCAATCACCCACTAAAATCGAACTCTGCACTTAAAAGATGACATCTCATATGCCAGAGTTTCCCACACACCACGACTTTCCTGACAACAAATCCAATGTTTCTCGACACAGTAACAATACAAAGACACCATCTTTGGCTAAAAAGAAAGGAAATCCAAACAACAGCAAATCGCCTAACGTCAATCTTCCCAATATAAAACAAAAGTTTTCAGACCAAACAACGTCATCTCTGGGCCAAATTTGAAGAACAGGCGACTACCAACATGCCGAATTTCTTACAAGACCACAAATTCCCGACCAAAAGTCCAATCTTTTGTACTGAATCGAAATCCAAGAAACCTTATTTGCCCAAGTAACGAAATCCACAGGCAATGGACAATCCAGTATCAAAATCTGATATTTGCGGCCAAGAAAGAACGCACCTCGGATAGAAATCCGAAGAACAAGCAAGTACCCACATGCCGCATTCCCCATAAAACCACGGATCTCGATGCGCGAAACCAATCTCGATAGGGATAGATTAAAAAAAAATGAACAATACCTCTTCCTCCAGTAGTTGAGGAAGATCTGCGGGTAGAAGCAGAAGGACCATGAGAGGAAGGCGACCCATCCAAACACTCGGTACGTTACCTCCAGCGTCACCGAGTTCCATGACGCCATGTCCCTCCAATCTATATCCTCCTCCTCCTATTGCTACTTGTTGTCTTCTTTTGATCGTTCTCAAAGAAGGGAAGGGATTGACGCTGGTTGGTCGCTGCAAGGCACATGCAAGTGCACAACAGTGGTGGTGTCTCTGTGTGGTGACATGTGCTGGGATCTCAGTCAAGTGGGAAGTCAAGTGGGTGCGATGGACACAATCCATGTCATCGATTAGAGCACCTTGAATAGATAGCTCCGGCAATCCCCATCGTCGGAGGCGGATCCGACGATCCAATCTTTCAGAATAGGAACATTACCATAAATGGACTATATGGATATCTGCACACTCATTGGCGATGACTTTTCTTATCCTATCGAGGATAATGATTAACTTCCATACCCACCGTCATGCTCTGATAGAATCTATTAACGGATTGCTATTTTGTTAGCAAGCTATTAAAGGATTACTAGTACTATAGTACCTTCTAAGTAATGTCAAATATACATACTATGCTATTCTTCCTCTTTCTCCTCCTTTAAGCACTCAACAAAACTAACACCACTACTATTTTTTTGGATTTTTATCAGTTGTGCTCCTCCGAGAAATTGCAATATCAGTTATATCTCTCACTTTTCAGGAATATCAGTTGAACCTCCGACTTCTTGTCATTCTATCACTTGTGCCCCTCCGTTAGTCTAACCGTCAATGAGTTGAACAAACCATGATTTTTTCAAACCATGGTGTAATTAAGAAGGATATAATTGTCTAGACATCATCGAAAGTTTGGTGGTGTAGGTAAACATCCAATGTCAAATTGCTATTTGGTGTCCCATCAAAAGAGAGAAGAAAACTAGGGATTACTATCTGCCGGAGAATACTAATGACAGGTGCAAAATCTGAAACATCCACGAATCAAAAGTAGAGGGGAAAGAAAATGAAAAGCTTTAAATCTCCCCTAAATTTGCTATCAAATGAGAACCGTAATATCCGCAATGAAGAATCTGTCATCATTGCTCCTTCTTTGGATATATCTATTTCAGACCTCCCGCAAAATGGTTGTGTTGTCCTCTTCGATGGGAAATATTCATCCTACACACACACACTAAACTCTCACAACTGGAATGCTGATCAGGAAGAAATACCCTCTTCTCGAAAGGGGTGGTGATGGGAGGTCAGGTTGGGGATGGAGGAGGAGGAACTATAGGTGGGGGGCGGAGGTCAGGCTGAGGATGATGGGGGAAGGTCTGAATGGGGAGGGAGAGGGGAACGAAGGTAGGGGAGGAGGTGGGGAAGCAAGGGGAAGTGGTGGGAGGGGCTGGGGGTGGCGGAGGTCACGCTGGAAATGGTGGGGGAAGGTCTGGATGGGGAGGGAGAGGGGGATGAAGTTGGGGGAGGAGGTGGGGAAGCAAGAGGAAGCGGTGGGAGGGGCTGGGGGTGGTCGGGAGGAGCCGGTGGAGGAGCAGGAGTCTGGGAGGAGGAAGAGAAGGGGATGAAGAGGATGGAGGAGGAAGAAAAGGGGTTGGACAATCCATTTTTTTAAAGGGATTTTATCACTTGTGCCCCTCCGAGATGTTGCAATATCAGTTATGCCCCTATCTTTTTGGTAATATCAGTTGTGCCCCTCAAAACTTGCTCCGTCATCAGTTGTGCCCTTCCGTCAGATTGACCGTCTATGAGTTGACTTAACCATGGTTTTTTCAAACCTTGGTGCAGTTAAGAGGGGTATTATTGTCCAGTCCTCTTCTTCATCTTCTTCCTCCATTTGTTCTTCTTTCTTTTTCTTCATAATTTCTCTCTCTTAGTGACACCTTCATACATCCATGGAATCTCTAAAATTTTTGCATTTTCACGGATATATCATTCATGACGGATCAAACGGCAAATTTTATTGAATTTTTTGATGGTTTTTTATGAATCAAATTGTCAAAAATTTATCAAAGTAGGAGGCACGGGCGGCGATGACAACAGAGAAGGCATCGTGATCGTCCTTGAGGTCCTTCTTCTCGCGCTTCTTGAGCTCCTTGGAGGAGAGCCCCACGGAGAGCTCGTGCTGGGGCTGCTTGGAGGCCCGGGATCGGACGACGTCCTCTTCGTCAGCGGCATCGATCTCGGGTTTGTCTTCATCGGACGGTGGAAGGTCGACGCCATCGAAGTAGGAGTCGGCTTTGGGTTTGGGCTTGGGCTTGCGGGAGGTGGAGGCGGCGGAGGAGGGTGGGGGTTTGGGTTTGTTGGAGGGTTGGGGTTTGTCCTTCTTGATGGCGGGGAGGGGTTCGGTGGATTTGGGTTTGGACGATGGGGCGGAGGCGGTGGGCTTCTTGCGCGCCGTGGGGGGCGAGGGGGAGGTGCGGAGGGTGAGGGCGACGGGGGGAGGGGGTGGGGGGCGGGGCTTGCGGGACAGGGGCGGGGGGGGGGGGGGGGGGGGGAGTTGGGTGCTCGGGGCGGAGGGGAAGGTGCGGGGGTGGCGCCGGGGAGGGGAGGTGGCAGTGCGGGGCAGGTGGTGCGGGGCTGGGAGGGGGTGCAGCCCAGGGAGAGGGGGAGCAGGGGGCGGCGCCGGCAAGGGGAGGAGATGCGGGGCTGGGAGGGGTGCAGCCCAGGGGGAGGGGGCACAGGGGGCGGCGCCGGGGAGGGGAGGGGGCGGCACCGGGGAGGGGAGGGGGCTGCGAGGAGCTCGGGGCGGAGAGGGAGGAGGAGGAGGAAGATGGGAAGAGGAGGAAGAAGAAGAGGTTGGGGAAGAGGAGGAAGAAATGACCATATAACCTTTAAAGAAAAAATAATTCCGCTTATGTCCTCAAAGTTAACGTCCGTTTGCACTGTACATGGACGGTCACTAACCCGAGGGGCATAAGTGATAAAATAGCAAGTTTTGAGGGGCACAACTGATATTACCAAAAAGATAGGGGCATAACTGATATTGCAACATCTCGGAGGGGCACAAGTGATAAAATCCCTTTTTTAAAACTAATTTATAATAAAGATTTTATCACTTATGCCCCTTCGAGATATCGCAATATCAGTTATGCCCTTATTTTTTTGGTAATATCAGTTGTGCCCCTCACTTCTTGCTCCATCATCAGTTGTACCCTTCCATCAGATTGACCGTCAAAAAAATAAAGGGATTTTATCACTTGTGCCCCTCCGAGATGTTGCAATATCAGTTATGCCCCTATCTTTTTCGTAATATCAGTTGTGCCCCTCAAAACTTGCTATTTTATCACTTGTGCCCCTCGGGTTAGTGACCGTCCATCTACAGTGCAAACGGACGTTAACTTTGAGGACATAAGCGGAATTAATTTTTTTTAAAAGGTTATATGGTCATTTCTTCCTCCTCTTCCCCAACCTCTTCTTCTTCCTCCTCTTCCCATCTTCTTCCTCCTCCTCCGACCTCCTCCTCCTCCCTCTCCGCCCCGAGCTCCCCGCAGCCCCTACCCTCCCCGGCGCCGCACCTCCTCCCCCCCGCACCTCCTTCCAGCCCGCCGCCCCCTCCCCCACCCCGGCGCCGCCCCCTCCCCTCCCCGACACCGCCCCCTGTGCCCCCTCCCCTCCCCGGCACCGCCCCCTCCCCTCCTTCCAAACAATCCCATGAATCTTAGCGAAAGAGAGAACTTACTGAAGCAAAGTGGTTGACATCCCGGTGATGCGCCTCATCAGCACGGATAACAAGGACGACATCTTTAAGCGTAGAGCCAGGGGGGAGCCTCCAGTAGTCCAAGGCAATGGCAGGGGCTGGAACGTTCTCAATGGTCCCCTTGTCAAGCTCCTTGAGGAACTCTGTGTAGGAATAGATGGCCTCCTCCTCGAGGTACCCAACCACTCGGTGAGCGAACTTCGGAGAGATGAGGTAACCTACGAAGTATGCATTGAAGAATACGCCCTGCACGGTGAGGACCAGAGCCCGCTCGTACCATCTGGGTTGGGTGACCTCCATGAAGGTCATGAGGTGCATCCGCTCGTTCTCAGCCTCCTCCAGCAGGGCCTTGATCCAACCCCCGCTTTGCTCGAACCGACGGAGGGACTTGAGGTGGAGAACCGACGGAGGGACTTGAGGGAGGGGAGGGGGCGGCGCCGGGGAGGGGAGGGGAGCTCGGGGCGGCGTCGGGGAGGGGAGGGGAGCTCGGGGCGGAGCTCAGGCCGGAGAGGGAGGAGGAGGAGGTTGGAGGAAGAAGAGGTCCCTGGACAATAATACCCCTCTTAAATGCACCAAGGTTTGAAAAAACCATGGTTAAGTCAATTCATTGACGGTCAACCTGACGGAAGGGCACAACTGATGACGGAGAAACTTTTGAGGGGCACAACTGATATTACGAAAAAGATAGGGGCATAACTGATATTGCAACATCTCGGAGGGGCACAAGTGATAAAATCCCAAAAATAAAATAATCATGGTTTATTCAAACCATGGTGTGGTTAAGAAGGGTATTATAGTCAGAATAAAATTAAGGGTCGATCGGGGGAGGATGGAGCAGAGCATGGTGCTAGAGAAGTTGGGTCGGGGAAGAGGGGCAGAGGAGGATCTCCGGGCGAAACTCGAGGCTGGAAGGGGCTGGCGCACAGCCACATCTCGCCGTTCATCGAGCTGGCTAAGTGCCTATCTTCCAGGAACGACTTCCACTTCACCCTCTGCTCCATGCATCAACCTCCTCTCCATCAGCCGCCGCGACCTCCCCGTCGAAACGACACACCCTATCCCCGACTCCGCAGCAACCCCCTCTCCTCCTCTCCTTCTCCACCTCCTTTCCCTCCACCTTCATCCCCTCCTCCTCCGCCTTCTCCCCCTCCCTCTCCTCCACCTTCCGACCCCTCCCCGCCTCCGCTCCCTTCAACTTCTCCTACACCTCCTACTCCCTCCCCGCCGCTCTCTCCCGCGACACCCTTTCCATCGCCGGTGACTCCATACCAAACTTCACCTTCACCCTCCTGCAGAAGACCACCGCCCCCATCCCACCGCAAGGCCTTCTCGGCCTCGGACGCGGACCCCTCTCCCTCCTCTCCTAGACCGAACCCACCTACCACTCCACATTCTCCTACTGCCTCCCGGGCTTCCGCTCCTCCAACTTCAGTGGCTCGCTACGCCTCGGCCCCAAGGGACAACCCATCCGCATCAAGACCACCCCTCTCCTCTCCAACCGCCACCGCCCCGCGCTCTACTACGTCTCCATGACCGGCATCCGTGTGGGCACCCGCATGCTTAACATACCCAGCTCAGCCATCGCCTTCGACCCAAACACCGGCGCCGGTACCGTGTTCGATTCGGGCACCCTCTTCACGAGGCTGGTCGCGCCGGCCTACCGCGCCGTCCGCGCCGAGTTCCAGAGGAGGGTGGGGGGGAGGAACGCCACCTCACTCGGGGGGGGGGGGGGGAGGAACTCCATAGGAGGAGGTTGGAGGAAGAGGATGGGGAAGATGAGGACGAAGAAGAGGATGAGGAAAATGGTGTAAAATGATCACATAACCTTTTTTTAAAAAATAATTCCGCTTTTGTCCTCAAAGTTAACGTCCATTTGCACTGTGGATGGACGGTCACTAACCCGAGGGGCATAAGTGATAGAATAGCAAGAAGTGAGGGGCACAAATGATATTACCAAAAAGATAGGGGCATAACTGATATTGCGATATCTCGGAGGGGCACAAGTGATAAAATTCCTTTCATATTATATCCTCAAAGTTAACGTCCGTTTGCATTGGAGATGGACGGCAACTAACCCGAAGGGTACAATTGATAGAATGTCAAGAAGTCGAGGGCACAACTGATATTCCCGAAAATGGAGGGGCATAATTGATATTGCAATATCTCAGATGGGCAGAACTGATAAAAACCCTACTTTTTATCTCCATTGTCACCTCCTCGAGACCATGCTATACGCCCCTTTGTTTGATTCCAGCATTTGCTAGCTCCACCCTCATTGCTCTTCCCTTGGTTTAGTTTCGTGTTGAGGCTGACTTCCTACCCCTTCCATAGATTCGTTGGTATGTAGTTCGATCATCATCATCCTTCCTACCCTTGCATGATTTTTATCCTATTGAATCCTTACGTTATGCTCTCCCCTTTTCCCATTGTATAAGATCCTTCGTGCTACCTTTCGACGATGAGTTCTTCTCTTCGTCGTGATGTATGATAATGTGAAATTAAGACCTTTGACTTGTCAATTTATGATTATAAAGAGAGACTCACTATACTACTTTTTAGAAATTTCATTTGGCACAAGAATCCATCTAATGAGGGTCATGCATATCATTTGTCAAAAATTGAACTCATTAAGAATTTCTTAATTGCGACTTATGCTAGTTTTATTGAGAGAATGTTGATCTGAAAATCTATGACAGGATCCACTTAAGGATTTTCCCAACCCATGTTTGTCATTTATATATCCATTTCTTAGATGCAGTTTGACAAAAATTTCACAACTAGCTTTTTTCCTACTCCTTCCCTTTTGAAGAGGTGTTGGAAACTGGCTAGAGCTCGTCAGAATAGTCAATTATCGCGATATTTTATGGATACATTTATGATTCATAAAAAATGGTGATATGAATCGCTCTCCTTATGTTTGTATTTTCTTGCGATGATCGAATGACAAGTCATGTTTTCCCTCTAATCCTAGAAGTAATCTCAATCAAGGATAATCCAAGGAAGTCCCGAATTGCATAAGATAACATCCACATGAGGTATGTCCACTTCACATTCATTTACATTTTCTTGTAGGATTTGATGGATATTTTTTTGCGAGTTAACCCACCGTTAATGCGAAACCCTAGGTTTTTGCCTCGAATCTGACTAGGTTGGTAATGACCAAATAGTTGTAGCCCATTAGAAAACTCATGAAAAAATTAATTTGATCTGATTGCAGCATAGCATTTATTGTCGGATGCATATCATCATTAGAAATCCAACAAATCAAAATTTTTAGAAATATAAGATGATAAATGATATATTCGGTAAATCCACATGTGTGTTAGGGACTCGAAAGTACTTATGAATAGCTGCATAAAAATATATATGCATAATGATGTCTCTTCCCTCCTAGATGTTGTTTCTACACATTTCTTCAACATATATGCTTGAGCATCCATAAAAACTTAGATATTTTTATAGTTTGATATACACGAGTTTACGGATATTGCAATATGTGTAGCACGTTTTGCACCACCATCGTAATCCTCACCTTAATAGTAGTCACTCACTTCATATAAAAATAAAACTTATGAAATTAGATAAACGTTTTAAATCAGTGGCGGACCCACACTATAATTACCCCGAACAGATGCCACTCCATGTCTTTTAAGTGCCCCCCACGATCACTCATCCGATTGGTAACCCAAGCCTCGATGACTATTAAATGCCCCTTCTTAAATACCAACCACATTGTTAATCTAACGGGACTTTTTTTAATAATTATTAAAATTTTTATAATTAATTAAATAAGCATCAAGTTTGAATATTTTAAAAAAAATTATCAATCAACACTTGAGATATCGATTTGAGAAGTCAATCTCAAATTGACATCTCGGGCGCAGATCTGGTTTCTCCCTTTCGGATAATGTGCCAATGTGCAAATGTGCCAAAAGGGATCAAGTCGAAATCGACACTTGAGAAACAAAAGCATTGTTGAATGATTTTTTTCTCTACCGATTTGAGGGAGCAACACCTGGGGAAAAAATAAATGACCCAAAAGGATGCATTATAATAACTATATTATTATTATAACATTGTAAATTGAAATAATTCATAATATTAAAATTTATTTGTTAATCATCTAAATCGATTTCTCACAATATAAACTATATTTGTTTTGAATAACGTGGTAAATATTAAGATTTATTTTATATTATGAGTTTAATAAACATTTAAAATAAATATAATTTATATTATGAGAAATCGATCTACAAGATTAAAAAAATAAATTTTAAATATTAAAAATTAGTTTATATTTTTAATTTAATTAACATTCAAAATAAATATAATTTATATTGTGAGGAATCGATCCACATGATTAAAGAATGAATCTAAAATATTAATAATAATTGTGTTTTATAAAAAGATGGACATAATGCATCATTAAAAAAATTGTAGATCATAAAATGATATTTGTAATAAATTATTTATTATAAAAATATTATAATATTATATATTTTGTATTTTTATGAGAAGTGAGACTTGGAGTTTATATAATATCAATTTATGTAGACTGGAGTTAATCCATAAAGTTAAATTCCGAAAAAAGTTTAAAACATTTGCTTATGTTTATACGAAAAATATATATGATATAATTATGATTCCCAACATTATAATAATATAGTTATCATGGTGCACCTATTTGGGTCACTTGTTTTTATCCCACATGTTGCTTCTTCAAATTGGTGGAGAAAAAAATCACCCACAATGCTTTTGTTTCTCCAAAGGTGGGGCATGCATGCAAATGGCCCAAAAAGAGCAAATCCGATTTGGACTTGCTCCTTTTTGGCCCATTTGCATGCATGTCCCTTGGGGTACACCGGTGTACCTCTCGTTCCAACCCTCCCCACAATTTACTATTCACATGGGTACACAACCCAACCTAATCCAATCCAACCCAGCAACCAAACATGCCCTTAGAGAAAAAAGCATTGTTGGGTGATTTTGATGGCAATAAAAAATGTGATATGAATATAAAATATCCGAAAGGAAGAAACCTAAATAGACACCTCAAGTGAGGATTGATAAGTAGTTTTAAATATTCAAAATTGGTGATTATTTAATCAACTACGAATATTTTACTAATTATTACAAAATCCCTTAATCTAACTCCATTAATATTGTTATACTTCATCTTAATTGATTCTTACACCTTTATCCATCCATTAATAGTGTAATCCTACATATGTTCCCAACATGCCCCCATTAATTTACCCTTTCTCTCAATTAATCCCCAAGTAGTTTAATTAAATATATTTTTATTTGACAATGATGGAAGATCCTTACGATTACAAAGGTCTTTCAATGAAATGCTTACAACTATTACAAAAAATGAGTAACATCGACTAATAAAAACGAATATTATTCATAAAAACGTATATAGGGTATAGTTATAACATCCTATGTTAAATTTATAAAAATGAATATTAGTCATTGTAAAATTATATTTTATTCGTGAAATCAACAATGAATGTTATTTCCATTGCTGATGATTTCTATAATGATAATTTGTTTATCTTTTTGTTAAAATTTATAGCAATCATTGCTAATTCATTATTAGTTTGAAGAGAAAATTCTTGAAAAGGTTAACGGTTAGCTATATAATTTGTTGGCTATAATATGTCAACGAATACTATATTTATTGTCAATTTCAAGGAACAAAGATAATTTTATGAATATTTTTTTGTTGTTATCAATTAATATCAAAAGATATTATTCGTTTTCTTAACTTCTTTTTTGATGTAATTGTCCATTTCATTCCCCTATATCTCTCATTCATAGTTATTTTCTCACATTTATCTTATCACATGTATAGTTGATGTTGCTCAATCGAGCATCTTTCACGTTCAAGCTTCGAGCGTCAATAAACTACTGTAAATATGACTTGTTTAGTTGTTTCAATACCTTTCTCAATTAGATTTTGATTTTCAGTTTGATTTGTAGATATCAATTTTGAAATATTTATTTTTGCATATTAAAAGTAGATACAATATAACTTTTTCAATTACTTTTATATCTAGGTCTTAATTCTTTTGTTGTATTTTCAGGTAAATTTCTCTCATTTACATTATAAAGCAATGTTCTTTATCTGAATTTCGAACATTAATTGCAATTATCTTATAAATAAAAATTTAATTACATTAAACTTTTATCTTTTTTAATCTTTACTAGCAACATATATTAAATTTTGTATTTTCAATATTTTTTTAATTAAAGTGATATAAATCCAATGGTTACATTCATACGGATGCCCCACCTATCATAAAATACTAGGCTCGCCACTGCTTTTAGCCATCACTTCCCCTCGTCGAAGCTATTGTGGGAGCGACACTATGCTACCATCAGAAATTGTCAAAGTTTATCAGATTACAAACTGAGATTGTTCTCATGTAAAGGAAATGGAAGTCATCCCCGTGCTTGTGTTTCGTGGCCATCTAAATGCAAGATAAGAAATACATGCATGTTGACATCCCAAGGAAATATTCTAAGAGGAAACAAACATTTTTATTTATCTTTGTTGTTGGTTTCATAT
Organism: Ottelia alismoides; assembly: GCA_037367405.1. Lineage (NCBI taxonomy): Eukaryota > Viridiplantae > Streptophyta > Magnoliopsida > Alismatales > Hydrocharitaceae > Ottelia > Ottelia alismoides. The sequence goes on along the minus strand of JAZKJV010002916.1, from coordinate 52,352 downwards.
GATTTCTTTGACTTATGTGATTGAAAAATCCTAGATTCATAGATGCTACCAGTGACATGTTTCGTACAAGGGTGAACACCATGCATTTCCCCTCCATTGTGTTAATGACTTGTTTTACAATATGGAACAGTAGGCATTGAATTAAAGATTGGATTCCATATTAGGGATGAAAATGAATACAAATATATTCGTATTCGTTCGAGCCCACGTTCGTCAAATAGAGGATATGGATGTCATTTTTTCGTATCTGGCGACTACGAATGCAAATACAAGTACATATGTTCAACATTCACTGAATACAAATACGAATACGAATACAAATATAATATCCTTAATTTTGACGAATACGGATGGGAATATGAATGTTCAAAATTTTCAGGATACAAATACCGATATTCATTTTTTTGAATGGTACGAATATAGATACAAATATGAATACGAATAAGATTACGGATGTTCAAATTCTGGACGATATCAATACTTAAATGGTACACAAAGAAGTAAGTTTGGTAAGCTTACTCTTATGATTTAGTTATATGTATTAAAATTTGTTATGAACTTAAAATATGCTTATATTAATTCATATTCGTTTGTCGAATATATGTATCCGAATTATCAATATTCATTTTGCATTCATATTCGTATCTTGAGGATATGCTTTTACATTTTACATATTTGTGTGATATTCTTATTCGTATCCAGATTATAAAAAGGATAAGGATATCATAACACATATATTCATATTTGTATTCTATCGTTTTCGCCCTAGTGGATACTGTAAGGAAGATTTGGGAAGGGAATGACACAAAACATGAAGGTTGGAATGTGAAGATGATTGATCGTGGATTTGTCATGTTATTAATTATGAACAAATCAGGAAAATATACGTGTTAAACCCTTGCATTTCACTAGAATTGTTTATATTTCGATCTTTTTTATTTTGCACGTACTTGCATACCATAATTCAGAAAATGAATCCTGAAGCTCTTCTAAAAGGATGAAAAACGTAACTCTCATTGATAGCCATTTTAACGCTCACATTTATGATTTGATATGATCTTATTATGCTAAAATTACATGGCTTGATTTGTATTATCTAATATATGCTTACAAAATAAATTGTATCTTTAAAATATACAAATATGGTTACTTATACATGCATCTTTCAAAATCCTATCATTATTTTCTTATAGTTATAAACATAAATCGTGTACACATATACCATTATTATTATTATTATTATTATTTATTATTAACTTACCTGTATGTGTTTATACACAAGAAAACTTATACTTATAAATATAATCATCATATTACTTATGGGAAAATGGGGTTGCCTCCGTCCATTTTCCAACGACCTTTTTTTTCAAAATCCTATCTCTTCCGTCTAGAACATATAAATTTAACTGTCTTGGAATTATTGTAATCGATATGTTATAGATGGAGGACGTATGCATGGGCGGAGGGAGAGGGGGGCGGGTAGGGGCCATGGCCCCCCCTCCCAAATTGATAGTCCTTGTTATTTTCCATTTCTAGTAATATTTCTCCCATTTTTCGAAATTTCTATAAAAGGATAACAATTTCTTTCTCTCATTTTTTAAAAATTTCCATAAAGTATCACCATCATTCCTGTCCTCATTTTCCAAATTTCCGTAAAAGCTCATCATTTTTATTAAAAATGCGAAGAAACGAATACGGATATAGGTGTTAATATATCGTTGCATATTTTTAAATACGAATACTGATGTGGATATGGATATTGATAGATATGAAAACTATATTACTATATTCTTAAAAGATGGATACATATGTAAAACGAATATTTATCACATGAGAATAAATGTTAGAAAAATTGTATATAGTATCTTAAATATACATGTATTGAATAGATGCACATCATTTGAATGTATTAAATGTGTTTATATCATAGTTATATCAAATAGATGAAAGAATGTATAAAATTATGTTATATATACTTAAAAATAAGTCTACAAGTATGATTACGTTTGAAACTGGATAAACAGATACACTTATAATTGGAGATTGGGAATATTTTAGTTGATATCAGTATTCTAGTACTCATAATTCCGGACCCACTTATAATTGGAGATTGGGAATAGGTATAGATATCTAAACTTAACCATTTTTCGAAGATTGATGTAATATGGTCATGTTGGGTATCCAATCATATGCCATCTTATTTTATTTTAGGATATATAGGGTAAAATGAGGCTCCCCCATCCCGTTTTTCCCATTTTTTTAAAAAAACGCTTTCTTAGATTTTCATTGTTATATACATATATTATGTCATTCAAGTTTCGTGCAAATCAAATACTCCTACCGCCTCCATTACGGGGTCAATTTCAACAATTCTGCAATCGCTAAAAAGTGGCTGTCTAGATGGAGAGGATAGGAGTCTTTGATTCACACGAAACTTGAATGACATAATATATGGATATGGTGATGAATTTCTACGGATTCATTTTTCAAAAAAATAAAATAAAAGAAAAAAATGAGATAGGGGAGCCAAGTTAGCTCCCCAAGGATGCAACCTCATTTTTCTCATATATATATATAACATTTGTATTTTTTCATAATAATATCTTTTTTAAACGATTGTGCACTGCACATTTCCATATCTCCATAGTTGGCATACCTATATACCATGTTTATTATTATTTTTTATAATTTTAATTAACTTTTTTGAATCATATAATTGGACTCATAACATGCCTTATGATTCGGACACAAATCAAAGAATTTCATTTTATGATTTGGACATGAATCATACATATATGTTTTGGCCCCACCTATAAACATTTTCTGGCTCCGCCCCTGGACGTATGAGTCTCTGTTTATGACGGAATTGGAATGACACATTATAGAGATATAGTAATGAAAATTCATGATGGTATTTAAAAAAATCACTACAAAATAGTGTGTATGTGTGTGTGTGTGGGGGGGGGGGCAGCCCGGACAACACCATTTTCCCATTATTTATGTATAATTTGATACTCTTAATAAACATCCCTTTCGAAGTTATTATAAAATGGCATAATTGTATTTTTACTTCACGAATCCTACAAAATATTGAAAATTATCTTCTCAACTTTTTTTTCTTCGTAATTATTACCTAAACATCTCGAACTTGCTAATTCTTATACTGCATGCCAAGACCATATACTTAACTCTCATCTAATGGATAAAGTAAGAGAGCAGATCTGTAGCGCTCGAGTCGCACGATCAAGATCGAGCAATTTGCCGCTCATACACTGTCCCCATTCACAGCAGTCCTATGCTGAAACAAAGAATTTGCTGTAACAAAGTAATTGAGTTTACAAAGTAATTGCCCTTCTCCCATCCGTCTCTATATAAAATAATTTGATATGTTTTAATGAGAATTTTGAATTTTTTATTTAGTTCTCTTAAAATATCCACCCCTCATCTTCCATCCTATTTACACTACCCTTCCCCATCTTCTTCCCTAGGCACCAGCGTTGCGGCCTCTGGGCACTGGTGCTTCCCGTCCATAGCGCCGCTGCTACGTACCCCTCTCCTCCCAGAACCGACCCTTCCTGTCTTTAGGTCCGCTGCAGCCCTCTCATCTCCTCCCATCGCCGCCGCTCCTCTTCCCTCCGTCACCACCGTAACCTCCCAGCACCATCCCCTCCCATCCCTCGCACCACCCTATCCCTTTCACATCCTGGGAAGACTGTAAGGGGAGAAGTAAGATCCTTTCAGGAGGTGAACTCAATCCTGTGTTGTTTGCTGAATGAATCCAAACTCTACTCCCGCTGCGGAGCATGTTCCACGTCCTCTCGTTAATGATTATGGCAGAAACGAATGTGAATTGTCTTCTCCCTCCTCGGACGACCTCTTCAATGGCTTCCACAACGAAGATCAGGACTACCCATACCATGTAGAGCTTCTTTGACGTCACAGCACCTGCCTTATCACCTCTACCGATAACGTCGTCCTCGTTCTCTGCCTTGGACTCACCAATGCAGCAGGGCCATCCCTGAGCCTTGTCTCTGGGCGCAACGGCGCACGACTCCGTAATTTTGGGGTCCTATCTTTAAATTGGCTACATATAGTTAGTTTTATTATTTTTATTTCAAATAATAGGGATGAAAACAGATCGGATACGGATCATATATACCTATTCTATATCTATATTCGCTTCATCTCTATCGAATACGAATACGGATACGGATACGGATATGATTCGAATATGCATTAAGGAAATCGTATCCTTAAAAATACAAATACGAATAAGATATTTAACGAATCCGAATATGGATCGAATAAAGAACCAACCTGAATACAGATTAAATAAAGAGCTAATCCAAATATGAACCAATGAAAGTGTGAATCCAAATATGGATCCAATAAACATGGAATCCAAATACGGGTATCACATACGAATATGAATTGATATTTAATCAAAGTTTACAATGATTTTAAAAATTGATAATAAAATATAAATAAATTGCATCTCGACAAAAGGGATTGTCGAGGTGACATGCACTCTTAACCAGAAGCAAAAGGGGGGATATAGATTGTAACTTTTGTTCGTGTCATCCTCAAATAAACGGAAGTTGATTAATATCATTGATATATTGTATTATATAATATATAATACTAATATAATAACATAAAGTTGTGTCTTGTATTATATTAACTAATATATAAAATAATATTAAATATTTTATTCTGATATCCGGATCTGGATATTCAAGCCATTACCATATCTGCATCCATATCCAAAAAAATTTAGCAATCCATATTCATATCCGATCCGTATTCCATTAATATTTGGATACGGATATCCGTATCCGGTATTTTTTCGAATATTGTAAGCGAATATTCGGATATATCCGTATTCGTGTTCATCCATATCAAATACCAATCCAATGTCTAAATGGCTACACAAGTCCATTAATTATTTAAATTTGCATGTATCATTTGATTCTTCATATTCTTAAACGCTTAAAAATCATTTGGGTTCTCGAATTCCACATTAATATCTTAAAAGTTAAGATCCTACGTTGAATTTAAATGTGTCCTTTGAAGACAAATATTGCCTCCTCCTCTTGTGATTTGCGATTTCCACCACTGCTGTAATTTCTCATGCTTTTAATTCATGACTAGTTGTTGTTGTTGTTGGGCACATGCAAATCACGACCTCAGTTAATGATATTTTTTATATTTGTGCATTGCAATTTTTTCCCTTAGATCCACAAATCAAAGTTATTTTTGGGATTCATACATCTACTCACCATATTTGTGTAATTGTAAATCATCTCTTATCATTTTTCTAATAAATTACAAAATTGGAGGTTATTACACATTGTAAGGGATTAGGAATGTGGCGTTAACCACTTGAATTGTTGTTATCTTTTTTACAAAAAAAATCATCTCTCATTTCTCAATCACAGGACATACATTTCCTTTTTCAAAATTTTATTGTCAATAATCAGTTTTATATTTGTGGTAAGAATATTTTATTGTTGGATTGTAAATAACCATCAAATAATTTTTTTAGGTAACTTATTTTATTTTCCGTAAAACTAAATCTTTACTATTTAATTTAGGTTTTAAGATTAATGCTAGTTGTGATTGAGAAGTTATTTTATTAACATATATATCTTTGGATCTTGGACTGTTAATAGAAACTATCAGCTTGGCATGATTACCACTGTCAAATAAAAAAAACTGATGACTTGATTATTTTTTCCATAACTATTATTTTATTGTCTGTTTAAATCATATATTATTTTTATTGTAATTAATTGTTTAGTGCTTCTTGGTAGAATATTATTATTCTCTAACCATATTTTTTTCGGTCCATATGATATGGAAAATAGACATTAAGAAATGAAACTCTTAATTTTTAAATATTTTTATTATTGTAGTCAATAGATATATGTGCTTATGTGTTTGAACGTTCTCAAGAATCCTAACTTTAAAAAACAAGGTCGTACATTTTTTTGCTAGTTATTTCCCATAGCTTTTGTTTGTATTTCCGTTCCTTGAGTTGCATTATATCCATAGATGTCTATTTCGATTGTAGAAATTATTTTTTTATTATTTTAGTTCATTACTTATTGTTTGATGCTCGTTGATCATAAACATATATAGTCTTTTTAAAATTTAAAGAACTTTATTTATAAGAAATTTCAAAATTAAAAAATTAAATTATTTTTTATAAGGGTCCTTTTCTTCTCTTTTGCCTAGGACCCATGAAATGTCACAGACGACACTGAATGCAGCTCCTAAGCTCTCCTTCCACTTTTCCTACCTCTTCTATGAGTGTACTATCCATTTCTTTCTGGATAGAGCTAATCAAAGTTTGTTAATTGTTGGTGGCCCATTTCTGTTCTGCATGTGTAGATCTTGCAATCTCAATCTAGCGAAGCCTTGTCTACCCAATCTTTCAGTTGGAGGCTCAATTCAGGCAGCGACCAACAAAACGTGAATGATAATCAATCCCAACCGTTCTCGGGTTTCACCTTCCAGTCAATCTGCACAGTCTTCCATCGACGATCATGGAATCCCATGGTATGCACCTATAAATATCCGCAAGAGGCAGCCTTCAAAGAGGAGCCCAAACCTTTGAGCAACCACAATCCAAGCGGTGCTCCTCTTCAAATGCCCAAAGCACCGAGGAGCTCCGACAACGGCTTCAACTGGAGGGGAAGTACGGACAGAAGCAAGTGAAGGGGAGCGACAACCCACGTAGCCATGCTCTGTTGCTCTGTAGAGGTCCAGCTACGCTTCTCCTTTGTACCGAACAAAAACATGGTGTTAAATTGTTTGACCAAAAATGAGAAAAAGAAGATTAATAAAAAAGAAGGGGGAGAGAAGAGGAGAAGGAAGAAGAGAGAGCTGGCAAAAAGTTCACCTTCGGATTTTCTTGGTTTGATTAAATCCAAGACTAACTCAAGATATTAACTCAAAAAGAATTAAAATAGGCAATCAGGGTGTGGTGGAAGAGGGGGCAAATTTGGGTTGTGTAGGCGATAATTACTTAGATTACTGGGTCGAGAAGGTATTTGCAAAGTTTTTAGGGTTCACAGTGAAAAAAGTAAACATAAAAATATTTTTGAGTTAACACATAAAAAAGCAGAAAAAGGATAAAAGAAGAAAATAGAATAAATACATGAATTTGTTATGAATTTGTATCGTACAAACAATACAACAAAAAGCCAAGGATAAAATATAATTTATATAACTATTTTTTAATCCCACAATTTTAAAATAAGTTAAAATACTTTATTTGATAAAATAAAAATAAACAAAATAATAACACTAAAGATTTAAATAATTGCACACACCATAGTTTATTAATCTAAGAACTACCATAAAATATTTATATCTATTTTGTACGTCCCACTGACTTATTTTCTTTTGTACCATTTTACATAGAATAAAATGATATTAAATAATATTACACGAAACAATTGAAGAAAAATCACAGACTCGTGTTTATGTATTTTATATAAGATCAAACTTTAAAGCATTATTTTGATTTTTATCAGTTGTGTCCCTCTGAGATACTGTAATTTCAATGATGCCCTTCCCTTTTTGGGAATATTAGTTGTGCCCCCGACATTTTATCATTTTATAACTTGTGCCTCTATGGTACTTTAGTCATCAATATTTTGAACCTAACCATGATTTTCTCAAACCATGATACAGTTAAGAGGGGCACATCTGGAAAAAAAATCCAACATACCCCTTTCACTCTTCCCCCCTCCTCACCCTCCAACGCTTCCTCCTCCAACCACATCCCATACACCCCCTTCTCCTCCGTCATTCACCATCAATTGCCGCATGTCGACGATAAGGTCGTGAGTTCTCGATCTCGATTAGAGTTTAGTTACATCATTCCATTCCATCATTAGTTGACTATCTCAATTGATGTCCATTCCCATTTTTCATGTAATATGTACTATCGAATTCCCTATTCTTTGTGATTCATCGTGACACCATATTCTGTTCGATCGAGTTCCAATTCAACCCTGATTGAATAAAGTTGTGGTTGTTCATTAACTCTATCATGGTACCCCCTGTTCTAAAGAGGGGCAAATCAATGTCTTCAAAGAACATTGAACACATTACAATTCTCAGGTAATCAATTGACCTGGAGCACACATATGTGATGAATCTCGAATTCATCACTCTAAATCTCATTTTTTAAGCTCAAATTCCTTAAAATCAACAACATTCATGCATCTACTCTGTTAGTTAACATTCATGCATGTTTTCATAAGAATCACATTTTAGCACAAATTTCAGCATAAAATAAGAAGCCAAAAATCCCAGCTAAAATTGACCTATAAATAGCCTAACTTCCCCGATTTTTAAATCACTCATGCTGATCCCGAATGACCCAAAACCATTCCAGTGTGTACATATCACTAACAAGAATAAATGAAAAATATAAAAAAAATAATTAACCAAGATAAGTGGATCAAAAACCCAAACCCTAATTTCAGGATTTCCAGACTAAAAACCTCATATCTTCCCTATCTAGTGTCCATTTTATTCCTACTCACTTTTGAACTAATATACATTCAATTACCTTCAAAACAAGATCAAGTTCAAGTGAATCAGAGCTCATATGTGAAAGTTGGGTTTTGAGCCTCTTTTTGTATATTTTATTTTAGCGGTTTTTGACCTATTATTTTATGTACATATTTAACCTATTAATAAAAATCCAAAAAAATAGATTAATGTGAAATTATTTATCTCTGATTTTACCATATTTTTTTCGGATTTTTATCTTATTTGAAAATGACATAAAAATTACAAAACCCAAAAATCAAGGTATTCTATGAACATGAGGTACCCCAAAAATACCACTTTGTGCAAATGATAGATTTTGATGTCTTCATAAAAGTTGTAGATCTCATCAAGACGAGCAAATTTTGTGAAGAAACTTTTTTGATCCGAGTCGTTTACTATTTTTTATCGATTTTACAAAGGTTTTATTTTTGGAATTTTCTGGTGCTGACACGTGGCAGCATCTGGTGCCGCCACGTGTCAGCCATTTTTGGCGTATTTATTTATTAAACCTTATATTAAAAAAAATTAAATAAAATAAAAAAATAATAAATAAATAAAGACCGCACACATGCAGCACCCGTGTCGTCCCTGCACGCGCACTGCACGTGCCCCACGCCTTTGTTCCCCTTGCCTCCACGTGGCTGCACAGGAACCGTCCAATCGCGCTCGATTGGACGGTGCCTGTGCGTCTTCCACCTCCAGCCCCTCGATTGGACGGTGCCTGTGCGTCTTCCACCTCCAGCCCCACTTTCCTCTTTTACGTCGCCCACCACCGCGAATCTCTTGCACCACCCTTCTCGCGATCTCCGACCACTCGTCACCGATCCCCACGATCTCGCGACGCCTCGGATCTTCTCCGATATCACGACATCTCCGACCGCCACCATATCTCATCAAATCAAATCCCCTCTCCTGATCCTCCATCACCGATCCCCCCGATTATTTCCTTCTCCGGCAAACCACCCGACGCCCCTATTTAAACACGCCATCACCAGGGAGATCCACATCCTCTGTCATCTCCAAGGAGCTCCCCCTCCGTTAGTGACAAACAGAGTCGTCCTCCCGTCGGCGTGATCCGGGGAACATCACCTCGTCGCAGCTACCCCCAGGCGGCTGCTTCACTCCGGAAGCTATGCCGTCGAGCCCACTCTTCCAGGTATCCTCCTTCTCCTTCTCTCTCTCTCTCTCTCTCTCTCTCTCTCTCTCTCTTTCTTTCTCCTTCGAGCACGACAATCGTCGATTTCACCATCCGTCATCGATCAACCCCACGCGACTTTCATCACTGTCGTGAGCCACCGCCACCATCGTCGACCAATATCTGCACCTCCGCCGACTCTGACCTCCAATCGCCTTCGACAAGCTTCGTCAACGTCCCCACCGTCTTCCTCGACAACCACTGTACACCGCTTCATCGACCCTCCTCTTCCCCGACGTCCGCCGGCCGTGTGTCGGCCATTGGACCTTCAACGACTACACCTCCAGCAACTTCGCTCCTTCGTCGACACCCTTCTCCTCCAGCCAGGAGATACGCGCCCATCGACCATCAGCGACTCGGCCTCCCTCCGCCTTGGCCGATTCATCAACGGCTTCTCCATCGACCTTGCCACCTTCCTACCAGGAGCATACATCTTCCGCCTTGGCTGGCAAGCTTCGGCCTTGCCCTCCGCCGCTGAAGCCACGCTGGTACTCCGCCTCGCCTTCGACCGAGCACGAGCGCCGAGACCCCTGCACGTGCTTTGCGCGTGCACGGGGGAACGTCATCAGCCCCTTCATCCCAGATCACGTGACCCGCTGGGACAATTGCATCCCAGCCCCCGGAGATCCTCATATTCATGATCAGGTCCCACCGCACGTGACCTATTAGTCATTTTGCAGAAGATATCCCCCTAGATTCAGTATTTATATTTCAGTTCTTTTTCTGCATTTTTATTTTTACATATTGCATTCATACCCATGTATTCCCCCTTTGTTTTGAACCTTCTCTCTACATCTTTTTATAAATCCAAAAATAGCATGATGTTTGTTAATCAATTCCCTACATTTTGACATATAGTGGGTATTTTTGTGATCAGTAGTTAATTAATAATTAATTATTTTGTGGAAATTGGTATATTTTGCCCAGTCCGTGCTCTTAAAGTTGCCATTGATTAACTGTTACTCTCAAAATCCCCGAAAAATCAAACAATGTAGAGTTAATAGTGCTTAATATTGTGCCCAAAAAGAATTGCATTTGCATGCATAATTTGCCCTATAAAAATCATTTTTCTTATTTCAGTGTTTAATTTTTAATAGGTATTAGATCTCACATTTTCGAGGTTTAGGATTTTTTTAATTAAGATCCATTACCTAATGATAGATTTTAGATAATTTTATTCCTTTAAATAATTAGGTTTAATATTTATTATAAATAAAATTGAAATTCATTTTGTTTGCATTTAAAAATTCATAAAAAATCATATTACATCCAAAAATTTCAAAACAAATTACAGTGCATTCATTTCATCATATTTTACATTGTGGCCAAGTTTCATATTTTCCGGACATCGTTTAAACATACTTGACATTTTAGTCCCTAAAATAGGCCAAAATTGCATTTTGCATCCCTTATTTACATTAAAAATTTCAAAAAAAGATCGTCTCGAAAACCATGCACGAATATTGATAGACATAATTTTAGGTTGTTCCTTTGCCTCCTTGTGATCGACCTTGGAACTTGCCCAAGTAAAATAAACATAAAATCACGAGATTAAAAATTGAATAAATTATTTGTAGTTATTTTCTTGATTGATTTCGATTGCCGCCTACAACACACGACTAATCATTTTCACACGAACAAATAAAAACATCTTTTTAAGAAGCGTGTTTTCGGATTCGTTAGATGGGCCGTTACCGAGGAGGCAAATGTCTTAAATTTTTGCCTAGAAAATTTTCGTTCGGTTTTCCGCATTCGGGTAGTCTGACCCTCGAATTTTTCATTGTAAATTCCATTTATTTTCAGCATTTAATTTTTCTTGTCTATTGTATCATTTTTAAGTCACTCTCTTACACTATCTCTCTTATTTTTCTTGCGAGGTACCCAGTACGTGGAGCGGTTTTTCAAGAACCGACGCAACTTCATCGACATCCGCAAAAGCCGCAATTAATATTAAGATCGAGTCGAGTCGTGAAAGAGCGTAGAGCCTAGGATTTATTTTTCTGAACTTTAATTTTTGTAATTAATTGCTCATTTACAGCGGTGCCCGTTTGGACTCTCGCGATTGTAAAAAGACCTCTAACTTTTTCTGTGGTGTGCCGTGGCCTGTTTTACTCTCCGGTGAGGGTGGGGCCCGACTTGAGTGGCGATTAGAATAGACTTGCACATATGGCTCTCTGAGCATTTTAATTTTTAATTATGCTTGTAGGATTAAGACACACTGCACTGATAATTGAGACGTACATAGATCGTTCAATTTAGCCAAAATTTAACTCATTTCTTCCCCGCTAATAGAACTTTCTTCTTAGGTGCGGTTTTTCATCGGCTTGCATTCATTTAGAATAATTTTTGAATTCCTGTCTAGCATCCCACATGGAGATTGTAAGGATTCACTGTAAGTCTTCTAACTGAACATACATCATAGTTTTTCACGTGCATCGGCTTTTCCCGAACTCCTCCCTCTTGTTTTATCACATAAATTTAAAGGAAATTGAGACTGGACGGTAGACGTATATTTCTGCTCACTTAATTTCTTCAGTGATCACCTAATTAAAATTGAGACTGCTAAATATAGCCGATTCTAAATTAACTCATAAAATCAAGAATTTTTGCGGGAGAGCAACCCCGATATTGTTTGTTTTTATCTTGCAGCGAGAAGAGAGACACACACTAGGATAGAACAAAGCCAAGATTTTCATATAGACTACTGATTTTAAAAACGATTAGCTACTTCTCAGTGAGGAATACCGATGAATCTCGTATTCATCATGCTAAAAGTGGTCATTTAGGCTCTGTTCCCCATCATTCACTTGTAATTAATCATTAATAGAGCATTATTAGCATTCATACATATGTAAATAATATCTGCTTTTCATCATGCATAAATTGCATTAAAAATCCCAAGTGTAAAATAGTCCAAAAAGCCGCTAACTTCTCACATTTATAAATAATTCATCCTAACTCCGATTGAACCAAAACCACTCCATTTTGTAGATATTACTAACCATAATAAATAAAAAATATAAAAAAAATTACTAACCCCAATCAGTTAAATAATCCCAAAGTCCAATTTCACATCTGACAGACTAAATTGAGCATATCTCCCACATACAGTGTCCAATTTCGGTCTACTCACTTTTAAAGTACTCCATTTTTAAATACCTTTAAAACAAGACCAATTTCGTAAAATTCGAAGCTCATATGTGAAAGTTGGGTTTTGGGCCTCTTTTGCGCATTTTGACTTTTTGCTATTTTTGACCTGAGTTTTTATGTACATAATTAATCCTTTTAATTTTATTTCTTCTTCATTATTGTTCTTTGATGAAAGTTTTAATAATAAATACAAAAATCCAATTCCAGATCCAAACTGAAATCAAAGAATCTGACTGAATCCATGTGTCTGTTGTCGGTCTGTACAAAAGTTGTGTGTTCCTGACTTCTATTTTATTTTCCTAATTTCTTATTTATTAAAAATCCAAAAAATTAGATTAGTGTGTAGTTATTCTTTTTGTATTTTATAGTAATTTTTTTAGATTTTTATCCTCTCTAAAACCACCAAAAAAAATTACAAAACTCCAAAAGTCGGTTTTCTATACACATGGAGAACCGCCTAAAATATCACTTCTTACATATAACCTCTTTTGCTCATGGGTCCTTCATGAAAGTTGTAGATCTCGTCGAGACGAACAACTTTTGTGAAGAAATTTTTTCGATCCGAGGTCATCTTCTATCTCTTTTTCCCTCTCTAAAATCTGAAATTTTTTTGGTGCCACATGTCATCTCCAGGGCATGTCACGTGGCACCCCCACCTCCCGCGTGCACGTGCGTGGCACGTGATCACCCAGCTCCCTCTCTCCTCGCGCACGTGCTACGCACGTGCCGCCTGCCCCTTCCGCGCACACGTGTGCAACACGTGCCGACCCCCTCCTTCCACCTCCAGCCGTTACCCAACCCATCCCCTTCCCCCAGCCGTTCGTCCCTTCCACCTCTCTTGTAACGCCAACGCCTCCTCCGACCGTTACCACCCTTGCCGCATAACCGATGCCCTCTCCCGCTCCTATAAGAACCCAGCTCATCGTCAAGCCCAGCATCCGCCCTTTGGGAAAGAGGAAGCCTAGCTCAGAGCTCCCACCTGTGACAGACGTGGAGTCAGCTCCTCGTAGACGACGGCGACCTCCTCTTTTATGGCGAGATCCAAGGTCTCCCCTGACCTTGCTGCAGCTTCTCCTAGCAGCCGTTGAGCTCAGGTTGGCCGAACCTTCGATCAACGATCGGAGTCGAGCATCATTCACTCCATTCCCAGGCATTCATTCACTCTATCCCTAGGTAAACCCCGATTTCTTCTTCCTCATCCCTATTTGTTATTCTTTCTTTACTTTTGCCCTTTTATTTCTCTGCTACTGTAGTCTTCCCATTTCTTTACATCGTTTCCTGTCACTTAATCCAAACCTGCACCACCCGATCTCCGATTGTCACCTTCACACCTTTGGTCTCTCCGCTTCTTTTCTATCCAAACACGATCTTCCCCTCTGACCACAATCCGTGGTCGGAGCCATAGCTCCCTCCATCCACTCACATCGGAGCTACCCATTTCCCCATTCCCTTCTTAGTGATCAGGCCTTTGAGCTTGGAGCTCGAAGGTGCCCTTCTGTCTAATTACTTGCAGGTATAAAGGGAGGGCAATCAATCCCTGGAACCACTAACTGAAGCATTTCAATCTCTGCCATTCAGAAGGGTACTTAAGGTGAGGAAATGATGTTATTTTCTATGGCTGAAATGGAAATCCTGATGCGTTAAAACCCGTGGAACATGTGCTTTAAGTTGATGCAAATCTGCTATTCTATCTATATCTAATTCAAAACTTTAAATCTCTTGGGTAATATCTTTAGTTTGTGGCTAGAATCTGCTGCATAACTATTAAAATATTTGAGTTAAATCAAGATATGTGGAGTTGAGATTTAAGTTGAAATCCTTATTGGATTCCTATATCCTCACGTGAGTGGAGACTTATCACAAGATAGGCTTATATAAATCATGTATTCATGCCATTGACGTTAATAAGGATTGATATCCAAGTGAGCTTTTGAGTGTTGAGCAGTAATACCAAAATTTGTATGTTCTGTTAAGTCTTTGATATTTAATCGTGCATAAAAACTGGAGTAATCTACTGATCTTTCTATTGTTGTTATTAGATATATTACTGTGAATCTGAATTATGGGACAGAGCATCCTCAGACCTTGTACTGGACATTGAAAACATAAGTTTAAAGAACTAATTATTGTTTTACACATTGAGATTGACATAGGATGCTATTATGGGGTATCGGTTGCAATCTGTATTCACTTGGATCTGAATGTTTCTAGAGATCCGTGTGTTCATTGCATAAATAAAGTCAACACCAATTTCATGTACATTTCCAACCCTTGAATAATTCTCACTTATGAAGCAGACACAGGAAACATATGCATGTTAATATCGTGAATCGAGTATCATTGCATCCATTTTTTTGTTTGATATTACGACATGTTCCACACTCAACCTGACCCGATTCTCGAGGAATCGAGGTAATTTTAATTTGCAGGACATTGACAGAAAATGAATGGAAAACCAGAATCTGCATAACTTCTGGATACCAATCAATTACATGGAGCAATGTAGTGTCGCCCCTTTGATCCACACAGTTGAAGCATCTTCCATTGTCACATCTCGAGCCCAGAAGCGTCACCGCATGAGGGCTAATTTCATCTACGGACCTCCGGATTTTGATATTCAAAGATAAGTCCTTCTAGGGACCCAATTGAGAAGAAAACTTCATCTTTTATTACATTTCAGTCCCTGAAAGTTGTTTATTGTGTAACTTTCCCATATGAACTCAGTTCTTACACACACAATATGTTGTTTTGAATCTTATTCCATGATCTATCATTTAACAGAGTTTGTGGACAGATCTGAGGTTGTCTATCAATAATTATTATCTGAGGATCTCTGTTGACATATGCAGGCTTCGTCTTGATTTATTTGTGCCTTTCTGAACTGAGAAGATCATTAACATTATCTGCAGGGGATTAAGTGCAAGGACCTGAAAATTATTTGATCACTTTATACTATTCTGGATATTTTTGAGGATCTAACCTGTGCAGGAGTTTCGGCTCATTGACAATAAATAGTGTGATTTAACTCGAATTATTTAAGAACTGAATCAGAGAGAATGTTGAGATAAATTGAGGGTTATTCTTGATTGCAGGCTTATTTGGAATCTTACCTGCATTTATTCAATCTGTGACTATTTTTGAGATAACTGATCAATTTATTTGGATTAAAATTTTCATCACAGATCCTGCGCTTAATATCTTTCTCTGAGATTTTAACATTGCATTATCATTTTATCTTTTCATCATTAGATACAGAAATTAACTATCATTAGTTAATTATTTAATTTGATTTAAGACCACGCAACTAAGAATCACCGTTCCCTGTGTTCGACCTTGGTAAACTTGCCAAGTAAAAATATTCCACAACATTCAAAGAGTGTGGTTTTTGATCGACCGAAATTCGCCTCCTATACTACAATTATCGATTATTAAAGAGGTGGATTTCGCGCTCATCAAATGGCGCCGTTGTCGGGAACGACGAGTATTTAGGGTTTTAAATCGTTTTTTTGTGATTAATTTTTGTAAGATTAATTTTTGTGTCATTTTTTCTTTTTCTCTCTTTCTGCATTTTATATTGCATCTCTCTCTTACTTCTGCTACTAACCGCAAATTCTCTCTTTGTAGACTACTGGAGCCCAATTTTGGATATTAATCAAGGATCTGCAAGGAAGATTGAATTTTAATTTTGTGTGAGAGAGTTAGTATAGATTTAATTTTCTGCATTATTTTCAGGGTCCCTCTCTTTGAACCCTTGTAATAATTAAGATTGAACTTTTTCTGTGGTGTGTCGGGTCTGTTTCAACCCCTTCTATGTGGTTGGGACCCGACTTGAGTGGCGTAGGACTTAGGCACATATACGCTTATTTTTCTATCATTGATTGTGCTCGTAATTTTTAGGCCACACTTTTCACTAATTAAACGTACTATAGATCGTTCAACATTAGCCAAAAAATTTCAATCAATTCTTCCCGCTAATAGAACTATATGTTTAGGGCGTTTTCCATCTGTGCATACCATTTAGTGTAAATTTAAATTCCTTGTCTTGCATCCCACATGAAGAACGCGAGGATTCACTATAAGTCTTTCTCTTAAGCATGCATCATTGATTTACATTTTGCATTGGCTTTTTCGATTCCCCTTTCTCAAGTTTTACAACCTAGGATTTAAAGGAATTGGGACTGCTCGTTAGGCGTGAATTTCTGTGCTCACATAAACTATAGTGATAACCCTAATCTAAAATTAGGACTGCTAATCAAGGTGACTGTAAATAAACTGACCTAAAAATTAACCTGTGTCTGGTGGAGAGGAACTCACTCATTGTTTGTAAGGACTAGAACGCACACTTTGGATAGAACCAAAACTGAGGAATTTCACAAAGACTACTGTTTTTAAAAACAATTAGCTACTTTTCAGTGAGGGTCTCGGGTAGCCGTTTTCCGGTCTGATTTCCCTTAGCAGAGTGGGTGGTTTTGAGGACACCGCGGAAGGCACCGCCCTCAAGCAACACGGGTAGCCGTTAAATGGTCCGTACTTCCACCTATACTGGCTGAGAGTAGATGCAACTAGTTGTACGAACTCGGGACAGTCTTTGAGAAATATTTCGGTACCTAACAGCTCCGCTTAATCTGCAAGATTGTTTTGCCATTAAATTAAAACTGAAAAGATAAGTGGCCGAACCCTAACGTGCCTTCACTAGTGTTGAGTGGGTGAATCTATGTGTTTGTTTTATGTTTGAATTGTGTGCGTAAAATACCTTGCAATCGCAAGCAAATCGTGGTTCGCTAATCATTCCATCCCTCTTGACAAGATGCCAGCACAATGGTCTTCTTTCCCGATCTCCACAACCTTGTCCCGAGATTCTTCTTCTCACACTCCTCAAGAGAACCTGAGCTTCAAATCAAGTTCCCCTCAGCCATCATTCTCTTCCCGCCCATACAACTCACCCTATAACCACACTTCTTCTTGGAATAGCCCTCTCTCACATTTAGACAATCTTGTCGACATGAGAGAGAGATCAGAATCGAGGATCAACAATAGAGTGACCGATATTGACAATAGAACACGATTTCCGGTCATTAGGATCTCACAGCCTCTTGAACTATCCCCTACTCAAGATGACTATCTTGAGTACAATCAATTTTCCTTTGACAACCCACGAGAAAACCAAAGTCAAGGAAATTCAACTCATGACCAGACCATAATGAATATGAACAATCAATACTCTCCTCGAAGTTACATGCAAGAATCACGACTCATGGAGAATGATTATTCAATCACTAGTCATGAGATGTTTGAGAATGAGATTGCTCGGATTAATCATAGAGCAGACACTTTAACAGAGAGAATATATGATCTCATCCAGTCCATGTAGAATTCAGAAGAAGTGAGGCCACCACCATACGAACCACTTGATTATCATGTGACTCACAATCAGACACAACCACCGCTGACCTCTGATCCCCCGACTGACCATATTATAGAAAATGCCAAAAAAATTGAAAATTTTGAAAATTCAAAAAAATTGGACAATTCTGAAATGGAAGCATTTTGCAAGAGTCTGATCTTAGAGCTTCCATTAATCAAAGCCATAGAATATGCGCCCGATCTTAAGAGATTTGTGAAGAGTCGACTGATCCCCAAAAAGACGGGCAAGAAATGATCAAGAACTGAATATCATGTCATATCTATGGCTAGTTCTTTGGTGATGAATCATAAAATCAAAAGCCGCAAAGTCAAGAGGTTGACTCGGATCACATGTGACATTGAGGATTCAACATTCACTCATGTTCGGTTAGACGACGACTCCACAGTAAACATCCTCCCCAAGTCCGTCTTTGACCAACTTAAAATCGGACAACTCAAAAAGACTAGGGTGATCGTTCAATTACCCGATCGATCTACCAACAGACCGCGAGGGATCGTTTCTGTCATCGTAAATTTCCGAGGTAAAACACATAAAGTGGACTTTATTGTCCTTGACATTGAACACCCCAGAAGGATGTCTGAGTCTCCTATCATTCTAGGGAAGCCGTTCTTAGCCTCCTCTAAGGCGATCATCGATTGCGAGACTCAGGAAATCCAGTTCCCGAACTTAGACCACAATGAACACAACCCCAATGACACATCCTGCTCTGAGGAAAACCAACTTGAAACCAACAGTTATGATCATGAGATAAATATTTCATATTATCAGACATCTCCGCATGATACACTGATACAAACCCTAGGAGAGTCACCTAAAAGACTGACTGTTGGACAAACTTCGGATTCTCACCACCCTATCACTGCTCCTAGGAAAAATCATGATTTTGGAGCTTACGAGGAATTGAACCATATTATTGAAGATCAACACGATTATTTGAGTCGTCCAATCTTTGAGTCGGCAGTAATTCATGAGATACTTGAACCATATAAGGAACCGACTCTGGAAACATCTGATGTCACCAAAATTTACGATCAGCCGAAAGTGACATCAACATCCCCAGCCATAAACCACAAAATCACCATGAACAATCTCCCTCGACCAAAGCAGTGCATGATCCTTCAAGAATTGGTCGACTTTTACTGGGACTCATCTGATGAGGAACTCACGAATGCCACATCGGTTACTCAAGACAGGGAGATGAAGACTGTCCAACTTCCTCCCAATGCTTCTCAAGGAAACAAACCGACCAAGAAAGTCACCTTTGACCTTAGACATCAGGTGATTTCGGAAGAGTCCTCGTCCGGTACTGATGTGGTTCATCATATAAGTGCAATAGGTACAACTCTGATCCATGGGCACTTAACTCTGATTGACAAAAGTTGGAGATCCTCTGCAGACAACTACTATTCTTCTGAGGACGACTCCGACGATGGCTGGTCTTCTTCATCGTCTCCCTCTTCATCACACTCCACATCTCCATACTATCTCCATCCACACTTCCGCAAGAAGGTCCGTCGCAAACCTCCTTGATCTTGTACATCCGCAAATCTACTCGGTCCCTCATCTGTATTTATCCGATTATTCTTATGCTGACATGAGCCTAAGTATAGGGGGACCGCTACCATTGTTTATACATCACTTCTCTTCTATTGTTTTCGACCCATCTATACTGAGTACGAGCTATGCCAACATTTCACTTTAAATAGCCTAAAATAGCCTAACTTCCTCGATTTTTAAATCACTCATGCTGATCCGAATGACCCAAAACCACTTCCAGTGTGTACATATCACTAACAAGAATAAATGAAAAATACAAAAAAAATTAACCTAGATAAGTGGATCAAAAACCCAAACCCTAATTTCAGGATTTCCAGACTAAAAACCTCATATCTTCCCTATCTAGTGTCCATTTTATTCCTACTCACTTTTGAACTAATAAAATTCAATTACCTTCAAAACAAGATCAAGTTCAAATGAATCAGAGCTCATATGTGAAAGTTGGGTTTTGAGCCTCTTTTGTATATTTTATTTTAGCGGTTTTTGACCTATTATTTTATGTACATATTTAACCTATTAATAAAAATCCAAAAAATTAGATTAATGTGAAATTATTTATCTCTGATTTTACCATATTTTTTTCGAATTTTTATCTTATTTGAAAGTGACATAAAAATTACAAAACCCAAAAATCAAGGTATTCTATAAACATGAGATACCCCAAAAATACCACTTTGTGCAAATGATAGATTTTGATGTCTTCATAAAAGTTGTAGATCTCATCAAGACGAGCAATTTTTTGAAGAAACTTTTTTGATCCGAGTCGTTTACTATTTTTTATCGATTTTACAAAGGTTTTATTTTCAGAATTTTCTGGTGCTGACACGTGGCCGCACCTGGTGCCGCCATGTGTCAGCCATTTTTGGCGTATTTATTTATTAAACCTTATATTAAAAAAATTTAAATAAAATAAAAAAATAATAAATAAATAAAGACCGCGCACGTGCAGCACCCGTGTCGTCCCTGCACGTGCACTGCACGTGCCCCACGCCTTTGTTCCCCTTGCCTCCACGTGGCTGCACAGGAACCGTCCGATCGCGCTCGATTGGACGGTGCCTGTGCGTCTTCCACCTCCAGCCCCACTTTCCTCTTTGCGTCGCCCGCCGTCGTGAATCTCTTGCACCGCCCTTCTCGCGATCTCCGACCACTCGTCACCGATCCCCACGATCTCGCGACGCCTCGGATCTTCTCCGATATCACGACATCTCCGACCGCCACCATATCTCGTCAAATCAAATCCCCTCTCCTGATCCTCCATCACCGATCCCCCCGATTATTTCCTTCTCCGGCAAACCACCCGACGCCCTTATTTAAACACGCCATCACCAGGGAGATCCACATCCTCCTTCATCTCCAAGGAGCTCCCCCTCCGTTAGTGACAAACAGAGTCATCCTCCCTTCAGCGTGATCCGGGGAACATCACCTCGTCGCAGCTACCCCCAGGCGGCTGCTTCACTCCGGAAGCTACGCCGTCGAGCCCACTCTTCCAGGTATCCTCCTTCTCCTTCTCTCTCGCTATCTCTCTCTATCTCTCTCTCTTTCTATCTCCTTCGAGCACGACAATCGTCGATTTCACCATCCGTCACCGAGCAACCCCACGCGACTTTCATCACTGCTGTGAGCCACCGCCTCCATCGTCGACCAATATCTGCACCTCCGTCGACTCTGACCTCTAATCGCCTTCGACAAGCTTCGTCAACGTCCTCGCCGTCTTCCTCAACAACCACTGTACACCGCTTCATCGACCCTCCTCTTCCCCAACATCCGCCGGCCGTGTGTCGGCCATTGGACCTTCAACGACTACACCTCCAGCAACTTCGCTCCTTCGTCGACACCCTTCTCCTCCAGCCAGGAGATACGCGCCCATCGACCATCAGCGACTCGGCCTCCCTCCGCCTTGGCCGAGCCATCAACGGCTTCTCCACCGACCTTGTCACCTTCCTACCAGGAGCAGACATCTTCCGCCTTGGCTGGCAAGCTTCGGCCTTGCCCTCCACCGCTGAAGCCACACTGGTACTCCGCCTCGCCTTCGACCGAGCACGAGCCCCGAGACCCCCGCACGTGCTTTGCGCATGCATGGGGGAACGTCAGCAGCCCCTTCATCCCCAGAGGTCACGTGATCTGCACGTGACCTGCTGGGACAATTGCATCCCAGCCCCCGGAGATCCTCATATTCAGGATCAAGTCCCACCGCACGTGACCTATTGGTCATTTTGCAGAAGATATCCCCCTAGATTCGGTATTTATATTTTAGTCCTTTTTCTGCATTTTTTTACATAGTGCATTCATACCCCTGTATTCCCCCTTTGTTTTGAACCTTCTCTCTACATCTTTTTATAAATCCAAAAATAGCATGATGTTTGTTAATCAATTCCCTGCATTTTGACATATAGTGGGTATTTTTGTGATCAGTAGTTAATTAATAATTAATTATTTTGTGGAAATTGGTATATTTTGCCCAGTCTGTGCTCTTAAAGTTGCCATTGATTAAACGTTACTCTAAAAATCCCCGAAAAATCAAACATTCTAGAGTTAATAGTGCTAAACATTGTGCCCAAAAAGAATTGCATTTGCATGCATAATTTGCCCTATAAAAATCATTTTGCTTATTTCAGTGTTTAATTTTTAATAGGTATTAGATCTCACATTTTCGAGGTTTAGGATTTTTTAAGATCCATTACCAAGTGATAGATCTTAGATAATTCTATTCCTTGAAAATATATAGGTTTAATATTTATTATAATTAAAAATTGAAATTCATTTTGTTTGCATTTAAAAATTCATAAAAAATCATATTACATCCAAAAATTTCAAAAATATTATAGTGCATTCATTTCACCATATTTTATATTGTGGCCAAGTTTCATATATTTCGGACATCGTTTAAACATACTTGACATTTTAGTCCCTAAAATAGGTCAAAATTGCATTTTGCATACTTTATTTGCATTAAAAATTTCAAAAAAAGATCGTCTTGAAAACCGTGCACGAATATTGATAGACATAATTTTAGTTGTTCCTTTGCCTCCTTGTGATCGACCTTGGAACTTGCCCAAGTAAAATAAACATAAAATCACGAGATTAAAAATTGAATAAATTATTTGTAGTTATTTTCTTGACCGATTCCAATTGCCGCCTACAACACACGACTAATCATTTTAACACGAACAAATAAAAACATCTTTTTAAGAAGCGTGTTTTCGGATTCATTAGATGGCGCTGTTACCGAGGAGGCAAATGGCTTAAATTTTTGTCTAGAAAATTTTTGTTCGATTTTCCGCATTCGGGTAGTCTGACCCTCGAATTTTTCATTGTAAATTCTATTTATTTTCAGCATTTAATTTTTCTTGTCTATTATATCATTTTTGAGTCACTCTCTTACACTATCTCTCTTATTTTTCTTGCGAGGTACCCAGTACGTGGAGCGGTTTTCCAAGAACCGACGCAACTTCACCGACATCCACAAAAGCCGTAATTAATATTAAGATCGAGTCGAGTCGTGAGAGAGCGTAGAGCCTAGGATTTATTTTTCTGAACTTTAATTTTTGTAATTAATTACTCATTTACAGCGGTGTCCGTTTGGACTCTCGCGATTGTAAAAAGACCTCTAACTTTTTCTGTGGTGTGTCGTGGCATGTTTCACTCTCCGGTGAGGGTGGGGCCCGACTTGAGTGGCGATTAGAATAGACTTGCACATATGTCTCTTTGAGCATTTTATTTTTCGTTGTGCTTGTAGGATTAAGCCACACTGCACTGATAATTGAGACGCACATAGGTCGTCCAATTTAGCTAAAATTTAACTCATTTCTTCCCCGCTAATAGAACTTTCTGCTTAGGTGCGGTTTTTCATCGGCTTGCATTCATTTAGAATAATTTTTCAATTCCTGTCTAGCATCCCACATGGAGATTGCGAGGATTCACTGTAAGTCTTCTAACTGAGCATACATCATAGGTTTTCGCGTGCATCGGCTTTTCTCGAACTCCTCCCTCTTGTTTTATCACATAAATTTAAAGGAAATTGAGACTGGACGGTAGACGTATATTCTGCTCACTTGGTTTCTTCAGTGATCACCTAATTAAAATTGAGACTGCTAAATAAAGCCGATTCTAAAATTAACTCATAAAATCAAGAATTTTTGCGGGAGAGCAACCCCGATATTTGTTTGTCTTTATCTTGCAGCGAGAAGTGAGACACACACTAGGATAGAACCAAGCCAAGATTTTCATATAGACTACTGATTTTAAAAACGATTAGCTACTTCTCAGTGAGGAATACAGGTAGCCGGTAAATGTTCGGACTTCCTTAGAAGAGTGGGTGTTTTAAAGGACACTGCGTAAGGCTCCGTCCCTTAAGTAACACGGGTAGCCGTTTTACGGTCCGTAGTTACACCTATACTGGCTGAAAGTGGATGCAACTAGTTGTACGAACTCGGGATAGTCTTTAAGGAAATTTCGGCACCCAACAGCTCGTTAACGGTTTGCAAGATTTGACTTCTCACCAATTAAAATTCGACAAGATAACTGGCCGAACTCTTACGGCCTTCACTGAGTAAGTTGGTGAAACAAAACTTTGTATTGTGTTTGATTTGTGCGTAAAACTTAGTTGATCATAGAATACCGCACACTTGTGCCTAGATCATAAACCGTACACTCTTGTCAATTCAAGAATGAAAGATTTCTGTTCGGACTCAGCGAACCATTTTCTGACCGCCACAAACTTTCCAGTCTCAAACATTTTGAGGCACTCTTACTCAGAACCACCTTGGGTTCAGGGACACCTTCCCCTTGAATCCTCCTCTTATAATCCTTTCCAAACTGTTGACTATGATTTTTCACAATCTGAAGGTGAAAAGAAGCATTCACAAAAGATGCCTCCAAAGAAGAGCAATCAGGAAGATGAACTCAATGAAGATCCAATGCAAATGGTTCTCGCAAGACTAGCCGCGTCTGAGCAACAACAAAATTTAATAAGGGAACAACTAGAACGGTTGAATGCAGAGGAAGAACCACCAATGGAATCCGCATACAATCCCGGGCAATACGGAGTTAGAAATTATTTGCAGCCACCCAAGCCAGAGGTTCACCATGAACTGAGGCCACACTTCCTGAGTCAATTACCACAATTTCATGGTAATGCAAATGAAGAACCTTATGAATTTTTGCGTAATTTGGAGCTAGTATGTTCTAATCAGAGGCACCCACAAGTCAGCCAGGACTACATTCGTCTCACTACACTACCTTTCGCCTTGAAAGGTAAGGCAGATTACTGGGGTGAAAAATTTAGGAGTGACGGTGACCACTTATGATAGGTTCAAGAACCTATTCTTAAAGAAATTCTACCCTTTGAGTCGAACCAATCAAATGAGGACTCGCATCACTAGGTTTCTCTCAGATGCCGAATGAACCACTTTGTGATGCATGGGATAGATTTAAAGATCTGCTGCAGAAATGTCCCTGCCATGACCTAGATAATAACATCCTGCTTCAATCACTCTATTCTGGCCTTAACTACGGGACTCAGGGTTTAGTCAGCACTGCCAGTGGGGGCAATTACACATCCCGAGGAGCTGAGACCGTCTGGAAAATTCTGTAACAAATGGCGGAGACAAGCCGTTCACAAATCGCCAGTAGAGATTACACTGATTCCCTGAACAACTTTCAAGCCAAAGGAGGGAAGTAAAGTGTCGCGGAAATAACAGAGGATTTGACTCCCAACATGAACATCATCGCAGATAAATTAACAGTTGTGGATCAAATTAATAAAAGGATGAATGACATCGACAACCGGATCTCCCAGTTTCCAAAGAAAATGGAGGAGCTCACTGAGAAGGTATCCAAGATAGGGATATCATCTGCTCTTACAGCCCCGATCTATCATGTACATTATGTCCAAGAGCAGCCAGGATCAGGACAACAACAACCGTGGGCTCAGGACCAATCCTGTACCCAACCTTCCCAGCAGTCACCTCCACCAACCGAGACAGTCGAAGAAGCCCGCCTCTGGGATTCGAGATAAACGGCATCTGGTACACACAGGACAATACCCGACAGGGTAATATGGGGGACCATCAGCAATATAAACGTCCACCCACATTCTATAATGCCTCATTCCCTACAGCTCCACACCACACTTAGCACTCAAGGCAGCAGCAACCATTCAACCGTCAGAACCAACCTCAACAACATCGTCAACAATATCAAGCTCCAAATCAAGCATCTCAATCATCCAAACCTCCAGAAGAACTGGTAGACATCTAGAGACAGATGCTAGAGGAAATTCGCAGTTTTCGAAATGAGCTATACGATCTACGGGTAGATGCTAATCGTTTATCCCGTGGAAGGATGAACAGACAGCCCCAGCCACCGTCATTCCTGCCCAAGTTCAAGCTAACACAAATAGCTTGAACAGATCTCAATCATCTCAACACAATGGCCATGTATACTATTCATATTTTTCCACATCTGAACATGAGATCCTTTCGTTTGACAATATCAATACCATGCCACTCAAGATCGGAAGGACCGTGGTCGTACCTGATCGGACAAGAGAATCAGACCATCAAGACTCAGAAGATCAACCAGAGGATGCTTCTGAGGATGAAGAAGAAGGACGCCCGAGGATTTCAGCTCGAGATAAAGGAAAGGCATCTATGGAGACCGTAGAGGACCTTGAACCTCTAGTTGCTGCAAAATACCTTTGTCACCATTTCAGCAACATGATTATTATCAAAAAAATTATGATTGTGATAAGAACTCTAAATCTAATAAAGATTCTTTTATTTATGATTCTGGCCCTCTTTCTCCTGTCTCAAATGCTTCCATTCCTTTCCCCCATACTCCTTAAGAAAGGAAAACAAAAGAAAAACATTCAGAATGACCCAGTAATGGAAAAATTTTGCTAACAGAATATCACAGTCAAAGTACCCTTTGATCAGTATGTGACCAGTAATCCAGCATTTCAGAAATACTTGAAAATGAAATGTACTCCCACCAGGACTCGTAAAAAGAAAACAAATCAGTTTGTGGAGACTCATGTCCTGACAGTGGCCACTACCAAATGCGTCAGAAATCAGCATTTACCAAGGAAGAAAAGGGATCTGGGTGCTCATTATGTGGAAAGTCGCATTGGCGGCATTGCGTTCGCACGCACACTTCTCGACAATGGTTCTTCCATCAATCTTCTTCCCTTAGCCTTATATTACAGATTAGAGTTAGGTCCTCTTCAGAACTCATTATCTTTACTCCAATTCGCAGACAAATCTACTAAAAGACCTAAGGGAGAAGTGAATAATGTTATCAATTATGGTCGAGGGTACGGAATACAAAGTGAATTTCACTGTCCTTGATATGGAGACCCCGAACCATTGGAAGGAATCGCAAATCATTCTTGGAAGACCGTTCTTAAGAACCGCCAAAGCTGTATTCGATTACGACACCGGAATGATGAAATTCCGCTCCCTAGATGGAGAAGTGGATCTGGAGATGAAACAAACAAAGTGGCAAAGACCAGATTCCGAATCCACCAATGAAGATGCTGAAACATCCGAGTGTAATCTCATCAGTACTACTAGACCATGGGACCAACTGCTAGATCTTCAGATTGATACCACCACAACAGAAGAAGAAACAATGCACCATGCAGTATACAAGCTATTGCCAGACAAATCTAAACACCCGGATGTTTATAATCTTGATGACACATAAATCCTTTCGGATTTGTCAATCCCATCTTCTTCGGGAAAATCAAGAAATATCGATGACGAGTCAGACGCGGCTTTGGTCAAATTACCGTAGTACTTTAGCGATCCGATTCACATTCCTTCAGGATTAGTGGCTCACGTTTCACAAAATGATTCACCGCCAACCAGCACAGAGCCAGATTTGAAAGACATTCAGCCAGTCTTGATTAATGATGAAGATCTGCCAGAGCTGAAACCCTCCCTCCTACAGTTAAGTATGCATTTCTTAATGGACCCAAGATAAATTCCCTGTGATCATTAGCTCATCACTAACCATGGACCAAGAATCTAGACTTCTAGAAGCCCTTGAGCGAAATCGAAAAGCCATCGGTTGGACTATGTCGGATCTCGTAGGAATCAACCCTGCTCTCTGCTCGCACCAAATTTATGTTGAGGATAACGCAAGGCTTCCCGTGAATTCAGAGAAGATTAAACCCCAATCTTCGGGTAGTAGTTAAGAAAGAGATAGAGAAATGGTGCAAAGCAGGTTTTATATACCCCATCTCTGACTCTAAGTGGGTGGCCCCCTTCATGTCGTCCCAAAGAAGTCGGGAATTCAGATGGTCACCAACGAGGAGGGGGTAGAGATCGCGACCCGAGTGCCCACGTCGTGGCGT
The DNA here is from genome assembly GCA_037367405.1 of Ottelia alismoides. Lineage (NCBI taxonomy): Eukaryota > Viridiplantae > Streptophyta > Magnoliopsida > Alismatales > Hydrocharitaceae > Ottelia > Ottelia alismoides. The sequence goes on along the minus strand of JAZKJV010002916.1, from coordinate 24,098 downwards.
GTCTGTATTGATTACAGGCGCCTGAATGCTGCGACTAAGAAAGATTACTTTCCACTGCTATTTATTGATCAAATCTTGAAGAGACTTGCAGGGAAAGCATTCTTCTGTTTTCTTGATGGGTACTCTGGCTACAATCAAGTAGCTATCGCTCCCGAGGATCAAGAAAAAAATCACATTTACATATCCCTTTGATACCTACGCATTCAAGAGCATGCCATTCGGGCTTTATAACGCCCCAGTCACATTTTCAACGATGCATGATTGCCGTATTTGCCGAGATGGTGGGTGATTTCCTGGGAAGCCTTCATGGATGACTTCTTGCTCCATGGTGATTCATTTGATACATGTTTAGCGCACTTGGACCGAGTCCTCGAGAGATGCAAGGAGGTTAATTTGGTACTCTCATGGGAGAAGAGTCACTTTATGGTGACTGAGGGTATCGTGTTGGGGTATGTCATCTCCAAAAAGGAAATTTTGGTCGACCCTATTAAGGTGGTGTGATGAAGAAACTTGAGCCACCAACCAACATCAAGTTAGTGAGGCTTTTCTAGGACATGTTGGATTTTATCGAAGGTTTATCCCTGATTTTTCAAAGATCGCCCGCCCACTGACTGAGCTCTTAGGAAAAGACACCGAGTTTATTGTAAATCACAAGTGTCTTGAGGCCTTCGAGCTCCTAAAAAAGAAAAATATGTGAATCGCCAATATTACAAGCTCCCGACTGGTCTCTTCCCTTTGAGATTATGACTGATGCATCGGATTTCGCTGTCGGAGCTGTGCTTGGACAAAGATGGGATGGAATCCCTTATGTGATTCACTACACGAGCAAAGTATTGGATCCTGCACAGAAAAATTATTATAGTGACTGAAAAGGAAATGCTCGCAGTTGTTTGGGCCCTTGAAAAATTCAGATCATACATATTGGGCTCCAAGGTGACAATTTTCACTGATCATACGACAATTAGATACCTCATGGAAAAGAAAGATGTCAAGGCACGACTTTTGAGGTGGATCTTGTTAATCCAGGAATTTAATTTGGAGATCAAGGATAAACCTGGAATAAAGAATGTTGTTGCTGATCACCTTTCCCGAATTGAGAAAAATGATTATTCTGACACTGGACCTATTAAGGAGACTTTTCCAGACGAATATGTTTGCATCATTGATTCAAACCCATGGTATTCCAACATCGTGAACTATCTTGTCTGCAAGAAGGTTTCATTTGGTTAGACCAAGAGAATGATTGATCGATTGAAGTCGGATTCAAGAAAATACCATTGGGACGATTCTTTCCTTTTCTATGAAGGAGCGGATTGTGTCTGGAGATGATATATTCCTCAGGAGGAATATCGGAGTGTCCTCACACATTGTCATTCTCTCGAGGCTGGGAGGACACCATTCGAGAAAGAGAGCCGCACACAAGGTACTCCAATGTGGATTTTACTGGCAGACCTTATTTAGAGATGCTAATGAATTTGTATGGTCTTGCCCGATTTGCCAAAGGATGGGGGGACTGTGGGTTACAAAGATGAAATGCCTATGCAACCAATGATTTTCTGTGATGTTTTCGATGCATGGGGGATTGATTTTATGTGTCCCTTTTCTCAATAGCAATGGATTTGAGTACATCTTGTTGGCAGTTGATTATTTGTCTATATGGGTAGAGGCTATTCCAACCCGAACCGCAGATAGAAAAACCGTCTGCAAGTTTATCAAGGATAATATCATTGCAAGGTTCGGAATACGAAAAGTTTTGATTTCTGATGGAGGTAGCCACTTCGTGAATAAGGAAATGAGATCTTTGGCTAAAGAGTATAAATTTGAGCATAGAATAGCCAACCCATATCATCCACAATCTAATGGCATGGCAGATGTTTCTAATAGAGAGGTGAAGGGTATTCTTCAAAAGTTGGTTCGTCCAGATAGGAAGGACTGATCAAAACTATTGGACCAGGTTCTGTGGGCCTATAGGACAGCCTATAAGACTCCACTCGGTACTTCACCTTTTAGGATGATCTATGGCAAGCCATGCCATATACCTGCATAATTGATTCACAAATCTGAATGGGCGATCAAAAAGTTGAATTGGAGTTGTCACCTTGGGAAACTATGTCGAGACTTCAATTTGAATGAGCTAATTGAAATCCGAAACCGAGCATATGACAATAGTGTGATCTATAAGGACAAGGTCAAGAGATGGCATGATAGACACATTCGAGATAAACCTTTGTCCCTGAGCAGAAAGTGTGGCTGTCTAATGCTCGGTTAAAGATTTTTCATGGGAAACTTAAATCAAAATGGACGGGTCTCTATGTTGTCATCGATGTGCATACCAATGGAAGTGTGGATATTGCTGAACTTAAAGATAATGCATATTTCTCAATGAATGGACAATCGCTGAAGCCATATATAGAATCACCCAAAGAGCAGACAGTTCAAGTTGAGGTCATCTACCTCACGTAGAGCAAAGACATTGAAGATTTATCCGATCTATCCCACCCTCCCTCCCGACCACATCGATCTCCTTGTACAACTTCTTCCTCTACTTAGGTCAAGACCTAAGTATAGGGGGACCGATGCCATCTGTATATACCATTTTTCCGCATCAAACTCCTTCTCTCGATCGCTCCATTTTCACCTTTCTCTTATACTTAGGCTGACCAGAGCCCAACTATAGGGGGAACCAACACCCATCTGTATATACTCTCCTCATTTATAAAATCCCGACCACCTCTTTTTGCGCTCTTCTTCTATACTTAGACTATTCACAGTCTAAGTATAGGGGGGCGGACCATTGTATATCAAAAATTTTACTCTCTTACGCTTAGCCCGAGCTATGTCTTCTTTACGCTTCTTGTGCTCTGAGGGCACAACGCTCGCTAAGTATAGGGGGGTCTGTATATATACTATGCATATATTTTAGCCATACCTCGTACTTTCACATAAGTCTATATGTATTTACAAGGTGGGTAAATAAAAAAAATAAAAAAATTTTAAAAAAAATAAAAAAAGTTTTGCTACTAACACTAACTGTGCCCAAAATTTTTGAAAAAATGCCTTCTTATTTATTTTTTGCATTAAAAAAATGTGTCTGCATTCTACACACCTGCACGCATCGTATTCATTTGCATCTGTGAAAAGTTTTTGGGTTCTGAACCGAGTTATGAGCTGAAACCGAGAGTGGTCTGGACTTGACCTTAATCCACCTAATTTTCAGAGGAACTTCACTGAGAAATATGATTTTAGAAACTTCAGGTCATTGACTTAATTCTTTAAGTTTCACATGACAATGTGCAGAGTTTGACTCTTAGTGTCTAACCTGGTCTCTTCATTCTGAGTACAACTCTGGAATAAGGAATTAATTTTTACTCTTGCACTATGCACTTAGCTCAACTCAGACGAAATGTTGGAAGACTGTGTGAGTTTCTTTTCTAGTAGCGTGGAAATCTAAAGACCGGAGTACAGGTTGAAATAAATCTTCAGAAAAGGGATGGACGGCTGGGCATAATTTCCTCTAAGACCCCAAAAAAATGTACGTAACAAAAAGATATCCGTAGGGGCACAACAAGATCCAAGCGGAACCACCAAAATTTCAAACACGAAGAAGCAAATACCAAATAAAATATCTGACCAAAAGGTCCAAGCTTCAAGAAACCTGTAGATCTTGGTGGAGACTCGGCTACACTGGCCATCTTCACAAGGAGAGGTGACTACACTGGCCACCCTCCAGTTCTTTTCTCCTTCTTCTAACTTCTCCCCCAATTTGATTGTGAACACAACGCGACAGACCTTAGAAGGAAATACCTGACTCCCCGAGGACAAGTTACTGGAGAGAAGGTTTGCGCGGTAGTCCAGCATTCTGGGTGGGAAGAGCTAAAACCTTTCACACACATGAGTCGGTTGTTCAATATTTATAGGGTATGCTTTGGGAAGAGGATTGATCTAAGATGACTTCTGAGCTGAAACTGTAGCAATGATTTGTAGAACTTGAAGGCTGTTGATTTAAAATTCTAAGTCTCACAGAAGTTCCGTCACACTAATAATCCAAAGGTTGAGTCTAGATTCATTTTCACCTTCAGCTCATGATCTTGGTATGGAATGCTCAGGGACGAGCAAGCTTTAAGTATAGGGGGATGATGAATCTTGAATTCATCACTCTAAATCTAATTTTTTAAGCTCAAATCCCTTAAAATCCACAGCATTCCTGCATCTATTCTGCATAATTAACATTCATGCATGTTTTCATAAGAATCACATTTTAGCACAAATTTCTGGATAAAATAAGAAGCCAAAAATCCCAGCCAAAATTGACCTATAAATAGCCTAACTTCCCCAATTTTTAAATCACTCATGCTGATCCCGAATGACCCAAAACCACTTCCACTGTGTACATATCACTAACAAAAATAAATGAAAAATACAAAAAATAATTAACCCAGATAAGTGGACCAAAAACCCAAACCCTAATTTCAGGATTTCCGGACTAAAAGCCTCATATCTTTCCTATCCAGTGTCCATTTTATTTCTACTCACTTTTGAACTAATATACATTCAATTGCCTTCAAAACAAGACCAAGTTCTATTGAATCAGAGCTCATATGTGAAAGCTGGGTTTTGAGCCTCTTTTGTATATTTTATTTTAGCGGTTTTTGACCTATTATTTTATGTACATATTTAACCTATTAATAAAATTCTAAAAAAATTAGATTAATGTGAAATTATTTATCTATGATTTTAACATATTTTTCCGAATTTTTATCTGATTTGAAAATGACATAAAAATTACAAAACCCAAAAATCAAGGTATTCTATGAACATGAGATATCCCAAAAATACCACTTTGTGCAAATGATCGATTTTGGTTTTGATGTCTTCATGAAAGTTGTGGATCTCATCAAGACGAGCAATTTTCGTGAAGGAACTTTTTGATCCGAGGTCGTTTACTATTTTTTATCGATTTTACAAAGGTTTTATTTTCGGAATTTTTGGTGCTGACACATGGCAGCACCTGGTCCCGCCATGTGTCAGCCATTTTTGGCTTATTTATTTATTAAAACTTTTATTAAAAAATTAAATAAAATAAAATAATAATAAATAAATAAATACCGCACACGTGCATCGCCCGTGCCATCCCTGCACTTGCAGCGCCCGTGCCGTCCCCGCACGCGCACTGCACGTGCCCCGCGCCTTTGTTCCCCTTGCCCTCCACGTGGCTGCACAGGAACCGTCCGATCGCGCTCGATACTCCTGTGCGTCTTCCACCTCCAGCCCCACTTTCCTCTTTTGCGCTGCCCGCCGCCGTGAATCTCTCGCACCGCCCTTCTCGCGATCTTTGACCACTCGTCCCCGATCCCCACGATCTCGCGACGCCTAGGATCTTCTCCGATATCACGACATCTACGGCTGCCACCATATCTCGTCAAATAAAATCCTCTCTCCCGATCCTCCATCACCGATCCCCCTGATTATTTCCTTCTCCGGCAAACCATCCGACGCCCCTATTTAAACACTCCATCATTGGGGAGATCCACATCCGTCGTCATCTCCAAGGAGCTCCCCTCCGTTAATTAGTGACAAACAGAGTCGTCCTCCCGTCGACGTGATCCGGGGCACATCACCTCGTCGCAGCTACCCCCAGGCGGCTGCTTCGCTCCGGCAGCCACGCCGTCGAGCCCACTCTTCCAGGTATCCTCCTTCTCCTTCTCTCTCTCTCTCTCTATCTATCTCTCTCTCTTTCTATCTCCTTCTAGCATGACAATCGCCGATTTTGCCATTCGTCACCGATCAACCCCACGTGACCTTCATCGCTGCCGTGAGCCACCGCCTCCATCGTCGACCAATATCTGCACCTCCGTCGACTCCGACCTCCAATCGCCTTCGACAAGCTTCACCCCACCGTCTTCCTCGACAACCACCGCACACCGCTTCATCGACCCTCCTCTTCCCCGACGTCCGCCGGACGCGTTCGGCCATTGGACCTTCAACGACTACACCTCCAGCAGCTTCGTTCCTTCGTCGACACCCTTCTCCTCCAGCCTGGAGCTACGCACCCATCGACCATCAGTGACTCGGCCTCCCTCCGCCTTGGTCAAGCCATCAACAGCTTCTCCACTGACCTTGCCACCTTCCCACCAGGAGCAGACATCTTCCGCCTTGGCCGGCAAGCTTCGGCCTTGCCCTCCGTCGTTGAAGCCACATCGGTACTCTGCCTCGCCTTCGACCAGGCACGAGCCTCGAGATCCCCGCACGTGCTTTGCACATACACGGGGGGACGTCATCATCCCCTTCATCCCCAGGGGTCATGTGATCTGCACGTGACCCGCTGGGACAATTACATCCAAGCCCTCGGAGATCCTCATATTCAAGATCAGGTCCCACCGACCAAGGTCACGTGCTTGGCACGTGACCTGTTGGTCATTTTGCATAAGATATCCCCTAGATTCGGTATTTATATTTCAGTCCTTTTTCTGCATTTATATTTTTACATATTGCATTCATACCCATGTATTCCCTTTTTGTTTTGAACCTTCTCTCTACATCTTTTTATAAATCCAAAAATAGCGTGATGTTTGTTAATCAATTCCCTACATTTTGACATATAGTGGGTATTTTTGTGATCAGTAGTTAATTAATAATTATTTATTTTGTGGAAATTGGTATATTTTGCCCAGTCTGTGCTCTTAAAGTTGCCATTGATTAACCGTTGCTCTAAAAATCACCGAAAAACCACACATTGTAGAGTTAATAGTGCTTAACATTGTGCCCAAAAAAGAATTGCATTTCATGCATAATTTGTCCTGTAAAAATTATTTTGCATATTTCAGTATTTAATTTTTAATAGATATTAGATCTCACATTTTCGAGGTTTAGGATTTTTTTAAGATCCATTACCTAGTGATAGATCTTAGATAATTTTATTCCTTGAAAATAATTAGGTTTATTATAATTAAAAATTGAAATTCATTCTGTTTGCATTTAAAAATTCATAAAAAATTATATTACATCCAAAAATTCCAAAAAAAATAAAATGCATTCATTTCATCATATTTTACATTATGGACAAGTTTCATATTTTTCGGACATCGTTTAAATATACTTGACATTTTAGTCCCTAAAATAGGTCAAAATTGCATTTTGCATCCCTTATTTGCATTAAAAATTCCAAAAAAAAAGACCGCCTCGAAAACCATGCACGAATATTGATAGACATAATTTTAGGTTGTTCCTTTGCCTCCTTGTGATCGACCTTGGGACTTTTCCAAGTAAAATAAACATAAAATAACGAGATTAAAAATTGAATAAATTATTTACGGTTATTTTCTTGACCGATTCCGATTGCCGCCTACAACACATGACTAATCATTTTAACACGAACAAACAAAAACATCTTTTTAACAAGTGCATTTTCGGAGTCGTCAATATGAACCATTAAACAAAGCTTCCATCTCCCCAAGGCGGTATGCATACGAGAGTAGGCGTTGCGGGTAGAGGAGGTGGGGGTGCTAGGGGTGGAGAGGGAGGTGTATGCGCGGAGGGAGGAGGCTTAGGGGCGGAGGGAGGTGCTGGGGGTGGTTGAGAGGAGCTAGTGGAGGAGCAGGAGGCGGGGAGGAGGAAGAGAAGGGGGATAAAGAGGAAGAGGATAGAGGAGGATGAAGAAGAAGAAGGGTCTGGACATTTCAGTCCATTTTTAAAAACTAATTTCCGTTGTGTCCTCAAAGTTAACGTCTGTTTCCATAAGAAAGGGACGACAAGTAATCCAAGGGCAAGGTGATGAAACAACAAGAAGTGGGAGCACAATTGATATTTCCAAAAAGGGAGGAACATAACTGAAATTGTAATATCTCAGAGGGACACAACTGATAAAAACCATAAATATTAATGTATAACTCTTTTTTAACCATTTTCAAATTGGGATTTTTACCACACGAACTGTAGAATCATTGTAGATTACCTTCTTGACCTTGTAAATTTTGTTATTATCCCCTGATCCCGCAAACTTGCCAATCTTATCCCACAAACCATGTCATCAATTTCACTTATACTCTAGTCAATAACTGGAGTTAGTATTGAGTTAGTCTAATCATACATGCTATGGAGGTGTGGGGGAGGGGTTGGAGCTTCGAGTAATGCAGGGGAGGCGGGTTAGAGGTCGAGAGGCGCGGAGAATGGTGCTGGAGCCCGGGGCAACACGAGGGAGGCGAGGAGAAGGCTGGGAGGCACGTGAATGGTGGTTGGAGCTTGGGCGGCATTGGGTAGGTGGGCGGATGCCGGAGGTGCAGAGGATGGTGTCTAGAGCTTGGGGCGGGGGCACGGGCGGTGCGGCTGAGATGGGGCAGCCTGAGGGAGCTGCAGAGGTGGGGTAGCGGAGATAAACACAAGAGAGGTGGGGTAGTGCGAGAGCAATTCAACTAAAAATATTATTTACGGATTCTACGATAAAAAAATATACATATTCGGAGAGGTGTAGGCTCCAATGGAAGCTGAACTCGTACGAATAAAAGGAACAATGAATAGAAGTTTTGAATAAAGATGCTTGGATACGTAGATATATTCGTATCTGTTAGCTCATATTTTGACATCCGTATATCTATCTATTTCAAATCGTATCTATATCCATTTCAAATGGACATGAATACAGAATTATCACGTGTGAGCAATTCACTACGTCAATTTACACTGATATACACAATATCTCTACTATTATCCATATATGACCTGCAACCGTTTTAAATCCAAATCTTTTGGCATAATATTTTTCGTACTCATCAAAATATGCATCCACGATTCATATTTCAAAATAGATAATAATGATGTAACGTTTATATCATTATCCGCATCTACCATTTGCATCATTTCATTTTTGAATAAATGGAGATAGTGGAAGCTTCCAAACACGTACTTGCTTTTTCAAATGGGTTTTTTAATGGGACATGGGTCTTGATATATTAGGTATCCAACCTAACATTTTCAAATAGTAACATGTGAGCATGGAAAGCCATATGTCACGGTGTCAATATCGACAGGTGACCGATATACGATATATCATCGATATAGTCGATATTTCCCTTCCAAGGTAATTTTCATTCACAAAATCACGCCAATTTGGGACAGGATACCGCGATATTACCTACCTTGCCTGTAAGTTTAAGATCAAAGTATACCAGTCAAGCTGGTTGCTTGCCCGGATATTTAGGACACCCCTACCCCGTAACAGCCTGAGAAAAAGTACAAAGTACAATTGATGACTCTACGGTAAAAGCAAATCTTAAGCTATAAAGTCCCAATGGTGGAGCTGTTTTACCCTCTTTACCATCCCAACAGCAGCGAATCCACCTGATACATTTAGCCGTTCCCAGATAATAAAAACAGCTGCAAAAACAGCCTAAGGCCTTGTCAACCATAACTTGTACAGTAACCATAGATGTAGAGTTGATTTTCCGCATGATTGTGTATACAATATTATCAATATTTGATTATTGATTAAAAAGGAACCATGTCTCATCAATTTCAAACACCAAGCACACTCATGAATGACTTGATGTCCGTGAGGTCTGCAAGAATGACTGCACTCCCACAGCTTGCTTTCTTCAACTCCTCCTGGGGAAATATGCCAGTGCACACTCCGATTGCAAGAGCACCGCCGAACTCTGCCGCACGAATGTCATTTGGCTGTACAAAGAAGCAATTTAGTCAGAGAGAGAATGTGGCCGAAATGATATACATAAACACGTGCAACTCAAATAATTCTCATAGAGATTCAGACTGTAGGTGCAGTTAGAGTTTAATCTTAACTAAATACCCAGTATCTTCACCCATAGATTACTATTTTCTGAAGTTTCCGGATGAGGTCAAATATGGTGAGAGTCCTAATGGTTGCAACCGACGAACATCGGAGAACGTTTGGGAAGTTAGAGAGCCCAGAGCATTAGTTGCAAAAAGATGGTTGATTGCAATAAATAAATAAATAAATAATCTTTGCAATGGAAAGGGAAAGTAACTTATAGAAGGATGACACACTAACACACTATAAGATGACAATCTCACTACAAATAGTTCAAAAAAATATGTTTTTAACACGAATTTTTACTGGGTCAACTTTCATTCCCTCAGCAAACATGACATGATTCAGCACAATTCCTTAAGTCAAAGAATTGACTCTTCTCAAAACCAGATTCACATCAACAAACTTCCGTAAAACTCGGTCTAAAAATCCTAAACAGGAATCAAAGTCATCTTCAAAAATCGATGTCATTCACGAGCACCATAATAGAATCCCCTATGGTTGGAATATTGTGAGAGAATTACAAGGACCAGAAGGCTTAGACTTAATTGTGAATTTTCTGAAAGGACAGCTAGAGGTTGTCTTCTTCAAAATTCAAAACACAAGATGTGCAACCAGTACCTTGTTTCCTACCGTATATCTTAAAGGTCTTTATTTCAGTAACTTTGCTCGCGAATATTATCGTTTTAGTTAGTTAAGAGACAAGAGTTGGTACCCAGTTAACACATCAGACTTGTCCTTGTCTTAAGAAATTGGGTACAATTTTTTAGACTGAAAAGGTCGTTGTTTGCATACCGTGTCACCAACATGAACCCGCAAATCAAATCCTCCATGAATAATCTTCTCTGCTCTATCTGCTGCAATCTTCACTAGTTCTCCTCGGTCGATGTGATCACTTCCAAATCTGACGGTGCGATATAGAAACATGATGCAAAACCATTACTTCATATGAAAATAGACAAATGAAGAAACTACTAACCCCCCAAAATTTGGCTTTGTGAAATATTCTCGAATCCCCAATCCATCCATCTTCAACCAAGCAATTTCCTCTAAGTTACCTGTCACCTGTTGATCAGACACAAGATCATAATGTAAGCATCAAGAGACAATGTTTGATATAGTTCAAATATAGAAAAAAATGACAATTAATTATAGCAAGAAAGTACATAATTTTGGGGTGAAAATCCTGTCACAGGGTAAAAAAAGTCCGATCATATTTAAGACAGTTGAGCAAATATTTTAGTTGAGAAGGAAACAATAACAGATGTTGGGACTTGCTTATTTAAAAGGCTTCAGTTGGACCAAAGTAGATTTATGATCTTTTTCATTGCTGAGCCGGGTTACGTCGTCAAGGTTAATTGGTGGCCAGTAGTTTAAATTTAAGCTGGATGTAGGGCTGACAAAGCTATGTAATCTGACCACAATGCCCAGGTCAATTGGTCAGTAGTTTTCAAGTACAGGTATACTCAGTTACCCATAATTGCACGGACACAATCAGTGGATCTTCCGTTTCTTTAGCATCTCCTATCAAACACACTTGGTTGTAGTGGCACGATTCGTCAATTTCCAACTATATATCTAGTAAGTAGAGCGATCAAGGAGGCTTTTCTATAGTTCCCCTTCGATGACTGTCCAGACCAGGAAGTCTTTTTCGTAAGTGAAACTAGCTATTCCAAAGCTTAACTAGAAATTTCTTTTCTTGGAACTAGGAGGGTGCACCTTAATTATATCCATCCCAACATTAGGAAATCTGTTTATGATTTCTCTTTTGTTCTTGCCAAATTCCAGTTTAAGTTCTAAGAAAAATGTTGACTGCACATTAACTGTATGATATCCTTGGCCATCTGCCTAAGCATAATATTTTTTCCTTTCAAAGGTTACAACTATAAAATAATGAACTAAATATAGGACTGAAATTAAAATTGAGAGATATTTTAAAAGATAAATCGAAGGGAAAGTGGTCGATTATGTGAACATTGTAAGGGAGTTAGGCACTTGGTGTACCAAGCCAGTGGCAACAAAATTTAAACTACAAAACAAAGAACTAAATATAGGAACAGAATTAAAACTCGAGGGAGATTTTATAATAGACAAATAGAAGGGGAAGTGACCAATCATGTGAAGGAGTTTGTCACTGTGTACCAAGCCAGTGGCAACATTTTCTCTCTCAGACAGTGCTTGTAGAAGTGAGACAACTCCAGGAAGAACCAGCAAACCTTCTGCAATTCTGTCTGCATGTAATCTAGCATATTCCACCATCGTTGATTTTAAGTCAGGTAATTTTGCTGTTGCTACCTACAAATACATATACACATTTACAAAAGAATTCTTAGAGCAGGCTAATACATGAAACTTTGAAGAATGTCAACTTAAATATTTTTAATGTGGAGCCTTTTTATATAATCGAAATATAAGCTAAATGATCAAATATAGAGCTGTTATAACAGAGTAAACTTCAAGACAAGAAGTTGGATCACTAACATCAGCGGGCACACCATAGAATTCCAATGTTTTCACAAGTACAAGTGATCCGTCTGTCCATGATGCTGCAAAGAGAACACAGTATAATATGACGGTCTACAGGTCAGTATACATGAAGTTGCCAATTCGAGAAATAAACACAAATAATTTTCTCCTCTGCTTATCGCTAGCTCTCTACCATCATTAAATATCAGCAATAAATGAATAATAAAACTCTAATGCATAAATTCTTGACTGTGGCAAAGGAAGACAATGTCATTCTCGACCACATGAAATTTAATTACTACACAAATGAAAAGATGTTTCCCGACAGTTGACTGTAAACATGTTGTACTTCATCCTATGAATACCACATAAATTTTGAGTAGGATAGCATAAATTTTGAGTAGGATAACCAACCCACCGTCCATTGTCAATTAAACACCTATTTGTGATGCTTGGCCCACAATATTGGTGAACGTCTCTATTAGGGATATTTTCATCAAACAGTGTGATATGGTCCGAAAAATAATTTTTTAGACAAATATCCTATAGTAGAAGAAAAATATTATCCTTATTTAATAATGAAATCCTGACCTTTTTTAGAAGGGTGTTACACAAATTACAACCATCCAAGGGAAGATACGAAAATAGGAAAAATATATTTAAAAAAACTAATAACGCCCCTCCGGTAGTGCAAACGAGATGTGGGAGGCAGTAGCATCTTGTATCTGAAAGGTAGCCAAAGAGATGCTAGGCGAGTCAAAAGGAGGCTTGGTGGTGGAGTGAAGGGGTGCAAGAGAAGCTAAAAATTAAAAGAGCTTGCTTCAAAGCTATGTCTAAGGATAGAACAGAGGAAACTGTCACAGACTATAAAATAGCGAAGAAGGAAGTAAAGAAGGCTGTAAGCGAAGCTAAGTCAAAAGCTTATGAGGTTTTGTATAAAAATCTCAACTCTAAGGAGGGCCAGAAGGATATATTCAGGTTGGCCAAAGCAAGAGAAAGAAAGACCAAAGACCTTTCTCAAGTGAGATGCATTAAGGACGAGGAAGGTCACGTGCTTGTTACTCAGAAGGATATAGAGACTAGATGGGAGCAATACTTCCATAAACTTTTCATTGGAGAAGGAAATAGAGAGATCACTTTGGGTGATCTAGCTAGTAGTGAAAGTTACTTGAATCGTGCATGCTATAGACGAATACGAAGAAAAGAAGTAGAGGAGACTTTGAAGGTTATGAGACCTGGGAAAGGTGTTGGACCGGATGACATCCCTGTAGAAGTATGGAAAGTTTTAGGTGAGCGTGGTTTGACTTGGCTTACGAATCTATTCAATGTTATTTGGCGAAGCAAGAAAATGCCTGAAGATTGGAGGAGGAGTATCGTGGTGCCTCTTTATAAGAACAAAGGAGACATTCAAAATTGTTCAAATTACAGAGGTATCAAGCTGATGAGTCACACTCATGGTATTAAAAGGCGCGCCTCGAAGCGGTCGAGGCGTACGCCTCGAGGCGAGGCAGGCCTTTTTAGTCTCGAGGCGTGCGCCTCGGCCTTGTCCTGTGAGGCGTGCGCCTCGACTGGCTGAGGCGTAGCCTCGAGGCGTTCCGCCTCGAGGCGGTCGAGGCGTTTTCCGAGGCATTTTTGTTTTTTTTGAAGATTTCTTGTATGATTTTGTTAGTTACATGGTGGTTTGATAACCTTATAAATATATACTTGTTTAGGATAATGATTATACAAGTTAAATGCCTAAATCTGATGTTTCTTTCGTACCCATACTCCAATTTACTATTAATTATGTGTAACTATTTCAGCAAATTACTTCATATTTACTATTAATTATATCTAACTATTAATTTATGCAAAATGTATGCTTAAATTTGACCTCTTCATATTCATATGCTTGAATTTGACCTATTTCATATTCATATTTACCATTAACATGCCAAATTATTTTAGTGAACGCTTACTATTACATCCTTAAACATATAAAAATGTGTATACGAATTCGAATCCTCATAAAAGAAAAAAAATTTGGGACGGGGGCGCTGCCCCCTGCACCCCCGCAAGGGGGGGCCAACCTGGGCCCCCCTAGCCCCCCCAGGCTCGCTGACCGTTCCGGTAGGGTATGGTGCAACAGGGGGGATGCATACAACCGTTCTTCACCTGGGTATAGTAGAACATATAGTTAGGATTCAAATCATATGATTCATGTCAACACCTTGGATATTTATAATGACAACTATAGCCAATCCCTTTTAGATAATTTTCTAGTGATAGTTATAAGTTATAACCAATGATTTTCTTTTGATTAGGTAGAAATTTAGAAAGGTTTATGGCATTGAGTCATTGATATATCCTTTTTCATGTTCTTATCTTCATAATATCATCATATATTACATTGTTATATACTATATGTTTGTCAGATTATATTATTTCATCAATAATATATGTATTATATATTTTATATTTATTTTCTATACAAAACTGAGGCTTACGCCTCGACCACCTCGAGGCTACGCCTCGCCTCGCTTCCAGGGAAAACGCCTCGTTCCGCCTTTCGTTTTTTCAAACCTTGGTCACACTATGAAAATTTGGGAACGTGTGATCGAAAGAAGGTTGAGACAAGTTTCCCAAATAAAAGAAAATCAATTCAGATTCATGCCAGGTCGCTCAACTATTGAAGCCATCCATTTGCTGAGGAGAACAATGGAGATTTATAGAGCTAAAAGGAAGAATCTCCATATGATCTTTATTGATTTGGAGAAGGCTTATGATTCCGTCCCACGAGAGATACTGTGGAGAGTTTTGGAGAAGAGACAAGTACATGTCCTATATATCAATCTCATAAAGGATATGTATGATAGGGCTTTATCTTGTGTAAGGACCCCGACGGGGAAGACTGACTATTTTGATATCAACATTGATTTACATCAAGGTTCAGCTTTGAGTCCATTTCTTTTTACTTTGATTATGGACGAGTTGACAAGTCACATTCAGGATGAGTTACCTTGGTGTATGTTATTTGCTGATGATATTGTGTTGATTGACGAGACTAAAGATGGAGTAAATGAGAAGCTTGAGGTTTGGAGACATGCATTGGAGACTAAAGGTTTTCGTATAAGTAGGGCTAAGACGGAATATATGGAATGCACCTTTGATGGAAGCAATGGTGAAGGAATCGAGGTGAAGATTGGTGACGATAACATTTAGAAGAGAGATTCTTTTAGATATCTGAGATCTATTTTGCAACATGATGGGGAAATTGATGGAGATGTTACTAATAGAATAAATGCAGGCTGGCTAAAGTGGAGAGGAGCCTCCGCTGTTCTCTGTGATAAGAAAATTCCTTTAAAAATTAAAGGAAAGTTTTACAAAGCAGCCGTGAGACCTGTTGTGCTTTATGGTTTTGAATGTTGGCCTGTGAACCATAGACATGTGCAGAGAATGGTTGTAGCAGAAATGAAAATGCTAAGATGGATGTGTAGACATACACGTAAAGATCGGATTCGGAATGATGCAATCAGAAAGAAAGTTGGTGTAGCTCCGATCGAGGATAAGATGCGAGAAAACCGCTTAAGATGGTTTGGTCATTTGCAAAGAAGGTCAACTGATGCACCGGTTAGGAGATGCGAGTGGTGGGATGTTGAGCCGGCTAAGAGAGGGCGAGGACGGCCCAAGAAGTGTTGGAAAGAGACTATACGAAGGGATCTGAGTTTTTTGGATATAAGTCCGAGATTGACCCAAGATAGATCTGAATGGAGGCGAAGAATCCATGTAGCCGACCCTACTTAATTGTGGGAAAAAGCTTTGTTGTTGTTGTTGTAATAACGCCCTTAAGATGTAACACAGAGATGGGGTTATCACTCACTCTTCCTTTCAATGAAGCACTGCATCAATATGCTTCGTTTTTTTAGTGAAACACGAGAATAGACACAATGTAGGTAGCAGACATGTTGTCACGGTATATATGAATATGGGATCTGATAAGTAATATGAGCCATAGCACGATATCCAGCTTCTACACGAGAGTGAGCAAGCACAGACTTCCCCATGCTACACCAGGTAATCAAGTTTCAACCTCAGAAGGTGGCATAACCAATAGTATATCTTCTATCTTCAATAGAACTAGCATAATATCCATCATAATAGGCTAAGAGATCAAAGTGTGTGTTATTTTTAAAGTATAATGGGGATCCTTTTAGGTACTCGAGAATGAGATAATACATTATGCCACCGACTATAGCAGGCTTCTCTATATACTAACTCACAATGCTAACAATAAAACAGATATTTGGTCTGGTAACACTCATGTTTGGTCTGGTAACAACAATGCTCACGTAGCATTTGTTATCCTCAAAAGCAGATCATCACTAGGTGTTGACCTCATAAAGCATCAATAGGTACATATGAGGGCTTGGATCCCATCATGCAAGCATCCTCAAGTATTTCAAGAATATATTTTCTCTTAAAAGGAATTATACCCTTGAAATTTCTTGTTACCTCCATACCCAGAAAGAGAGGATGCATGGGTTGTCATCACCCGTCAGAAATATCAACATATACTGTATGAATCTTACTTCCACCCTTTCTCTTCTTGACAAAGATAGTGATGTGCATGAGATGTGAAGAATCCAAATATTAGAAATTTCTCTATTAAGCCTGTCAAGCCAACCTTGCGGACTCTACTTAAAGCCATGAAAAACTTTTACCAACTTGCTCACATACTCCCCTCGACCTCATATCCAGGAGGTTGGGCCATGAAGAACTCCTATGCAATGCCATCGTAAAATATGCAATCTTGATATCAAACAGGTAGTATGGCACATCTTTGTTCACTTCAATGAGAAAACCCGAGCAGCTTAGCGATGAGCCACTAAAGAAAACATCCCGATAAAGTACTGACCAGACCATATGTCTAAGTAAACACTTTGACCACAAATAGGTCTTAAGACACTCGACTAAGCCATCAGGATGATATTTGACAATGTAGACACAACAGCATGCTACAACATTGGCATCGATTAAATTAAACAGGGAACAAAGTCACGTGTCTCTCTGTAAATGAATGCTCATATTGCATCATCCATGTCATGATTCCAAACAAGGATCGAAAAATCCTGATATATTCATATCAACAGGTTAATGTTATCGACATCACATTGTACATCCCTTTCCTTGATATTGGCATATATCAACAAATATATATATTTTTTGAAAGAATATCAAGAAACATATCAACGCTATGACATCTTATATCACCAATACGAATGAATTTTGAAGTAGTAAGTGTAAAATTTCCATTATTTTGCATAATATCGTCAAATACCATGTCGATATCGATAATTTATCATCAACATCAACCTTGTTGCTTGATTGCACTACTTGCTTTTATGAGGGTAGGAGTTTGGGACATAGTTTTGACTTTTAAGCTTTGCGGGTTGATTCGTTCAAGAGTTTGTATAGTCACTCCTTGCATTAGCATATGCTGAAAAATCCAACATGAATAATATGAATTTAAGATTAGTAAGTATCAGCAGTCTGTCGGTATGGATTTAAGACATGCTCTAGTTGGTATTGATTGTCTTTAATTCATGTAGAAATTTCTAGTTAAAATCTGTTGGGAAAAAGACTTTGTTATTCATTCAGAAAACCCTAGGCTCTCTTATATAGGGAGAGACCTTAAGGGTAAATTACAGAGAGGTCTATAGAAAATAAAGAAATAACGACAAACTACATAACGAGATAATAACACTACTAACTATTTCTAACACTCCCCCTCAAGGTGGAGCATAGATATCTATCATGCTCAGCTTGGACGGACATCTCTGAAACGGTCCTCTGAGCAGTGGCTTGGTAAATACATCTGTAGTCTGATCTCCTGAGCTCACATGTGCAGTAGATATCAATCCTCTCTGGATCAAGTCCCTAGTATAATGGCAGTCAACTTCAATATGCTTGGTCCTTTCATGGAAAGCTGGATTGTTGGCAATGAACAATGCTGCCTGATTGCCACACTGAAGCTTCATAGGTAGAGGTACAGCTACATGGAGATCTTCTAGTACCGAGCGAACCCACATCATTTCCGCACTGGCTTGAGCCATGGCCCTATACTCGGATTCGGCACTGGACCTTGCCACAACAGTTTGTTTCTTGCTTTTCCAAGAAACCAAAGATCCTCCAACAAACACTGCAAACCCTGAGGTTGATTTTCGGTCCTTAGGGCATCCTGCATAATCTGCATCTGCACATGTGATGAATCTCGGATTCATCACTCTAAATCTCATTTATTAAGCTTAAGTCCCTAAAAATCAACTGCATTTCTGCATTTATTTCGCATAATTAACATTCAGGCATGATTTCATAAGAATTGCATTTTAGCATTAAATTCTGCATCAAATAAGAAGCCAAAAATCCAAGCCCAAATTGACCTGTAAATAGCCTGACTTTCCCTATTTTTAACTCCTCCATGCTAACTCCGAATGCCACAAACCCACTTCCACTGTGTACATATCACTAACAAGAATAAATGAAAAATACAAAAAAATCACTAACTCAAATAAGTGGACCAAAAACCCAAACCCTAGTTCTAGGATTTTCGGACTAAAAGCCACATATCTTCCCCATCCAGTGTCCGCTTTGATCCTACTCACTTTTGAACTAATGCACATTCAATTACCTTTAAAACAAGACCAAGTTCAAGTGAATCGGAGCTCGTATGTGAAAGTTGGGTTTTGGGCCTCTTTTGTATATTTTCGCGGCTTTTCTGACCTATATTTTATGTATATATTTTATTAATTAATAAAAATCCAAAAAAAATTAGAATTAGGTGCCTTTTATTTATCTTTGAGTTTTCCACATTTTTCCGGATTTTTATCTTGTTTAAAAAATGACAAAAAAATTAGAAAACCCAAAAATCAAGGTATTCTATGTACATGGGATGCCCCAAAAATGCACTTTTCACATTTGACCGAATTTGGCTTTGATGTCTTCATGAAAGTTGTAGATCTCTTCGAGACGAGCATTTTTCGTGAAGAAACTTTTTCGATCCGAGGTCATTTGCTATTTTTTATCTATTTTACAAAAGATTTAGTTTTCGATTTATCTGGTGCTGACACGTGGCCGCCCCAGAGGCCGCCACGTGTCAGCGTTTTTTGGGCTTTTCTTTATATCGTTTTTATAAAAAAAATAATAATAAAAAAAAATAATAAAAAAAATAAAAAAAAGCACCCGCACGTGCAGCGCACGTGCCACCGCCGCACGCGCACTGCACGTGCACCCGCTCCCTCTGCCCTTTACCCCTGCCACGTGTCGCCTCTGCGGCCGTTCGATCAGCGACCGATCGAACGGCCGCTGGCCTTCGTCTCCTCCCAACCTTCTTCCCTCCGTAACCGCCGCCTCCAACCCTCGCGCGCTCCGCCGCCTCCTCCGCTATCTCCGCAACAGCTTGGAGCCTCTTTGACCGCGCCGCCAAACCATCTCCCTCTCCCCTATAAATACTCCATCGCCGACCCCCCAAAAACCCCATCCGCCGATCATCCCTTGGCCTTCCTCCCGGCGGTGACAGCGCTGGTGGGTCGCCATTGCGGCGAGATCCAAGGCGGCGACGCCTTGCCGTGCACCGCCCTCGCGCGAGCTGCCTTCGCTCCGGTCCTCCGTCGAGCCAACGACTACCATCCCATCTTCTTCGCACCTCCTCCAACTTCGGACAACTACTCCGACGCTCTCCGCTTCGCAAACATCGCCCTCCGCCTACGACTCCGCCTTCAACCATCGTCTTCTCCGACTCCACCACGCCCCCAGCAACTACCTCCGCCGACGATCCCCTGCTCCAACGTCCGCCGGCCGTGTGTCGGCCATTAGGTCATCTCCGTCAACAGCCGCACCATCTTTTCCGCCCCAGTCGTCAGGAGCTTCTGCGACCTCGCCATCGACCAGGCTCCACCTCTCCTCCTTCGCCTTCGCCCCGCCAGGAGAGGCCGAGCTCCGCCGTCTCCGCTACGCCGCTCCTCCGCCCGGCCTTCCTTCGCCTTGGCCAGGCAGCACCGCCTCGTCTCCACCACCACAAGCCGGGCTCGAGGCCCGAGGCCCCGCCACGTGCCGAGCACGTGAGGCGGGGAACGTCGGTCAAGCCAAACCCAGGAGCCACGTGCTGTGCACGTGCTCACTGGGCATTTTTCAAGTTTGCCCACAGAAGCCCTCCATATTAGCGCCAAGCTCCTCAGGCCAAGGTCACGTGCGCTGCACGTGACTCCTTGAGTAATTTGCAGAATTTCCCCCTTGTTTCTTGGTAATTACGCGAACCCCCCACTGCATTGTTTCTTTATTTATTTTATTGCATCTGTACCCCTGTGTTCGTCATCCATTTTAGAACTATTCTCCACATCATTTTATTTATTTAAAAATAGCATTTTGTTCATCATATAATTCTCTACATTTTGACATGCTGTGGAAATTTTTGTGAATTACGGTTGATTAATAAATAATTGTTTTGCGAAAATTGGAATATTTTGCCCAATCTGTGCTCTGAAATTCATAGTTAATTAACCGTGGCTTTAAAAATTCCCCAAAAATCAAATATCGTAGAGATTACTTTGATTAACATGGTGCCCAAAAATCTTTGCACTTGCATGCATCATGTGCCCTGTAAAAATAATTTTGTACATTTCAATGCTTGATTTTTAATAGGTATTAAACCCCACATTTTTGAGGTCTAGGATTTTTCTAAGATCTATTACCTAGTGATAGATCTTAGATAATTTTAGTTCTCGAAAATAAATAGGTTTAATATTTATTAAAATTAAATATTGAAAATCATCCTGTTTGCAGTTAAAAATTCATAAAAAATTCATATTGCATCTAAAAATCCCAAAAAAATCACAGTGCACTCATTTCATCGTCATTCCCATTGTGGCCAAGTTTCGTATTCTTCGGACACCGTTTGAACGTATTTTACATTTTAGTCCCTAAAATAAGCCGAACTTGCCTTTCGCATCTCATATTGCATTGAAAATTCCAAAAAAAAAAGACCGCCTTGAAAACCGAACTCAAAATTGGATAAACACAACTCTAGGTTGTTCCTTTGCCTCCTTGTGATCGACCTTGGGACTTGCCCAAGTAAAATAAACATAAAACCACTTGATTGAAATTGAATAAAATTTGTGGTTATTTCTTGACTGTTTCCGAAAGCCGCCTACAACGAACGACATTCATTAATTTCACGAACGAACGATAAAAACGATTTCTTATCGCGGCTTTTGCGGGCTCGTCAGATGGCGCCGTTGCCGGGAGGCAAACGGCTTAGTTTTATGTTTTGAGACTTTTTGATCGGTTTTCCCGCATTCGGGTAGTCTGACCCCCGAATTTCTCATTGTGAATACCATTTATTTTTCTGCAATTATTCGCTTGTTTTGTTTTGAGTCACTCTCTTACATTCTCTCTCTTATTTTTCTTGCGAGGTACCCGGCGCACGTGGAGCGGTTTTTCAAGGAGCCGACGCATCTTCACCAACTCCCGAAGAAACCGCAATTAAATTAAGATCGAGTCGAGTCGTGAGAGAGAGTAGAGTCTAGGTTTTTAATTTCTGCAAATTTCCATTTCTGCTCATTTACAGCGGTGTCCGTTTGGACTCTCGCGCATGTAAAAAAGACCTTGAACTTTTCTGTGGTGTGTCGTGGCCTGTTTCACTCTCCGGTGAGGTGGGGCCCGACTTGAGTGGCGATTAGGATAGACCTGCACATACGGCTCTTAGAGCATTTTTATTTTTCGATTGTGCTCGTAGGATCTTAAGCCACACTTCACTTTAATCAAGACGCACCTTAGATCGTTCAACTTAGCCAAAAATTTAACTCAATTCTTCCCGCTAATAGAACTTTCTGCATAGGTGCGGTTTTTATCGGCTTGCACGCATATAGAATAATTTTTTCAATTCTGTATTGCATCCCACATGGAGATTGCGAGGAGGCACTGTAAGTCTTCTAACTGAGCATTCATCATAGTTTTCCGCGTGCATCGGCTTTTCCCGACTTTCTCCCCCTTGTTTTATCACATAAATCTAAAGGAAATTGGGACTGGACGGTAGACGTGTATTTGTGCTCATCTAAATTTTTCAGTGATCACCTCATTAAAATTGGGACTGCTAAATATAGCCGATCAAAATAATCCATAAAATCAAGAATTTCTGCGGGAGAACAACCCCGACCTTGTATGTTTCTATTTTTCTGAATGAGCGAGAGACGACACTTAAGGCTAGAGCCCAAATCCGAAATCTCAGCTCACTAAATTTTTGCCAAGATTGATTTATCACCAACTAAAATTGAAAAGATAATAGCCGAACTCTTACGGCTTCATTGTGTGCGTTGGTGAAACCAGGGTTTGAATTGTGTTTGCATTGGTGTGCGTGAACCGATTTCAAGATCAATAGCCACACATTTAATTTCTCTTGACTATCCCGTGCAATCATCTCTCTCCTTTCTTGATTAAAATTCACCATGGAATTCTTGTCCAATAACTCTTGCAGACCCAACCCCTCATTCCTTTCAGCCCTTTCAAAAATAACCGAACGTTTATCCGAAAATCCATCAGAGCTATACTATGAAAATGAATTCGTATCGGTTAGACCCAAAACACCTCCCCCTCAATCACCAATAAATCCATCTCCTTCTGCTAATCTGACCTATTTCATGAATGACATCCTTTGTATTCAGAGCAGACAAACCAAGAAATGATTGAGGGCTCTACTTCTTCATTTAATCCTCTCTACATTGATCATACAATTCACCCCTCATATTCGGTAAATGTCAATCCATCATTCATGGGAGAAGATAACCACATGATCGAATTGAACACTTCTTCACCTCTTCCATCATTCTTGAACACCAAAGAAAAATCATTACCTTGGATTGAACATAATAACCCCTCTCCACTCATACAGAGG
The DNA here is from genome assembly GCA_037367405.1 of Ottelia alismoides. Lineage (NCBI taxonomy): Eukaryota > Viridiplantae > Streptophyta > Magnoliopsida > Alismatales > Hydrocharitaceae > Ottelia > Ottelia alismoides. Next base: position 927 of record JAZKJV010002916.1, on the reverse strand, counting down.
ATTGGGCCGACCACAAAAGATCACAACTCTCCTTGGACCAACTCCACTTACCTAGACCATATGAGCAGCCACCTTCCATGATTATTGAGGAGATACTTTTCAGAAAATGATTATCGTACATCGGATATTTCCAGAGATCCCTCTCCTAGTACATATAGAAAAATGGAAGAGGACATTGAATTACAAAAACATACCCCAACTGCTCCCATATTTGGCCAAGAAGAGATTTTGGAGAATATTTTGAGGATGAATAAGAAATTTGATTTAATGGAGGATAAATTTCAAGAACTTGCTGATCGATTAATCTCTGGTAGCTCGGCTATAAAAATGGATGAGGAAATGATTGGATCTGAAACTGAAAATTTTGAGGATATTCAGGGACCTATGGACAATTTTGACCCTCACCCTGAACTCCAGAGCCCATCTGAAGAACCCCCCACACCCCCACACCACCCAGAAAATACCAAAAAAATAGAAATATTTGAAAACCACAAAAAAATTGAAAATTTAGAAAATTTCATAAAAATTGAGACTGAAAAACGATCTGAGGAATTTGGATCCAACCGTACGGGAAGCATTAGGAAAGAAATTAATTTTTGAACTTCCCTTTCTATAGGCCATTGAACACTTCCCCGATCTTAAAGGATTTGTATTGGACAAATTAACGATGAAGAAATCGGGCAGGATTCGAACAAAAACCGAGAGACATATATTATCAATGGCCTCCTCCTTGGTGTTAAGGAGAAAAACCAAGAGCCGCATAGTGAAGCGGTTGCCCAGATTTGAATGTGTACTCAAAGACATAATTTTCACCCATGTTCGGATTGATGACGATTCACCAATTAATATCCTCCCGACCTCTGTATTCCATGAACTCAAACTCGGACCGATTCGAAAGATACGAGAGATCATTCAATTGGCGGACCA